>CM045902.1:7441471-8041471 GCA_025169955.1 Salix arbutifolia
AGTACTCACCAGCCAGACTAGTGATCATCCATTAATCTTGGATGAGAGTCTGACATTCTCGGATCCCACATTGACTTGATGCTGATTCTGCCGCTTGTCATAGGCTTTCTTTGTGTTAGAGTAGGTTCTGTTTTCTTCTCACAATTGAAAATGGAAACATAGAGTAAGAGGGTCTACTACTTTCCCCATCTTGGGTTATTAAATATTGTTGTTGGCTTATTTTGTTTATGGTTGTCAGCAGTTTTCTGGGAATTTATTTTGAAAATTATCATATGCCCGGTATAACCTGTTTTATGATTAAGATACTGCTTATCCCATTCTTTATTATAAATTCTTGTTCATTGTGCTACAAGTAATTTTTTGTTCAATCTATATGTCTATGCAGGCCATGTTACTGTGAGTTTTGCAAGAAGCGGTGGGCCTGGCGGTCAGAATGTAAACAAAGGTCTATTCTCTTCCTTCTGAGTTCTGATGTCTTATGATCCCTAATCCCGGGTGACATACGATCCCTAATCCTATGGTTTCATAACTTTTTTATAGTTAACACCAAGGTGGACATGCGCTTCAATGTTAAAAACGCATATTGGCTAAGTGACAGGATCAGAGAGAGGATCATGCAAATGGTATGTCATTAACTCAACAAAGTGTAGTTCCACTTCTGTGGTCAGGCAGTAGCGAGATAGTGTTCTTGATCTGAGGATTGGTGGTCGTACATGAGATCACATTAATACACCCCCCTCTCATGGCAGATGTGGGAGGACTTAAAATTAGATAAATCCATTCTTTTGGAAACTCAGCCGTGTCTTCTATTATATCAACAAGAGGAGGGATTAAATCATCGATGCTTGTACTTGTTAATTTGGTCCGATGACATTCTTAGATTGAAATAACTGAAAAATACACCCCCTTCTCATGGCAGATGTGGGAGGACTTAAAATTAGATAAATCCATTCTTTTGGAAACTCAGCCGTGTCTTCTATTATATCAACAAGAGGAGGGATTAAATCATCGATGCTTGTACTTGTTAATTTGGTCCGATGACATTCTTAGATTGAAATAACTGAAAAATACACACCCTTCTCATGGCAGATGTGGGAGGACTTAAAATTAGATAAATCCATTCTTTTGGAAACTCAGCCGTGTCTTCTATTATATCAACAAGAGGAGGGATTAAATCATCAATGCTTATACTTGTTAATTTGGTCCAATGACATTCTTAGATTGAAATAACTGAAAAATAGAGTAGGAAACAAGAAGAAAGGATGGGGAGAAAAAGAGATGAAATAAGATGA
Organism: Salix arbutifolia; assembly: GCA_025169955.1. Taxonomy (NCBI): domain Eukaryota; kingdom Viridiplantae; phylum Streptophyta; class Magnoliopsida; order Malpighiales; family Salicaceae; genus Salix; species Salix arbutifolia. The sequence goes on from CM045902.1 coordinate 7,442,764, forward strand.
AAGGGAGAGAAGTGTTGTGTGTCTAACATTGCTAGACCCACACCATACACACATATATATAGAGTGTAAGCAATTATAAAAATAACTTAACAAAACTCCTACTCAAGACAAAGCATTAATGTCTTTGATGCTTCTCTTGCAAGAAATTGAGTGAAATATACTACTATTAAAATTCTTAGTAAAAATATCAACTAATTGATTTTCAGAGTTTACAAAAGACATACAAATTATCCCATCATTTATTTTCTTCTTGATAAAGTGTCCATCAATCTCAATATGCTTTGTTTTTTCATGTTGAAATTGAGTGAAATATCCTACAACTAAGATCCTTAGAAAAATATCAACTAATTGATTTTCAGAGTTTACAAAAGACATACAAATTATCCCATCATTTATTTTCTTCTTGATAAAGTGTCCATCAATCTCAATATGCTTTGTTTTTTCATGTTGAAATTGAGTGAAATATCCTACAACTAAGATCCTTAGAAAAATATCAACTAATTGATTTTCAGAGTTTACAAAAAACATACAAATTATCCCATCATTTATTTTTTTATGTGATGAAGTGTCTATCAATATGTTTTGTTTTGTCATGTTGAACTGTTGATCTAGATTATAAGCAATATTTGGTTATTACAAAACAATGGAACATGATTATCACTTGTTATTCTCACTTCCTCCATTAGATTTTTAAGCTAAAACTATTTAAGGCAACAAAAGAAGGATACCTGTGATTATGCCACTGATATAGAGAAAGAAGAAGCAGAAATGATGAAGAGAAAGAAGAGGAAAGATAGGAAAATAAGAGAATTGTTGTGTCTAACACTACTAGACCCACACCGTGCACACACTCATATAGAGAGTATAGAGTATGTAAACAATTATAAAAATACCTGACAATAATCATGCAGTCTTTTCTCAATCTGCTTTCCTCTTTGTGAACAGGAAAAGAACCGTATTAACAAGGATGGTGAGATTGTGATTTCTTCAACAAAGACTAGAACACAGACGTTAGTTTCTGCTCTTTTTTCTATTCTGCTACCCTTTTTGCCTATTTGCTGCTGAACAATTGGTTTGATTCTTTTCCTCAGGGGTAACGTTGATGATGCTTTAACAAAACTACAGGTGCCAAAGATCATTTGATAGCTCATTGCTTTCTATTATAAACAAAATTCTTGAGATAGGAGACCAAACAGTGTCTGTCACATTAATGAAATGAGCTTGCCTTTCGTTACCTCAATCCTGAAATCATTTGCTGATGATCTATGCTATGACACTATGTCACATGCTGTTGAGATTTCCTTGCATGGTGGTTCATTACATTTTCTACTATATTTTTAAGCTGTTTCTGTTTTGATGACCTAACAGGCAATCATTGATGCGGCTTCTTATGTTCCCCCACCTCCTTCGGAAGAGCAAAAAAAGAAAATTGCCAAGCTGTAATTGTTACTGACCATCTGTATCTTCCAATTGCATCTACTTTTGCGCCGCGCATACTTCCCTTACTTATCTTAGAACCCCTGTAGTTTCCAGGAAGTATCTGGATTTCCCTATGCTTCCCTTGTTATCTAATTTGAATCAACCTGATTAGATTGTGAAGGTTTCAGGATTGACTCGCTAAAATTTCCATGTTTAATAGGGCTGCTATCGGGGAGCAGAAGCGACTGACAAGTAAGAAAGCCCTTTCAGACAAGAAGGCTTCTAGAAGAAGTCGGGACAATTGGGACTAAATTGTTTATTAGCAAACCTATCAATCTTGGTGCAATTTGTGAATTGACGGCCCGCCAGAGTTTAGTATTGGGTGGTTACATAATTTTTTCTCTCTCGTTGTGAAAATGTTCCATGGAGGAATATATGTAAAGCATCGACTATTCAGTCTCCTGATGAAAATCCAGTTGACAAGTAAAAATGGATCAGATTACACCCCAGAAGGCCTCCAGAAATAGACCATGCCAGAAAGTATTTGATGCTGCGTATGGCCAGTCATTATAGGCTATTGATTGAATAGATAATGTATTCCCAAACCTTTTTACAGCTTAAGATGTAGCTTTTGTCAGAGTTGCACCATACGTGTGGATTGGTTTTACAGGGATGTCAACTGTCCATATTGCTTCTAGATATTTCACAACGTGCAATTAAGCTCTCATGGCACACTTCCTGCCTGGGAAGAAATAAAGTAAGGCAAATTTATTTTTTCAGATAGCTGGTGCACATGTGCCTGCCTGTATGACCTCAAAATTCTTGGGATTCAAAACGACAGTTGATTTGGCTACCTGATAATAGGCTGGAAGTTCCCGTATATTTTTCACCAGAAAATCCGTGTACTGTTTAGCGGTGGGGTTATAAGGAAGAGGGGGGAAAGAAACAACAAAACAATATTAAAAAAATAATGCACCAACTAAATTCTCGTTCTCCCTCTCTTGTTGTTGCTTTTGTCTTTGAAAGTTCTGTACAAGTTATTGTCTGCCAAAGAATAATTTTCTGATCTGTATAGTAGATTTCAAGTTTGAGTTAGTACGTGTATTTTTTATAAGAATTGAGATAATTGAGATTTTAATCACTCATATGAACCCACAAAATATGTTTTAAGGGCATCAAAGTCATGTCCATGAGAGATCACTTTCGGATGACATACTCCTCCCCTGAATTTCTATCAACATGCTTGATCCATCGGCTTTTACCCTTGCCTGAATTGCTGGAATTTCCCCCACTGGTGGCTACATGTGCAATATCCACACCCTTCCCTACAGGAAGAAATACAGAACGCACGAGTCGTCGCGATCCATCATCGACTACACCTCTCCATCTAAAACTTGATCCGCTCCTTGAACTAGCATTCTTGCACACCAAAACTGCACCCCGGCTGCTCAGCTTTGCCACCCTCAGTACTCTAGCAAAATCCCTCTGCCGTGAATCCACCACCATAAAATCTATGCCCACCAGCCCCTCCATAACCGCTTCCGCCTCCCCGACAATAATTTCTGGGGACATCCCAGCCTCTCCCACGGCTTCCTCGTATTCTGATCTTGATAGTTCATCCGGCACAATACAAACGTGTCTTCCATCCGTGTGGCGGCTAGCTATGGCTAGACCAATACTCGTGGCAAGAATCCCACCATGTGACCATGTTTCCAGTACAAGTTTGGCGTTCCATCCTGCAGCCATGGCTGAAATAAGCTCGGCGACACTGGATTCTTGATTGACCTCACACTGCAAGCAAATTAATTAAAACCCACGAATATTTTAATCAGATCATGTACAAGCAGAATATATGGATAGCAATTAACTGCGAAAAATAAAAATAAAAGTTTGTTTTCATACATATTTGACAGTATCGATGTAGGCCTTTGAGGCTGTTTCAGGTGACCAGACCAGCTTCATTTCGTATTCTTTGATCAAGTTGTGCTTTGCTTTGTAGTTGACAGTACAAAAATTTGATGCCTGGGGTTGGCTTTTTATTTGAGACTGGAAGGATCCTATAAATTAAGTTTTTTATTGGACCGTTGACATTGAAAGGGTGGTTAGAAAAGAGATTGAGTATTATTTTTTATAATAAATTTGATTTTTTGTTCTATTTTTTAGTGTTTTTGGGTTATTTTAATGTGATTAGATAAAAATAAATAAATTATTTTAATATATTTTTAATTAAAAAAACTTTTTTAAAAAATCATTAACACGCATCTACGTTACGCGCAAAAGAGATTAATTCAAAAGCTGGTAGCCATTGGATTATCTAGGTTATATTTTCTTAGTTTTAGCACCTGAATTCATATCATTGGACTAGGTTTTGACATACCAAATTTAAGATGATTTCTCCACCTCCATATTTATAAGATTTCCTTTTCAACCATGGAATCCCGTGGTCGCCATTTTTGCTGTGTAATCCAAGTTTTCTGTTTGAGACTGAAACTAATCATGGAAGATTGTTTTTTTTTTTTATTTGACCGCTCAACCTAGCCGTGATTTCGAACTCTCCCCGCAGAGTCCTGCCCACAGAAACTGAATTTATATGCATGTAGACGCATATCAGAAGACTCTTCCGAGTTTCAACCAGTGCAGTTTACTACTGTCCGATGATGCAATCTATAACTCTAGTGCGACTGCAAATAGTATACTATTATGATAATACGATCGATGTCAATTCCAGATCCATGAAAGCTCAACTGTAACTTATGGTCCATGGATAGATAAATCAAGCTTGGACAAATGACACAAATTAGGAGATATATAAGGGTAAACCATACAACTCAAGCAAACCCTAACTGATCACTAAAGTCATCGTAGATTAATGGAGATGATCGAATGCTTGCTTGTTCTCAGTGTGGTTTCTGGCATCATTAATTAAGGACAAGAGACAAATGAGGCCGTGGAGGGCAGCAAGTAGTCGGAAAACGAGGTGTATTCTTTGGTCACCGTGTCCGCGTAACCTGTGAAGTAACCCGAAGACTACGATTTCTAAAAAGTCAAAACAAATATCTTCAACGAGTATTAGCCGCCAATGGTGTTTACCACGACATTCAAGTCCAATCTGTTCTGCAGCTGAAAATTATTTTTAAAAAACCTTGAAATGATAAATCTTCTCTTGATTAGTTAAATACTTTCATATAACTCTTGTTATAATCAATGTTTAACTATTTATTATCTTTAATTAAAATAATAAGTAGTCAAATTAAAACATAATATTTATTTATTTATTTATAATATAACTTAGTAATTTGAAGTATAAGAATCACTCACTTCCACAAGTGTTACCTAAACCTTTCTATAAATATAGATGATTTGTCCATATAGATTTCCATGCGATTTAGTTTATTATATCATTTAACAAGTACCTATATATATTAGTCTCATATATCCTTTAAACGCTTAATTTATAAAAACAACCACTTCATTTCATTAAAAAATAACAACCACGCCCAATTTATAAACCAATTAAATATATAATCTTTCTCTGAAACATAGAGTCAAAGCATATGAAACACATGTTAACAATGCATATCTCCATAGTTTTCCACTCTTTCCTAAAATGATGATAAATGCAAGCCATCTGCTGTTAAAATCTGAAATTAACCTCCTCTAACAACAACGTTTTCAGATGGGAATCCCATCGCATGCTTAATTTCCTCGAGGCCGCCAGACCAGGCTTCATAAACCATCATGCTATCTCATGAAATCCTCAGTTCTTACATCAGCACGAACAAAATGGAAGAAATATTGCTGATATAGTACGTAGTATCAGACACTCCCCCTCACTTTCGTGACTTTTGCCACATCAAGCTGTAAGATGCTTTCGTTCTTCCTTCTCAGATTCGACGTGCATGAAGTTGACGTCAACAGTATTAGGCGAACCCACCTCCATTTTCTTGTTTATTTTCCATATAATTATTCTAGAAATTCCATGAAAATTCTCCAACTCGAGTTCATGGGAGAGATTACTTGTGCTTTGACGTGCCTGTCACAATGAGATGGCAATCCAATCTTCCATGCATCCCTCTTTGCGGCTGCCTTGTGAGTGAATCAAAGTATTTCAAGAAATAAATAATTGCAGAGCTCAAGTCTCTCCAGTGAAAAGTAATGGAGGAGGTGGATGGTACAAGCCAAGGCCTGCATCTCCCATTTGAATAATAAATTTGTCTACCAAGGAAACAAGAGAAATAAATGTCAACGATTGCTGTCATTGATTAGCCAGCCGAGGGCGAAGAGAGAGAGAGATTGCTGGAGAAGAAATGCCAGGTGACAGTCTGAAATAATTATTTATGACCGCCTCCCTTGGCACGCCAAGAGAAAGCACGGTCAAACCCTGCAGGGCTTGAATCTTTCATAACCTCTGATTTTTTTATTTGATAGAATTTTCAAATATTATAACATTATTTATTTCAATCTCTTTTTTATATATGTATATATAGAAAAACAAAACTCATGGCTATAATAAATACATCACGATACTTTTAAAATAAAAATTTACAATTTTTATTATCTACCACTTATATATTTTCAGAGCTTTTTTGTAGAGTTTTATTATAATTTCCTCTTTCTAAAAAACACTTATTTAAATATTGAAGAAGCATCATTTCATTAAAAAATAACGTTTTGCAGATATTAGCCACAAATCATCTTAATCTGCAACCGTGAAACACATGGACCAATAATTATTATTTTTTTAAATAATAATAATAATAATAATAATAATAATAATAATAATAATAATAATAATAATAATAATAATCAAATGGACCAATAATTTGAACTTACAAGAGCTTATTTTAATGGATAATTAAAAACAGAAATTAAACTCCAGTTTTTACAGATCCTAACTAGAATTGGGTTGGATATATGGATTTGTTTGAGACGTGATCCTGTTTTGAACTATGTTTTAATTTTTTTTTTGAATTAAATATTTTTATATTATTTTCTTATAATAATATCAAAAATAATTTTTTAAAAATAAAAATAAATAATTTTAATATATTTTAAAATAAAAAATATTTTCAAAACTATATTTTTAATTTTTCACCGGTGTTTGAAAGGCAAGTAACCTCAGCCAAACTTTCATTTCACGTGTCACAAGCACAACTCACTTAAACCCCATCACAAACGCCTCAAAAAAGCCTAAAAACCCAAAACAGAACACAGAAACACCACCAAAAAATGCATCTTTTCAAAACAATCTTCCACCATAACTACCACACCTTAAACAACACAAGCACAGGTCCTCTTGTCTCCCTCTTAAAATCCCGTTCTGTAATCCGGTTCAGCGGCTCAGACACAATCAAGTTCTTACAGGGTTTATTGACAAACGATGTTAAAAAATTCAGTGAACTCCCAAGCAAGACAGCATCTTACGTGCCTGCTCCAAATTTGCCTCCTGTCTATGTTCCTCCTATGTACGCTGCGTTTTTGAATCCACAAGGGAGGTTCTTGTATGATTTGTTTTTGTATAGAAAGCCTCTGGGCGAGGAGAGGCTTGATGGGTCCGTGTCGGATTCGAGTGGGGATTTGGAGCTGTTTGCTGATGTGGATAGCTCGGTTCTTGATGAGTTATTGCATACTTTCAAAAAGTAAGTGATTTGTTTCTCATAATCGGGTTCTTCAATGCCAAATATTTTTTTAATTTTCCGGGAGACTTTGATTCTTGTTAGATAATATTTCAATTGATTTACCTTTTTTTTAGCTAACGAAAAGAAAGAAACTTTGAGTGAATGGAATTGTTAATTCGATTAAGAATAGGTATAACCATCGGGTTCTAACATTTAAACTTGCTAAGTAGGAGATGTACTGAATGGGTAGGGCATGCTGGCTTGGTTTAGGGGTATTGTTGCTGGATATTGAGGGGATATATTTTTGTGTTGCTGTTTAGTGTTCATAGTCATTCTTGGTTGCAATTAGTTTGATTAGTTATCAATCTAGTGGGTGAGTTTTGCTTGGAAAACTTGGTGAATGTGGTCTGCTACTAGCTAAAGTGCGTGAGTGAGTTCGCACATCTGTATTGGTAGATCTCATTATGGTGTAGAGCAAAAGCAGTTAAATTGCTTAAAAAATTACAACTTGTGGTGGTTGCTTATTCAATCCTCTTATAATTTTAGTTATTGGTGCAGTCTTGTTTACCTTCTTTCTGCTCTGCAGGTACCGTTTGAGGTCAAAGGTTGAAATTGATAACGTGGCAGAAGACTTCTCTTGCTGGCAATTGTTTGGTGGGAACCTTGCTGAAAAATCAAATGGTGAAGAAGAGCCAGAAGCAGCTAGTGTTGGCTGGGGCCCTGGTGTTGATCATTCTGCCATGTCATCTTCACATGGGAATGATGTTGGATGGCAATGGTTTAAGGACCCCAGAGTAGATTGTCTTGGTTTGAGGGGGGTCTTTCCTTCTAAAGAGAAGCGTGAGTTTCCTGAGCCTTCATTGGTTGCTTGATGTTAGTATACAAGAGCACATAAGTGAAGAGGTTGAAGAGCTCATTATGCATTAAATTTGTAGTAGTTTATTTAGTTTTAATTCGTCTTTTTTTCCTACTATCTTGGATATTACAGCACCTTTGGTAGAACCTGGCAATGAAACAAACGAACTGAATTATCTATTATGGAGGATTGAGAATGGAGTTGCAGAAGGCTCAACTGAGATCCCCAAAGGTTCGCCCTTCTCTTCACTTTTGAGGAATCTCTTCTACTCTTTGAATGCCCAACTATATTGGCGGCATACTGGCATTATCATCTTCTGAGTATATCTTCAAGCTGCTCTCCTTCACTCCCTAATCTCTCTCTCTAGTCTGACCTTTCAACCTGAGCTTAATATATTTGGACTGTTTAGGTGATGCAATTCCTCTTGAATACAATCTGGAGGGTTTAAATGCAATAAGCTTTGACAAAGGATGCTATGTGGGCCAAGAGTTTATAGCTCGAACACACCACAGAGGGGTCATTCGCAAACGGTTGCTTTCTTTAGTGTTTCTTGATGATAGTGGAAAAGGTGTTCTTTGTTGTATTTGGCATTTGGCTTTTTTAGCATCCAATTCTTATGTATACATCCTGAGCAATTCGTATTTTGTATTTTAGAAGTGGAGCAGAAAGTTGGCCCAGGATCGGAAGTCATCAACACAGCATCTGGGAAGAAAATTGGGTATGTGACGACTGCACTTGGCTGTAGAGGACTGGGTGTTTTGCGGTTAGAAGAAGCCTTTAAAGGGTCAGGTTCATTGACTATACAAGGGCAGAAGGGCATAAAGGTTGAGGCCATTAGACCAAAATGGTGGCCTGCCAAATGGTTTTCGGAGCTTCAACAGAATAGTGCAGTGGCTTAGAGTATTAACTAAGAAGGATAGGATTCACCTTTCTGAACTTGAGAAAAATCCTGCACCTGTTAGCCTCCTTTCTGGCAGCGCAGGTATTCTACAGGTTAAAAAAAATGTATCTTATCATTTTTTTTCCGGAGGAAATATAATTATATATTTTTTTGAAGAGGAGTTAATAAAAAGAGGATGTGAAACTCGTGTGTACTGATCTAACTACATGCGTCAACACGACCGAAGTTATTTCAAAATTGGTGTTGCCCCAACGTTCATGCATTTCTTTCCAACTGTTGATTTGCTGATGTATGACGGATTTTAAATGATTTATGCTATATTGATTGTCTTCTACCTGTTTTCCCATGTCATATGTCTGGTTGATTGCTGGTAAATTTTCCCCTGTTCTTGTAAGTGTTCTAAATTTCTGATTTTGATCTCGCAGAAGAGATCCATTATCAAATGTTACTTGGATGGGAAGAAAGAAAACTGACTGGTTTGATTAGTTAACGTGGAGGAGAAAGAACATCAGTGTTGTTTATTTGTTTTTCTTCTTCTTTCTGATAAGCTTTATTAGGAGTTTTTGGCTATCACGTTTACAGTAACACCACTGAAATAGGACTTACATCGAAGCACAAGCTTTTGAAGATAAATATAATCCTGTGATGCTCATCGGATTATCTATGTCATAGTCTTTCTTTTGATGGGGTTTATCTATGCCATATTAACTATCCAACAAAGGATTTGTCATATATTTTCGTGTTTTGGTGCTTGAAAATTTCTGCTGCATTAAAGCAACATCAGTGCAATACTAGTTTTATCAGGACTCGTAAGATCATATGACCTTGGATCTTGAATAGTGAAAGACAATTTCACCACTGTCAAAGAAACAGAAACTGTATCAGTGTCATAAATCCTAAACTAATAATTAGCCATAACTAAAAATATCCTTTCTATTCCAAACTCATTCACTACTAATGTGAATGGCATGGAAAGAATAATCCCTACCGGTAAAAAGAAATAAAAAGAATCCTAAACACAGATTTGATCATAGCTAGGATAGTCACGCTTTTCGGAGCGGGTTAAACACAGAAAACTACTGCAAGGGAGGGCACGGAACTAAACCTGAGCATATAATTTTTGAAGGGTCGATTATTTGCTTTTATCAGTATTGTTTTAAAAACGCAGTCCTCAATGACACAGCGAGCCACGAGGGCCAGTAAAGGTTGGAATGGAGGAGAACGAGGGACTACTGGTTGCTGATAAATTGATGATAACTGAGCACTTCCTCTTGAGCTCGGGATGATGTGTCAATTTGCGCCATGCTATACGTACTTTCTCGCATGGAACTAGAGAAGAAGCTGCTAGCAGTCCGAAGATGTGGGGAGAGATACTCAGTGGTAGTCTCTCCATTGATGATGAGCAGGGGAGAGAAACAAATGGTTAATTACTAGACGAAGGTCAGCCGCTTTTTATATGATTTCTTATGAATCTATGATTTACAACCCTTAGTAGTTAAAACTTTCCGAAGAGGTCCTAGAGCTACAAGTCTATCTTTCCTAGATTGATTAGAACTTTTTAGCGATAAGGTTGATGAATAAACACAAGTATCCTGATAAGATATTTGTTCGTTTTCCTTCTTCCTGTGATAAACAGTACCAAAGCCTAAAATGAAAATGAAGCCGCCTCGATTGCATCGGACTGATAAAGAAAAGATCCTATTAGAAAAACTGTTTTCATTGACAGATTCAATCATAATACTACAAAATATTCTCGTTTCCATAGATGTAGTTTACAAGGGACTATAACATGCAACTCATCAAAGAGCTAAAGCTAAAAATTATAAGCATTGGAATTGCAAGAATTTTTGGCGCGACTCTAATCAACCAACTAACCATCTTTTTCCGGTTTGCAGTAAGCATTAGTTTCCATCCAAGGGACAGCATGCGATATCAGCAGTGGTCACAGCAGCTGCGCTGTTTAGTAAGGTCTCCTTGGTCGCATGATAGAACAATTTGTGGGGTAAAGAGAAAATTGGCCGTTAAGAACCAGCATTGCTTAGGTTCAGCTCTTGAATCACTTCCTTCATGGCTGGTCTTTGGTCGGGGAGCTCGTCAGTGCAAGCTAGTGCAATTTTTGCCAGCTTAGCCGCCTCGGACTCGGAGAAGTTTCCTCGGAGACTTGTGTCAATGAAGTCATTGTATCTGCGACATTCTGCTGCCAATCGCATTGAATTGGACAGCAACTGTTTACCGGATAGGATTTGGAGGATGATCACTCCAAACGAATATATATCGCACTTCTCAGTAAAAAGTCCTGTGGTTACATATTCTGGAGCCAGGTAACCCATGGCAGCACTGATTTTGATAGTTGAGAAGACAATGTCATCTGCTAGAAGCTTAGCAAGGCCAGAGTCTGCGATTAATGGATTTACCTGCTGGTCAAGGAGGACCTTCTCAACAGATATTCTTCGATGAATTATGGCAGGTTTCTTCTCTTCAATGCTGTGCAAATAGCTAACACCTAATTGACAATAAAGGACAGAATAAGTGTCTAGAAACCCACTGTTAGAATTTATTGTGCGAAACTTTAAGCTTTGATTTAATATTTTAAGGCAAACCATCAATGGGAAGAGGCAAAAACCAAACTTCTGATAGATTAATAAATGAAAGAGCTACATATGTTAGAAATGAAAAAATGATTGTCAAACTTCCCATTGCATTTTCTCATCCACCTCTCATTAACAAAAGCCTATCCACCTGCATTTTGACTTGAGACAAAATACAGTAGAAATCAAATTGTGGAAGCAGAAAATGATAATAAAACTGACCTTTTGCGATGCCATTGATAATGGAAACTCGTGTAGACCAGTCAAGAACTTGATTACTTCCATCTTCTAAATCAAGGTATCTTGACAGATCTCCCTTGGGGGCAAAATCATAAACAAGAAAACATTCACCCCTACCCCTGGAGCAACAAAAGCCTCGCAGCCGAGTGAGGTTGTCATGTCTCAAAGATGTTAGCAGGTTTAAACCCTTTACAAACTCGGCTTCTTCAGGCTTACAGCTGGTTATATTAATGCTCCTAATAGCTACAAGAGAACCATCTCTGAGAACTCCTTTGTAGACAGTCGAGAAGTTGCTCTTTCCCAATACATTCACCTCAGAAAAGCACTGGGTAGCAGACTCGATCTCTTCCAGGTTGAATCTGAACTTATTTAGATGCTCTCCAGAGAATTCAATGCCATTTCGGCTGTCACCTAATGGGTCCCATCCGTCGGAATACTCAAGACTTACAAGTGGAGAGGCACCAGCCCTGTGGAACTCCTTAGCCTGGTCAGTGCTTAGCCGATCATCAGAAGAATCAGATGTATTACCGATCTTTTGTTTCTTCCGGCGATAGCGGAGAATGATAAGAAATCCAGCACCTACCAATGTGACAGCGACTGTAATAACCCCTGCAACAATGGCACCCTGTGGAAGTTTTGATGAATTTGAACAATGGGTTTGGTTGCAATGTGCCTGCAGAATTGCAGACTGGGAGGTAACTTTTTGAGCAGAATTATTAGCGATCGGTCCCAAAGAGCCAACTTGGTTGATGTTCATAGTATCAAAAGCACTGCAAGCTCTCAATAGAGGAAATCCAGCTCCACACAAACCTTGGTTGTTCTCAAACTGGAATCCCCCATTTAATCTCTTCAAAGCTTCATTTTATGTTGTCAAAAACACAAAATCAGTGTAGCTCAATATGCATAGCAAAAATCTATACTTACGGTTAGACAAAATATACTTACCAGAAGGGACAGTTCCAGAAAGAGAATTGTTACGGACATCCAGCACTTCCAGATGTGGAATGTTAGCTATTCCTTGAGGAATTGTCCCGGACAAGTGATTAAAACTCATATCAAGCCTTTTCAACATTCCTAAGGTTCCTAAGCTGGCAGGAATTTGATCAGTTAGCCTGTTATAATGCAATGCTAGAACGCTTAACCTCTTCAAGGACCCCATCTCTGTAGGTATGTAACCTGCGAGCTGGTTACAACATAGCTCTAAAACTACAAAACAAAGAAATGCCCAATCAATCAAAATTAACACAAAAATGCTTGAAACATTACCAGCTATTAAGAATGTTCTTCACCATGGATTTTGTCAGCTAGGTACACAAATAGACAGCCAAATCTAGAGGCGCGTTTGTTTGATGAGAAAATGTGAGAACAGAAAAGTTAAAAGTATTCTATGAAAATCCCATTGAATTGTGTATAATGGAATATCTTGTTAGATGTTCAAGAAAGCTTTAAATTTCTCTATTTTAAGCTCAATTCTTTGGCCATAAATGTCTAATTGCCAAAACAGTACAGTCAAAATCAAGATGGATATTTAATAAAAGATGAACCAGATGAGTGATCTTTTAAATGATCACTTCTCCATAGGACTTTGGTACCAAACTAATTAACACAATATTTTTTTTAGAAGAGAAACAGGATATGTAAAGCACAATACCACACAGCATAAATACCAAGAGAGAAATATAGAGACCCCATAGCTGTTCTTCAACAAAGCTGAAAGTTTTTCAGCAAAATTGACAAGAAACTAACCTTGTAGAGAAGCCATGCTGCCAATCTCAGGAGGAATACTCCCAGAAAGATTATTCACATTGAGATAAAGATCAGTCAGCCCAATCAAATTAACAATCTCCTTTGGTATCTCTCCAGACAATGAATTATAATGCAAGTACAGACCGGACAAGCTCTTTAGTTCTGCCACTGCAGGAGATATTGTACCAGATAGTCCCTTTCCCTGCAATGAAATGTTAGCCACTTTGCCATGCTCGTTGCAAGCCACACCCTCAAAAAAGCCACTGCAGGGGTCACCATCAGTAGTCCATGATTGTAAATATTCATCGGTTGGGTCTAAAGCAGACTTTAGCTTCACTAAAGCTTCAAGCTCGGAATTGTTTCCAGAAATTTGCTGTGGATCAGTTAACAGGGAAAGCAGCAGAATGAGAGAAGAAAGATAACATAAAGAACCCATCTTTCCTTCTGTTTCAAATCTCTCCCTGGTTCTTGTTCGCTCACTGAGAAATATCAGGGGGGGAAAAACTATCTGTTCGTTTTAGACTAGATTATCTCTAGCTGTTGGAAGTCTTGCACAAGACCGCATATTTTTCTCTATTTTTTTTTCTTTTAGGCTCTCAAACGACAAATCTCTCTCCCAAATTTGACAATGCAAGCTAAAAAGAGAGAAAAGTGTGGATTCTGTTGACTCTCTCTCTCTCTCTCTCTCTCACACACACACACACACTTAGACTCTTGGTGATTTCTTGATACCTCCCACTGTAACTCTATAATTCAACTACACTTGTTTTGGAATTCGAAAAGCAAAAGAGATAGCAGACACACACGATTGTCTTTCTTTCTCACAATTCTAACAGGTGCAGTTAATTGAAGATGATCAAACTGCACTTTCCGACGGCAGTGAGTGCATGAAAACATGGAAAGAGACACCGAGAGAGAGGTGTTCAATCGACGACAACTCTCTAAAGGACTGCCACGTTCACATTTGGAATTTATTGTCAGCTGGATAAGACGGTGAAGATAGATAGTGTGACGATGATCTACGATAGCTGTAACCAATTGATTTTTTTCCTACATCGGATCTCAAGGAGCAGTATGATGTGATGTGATCCATCATGGGCCCTACTTCATGATTTCATTTGCTTCTTTGATAGATCATGGATGGGTTGTTACAATAAAATTTATATGCGCTTTCCATTTATTTTCATGTACGCTAGCCTAGCCTTGGGTGTAGTGGCGAGTAATTATCGTACGATTATTTTTAACAAATGTCCGATGTGACGAGGGCCGCTATGATCACCTCTACTCGAAACAACCTTCAAGCTTCCATGAACATTCATAGACTCGTCGACCGGCCGGGGATTTTGAGTTGCAGTCTGTTTAATGGCGGTTGTTTCAAAAGATTTTTTTTTGAAAAATAATTAGTGTTTTTACAATATTTTTATTGATGTTAAAAATAATTTTTAATAAATAAAAATATATTATTTTTGATATATTTTTAAATAAAAAACATTTTTAAAAACAATATCAACAACATTTTCAAACAGTCACTAAATATATTTTATTTAGAAATATATTAAAACAATATTTTTTTTTTCTAAAATTATTTTTGATATTAACATATTAAATTAACTCGAAAATATAAAAAAAAACCTTTAATTGAAAGCAAAGAAGAAAATAAAATAAAAACCATTTTTTTTTAAAAAGACTTTTGAAATAAAAAAGACTTTTAATAGCCATACATTTGAAACCCAATGTGTCGAGCACGTAGAAAAGAATTATGATAAAGTTGTAGAATAATGGTGAGTTCATTTTTCCCAGTTAAATGTGTTTCAAAGTGTGTTATTAATGTTTTTAATATGCTGATATAAATAAATAAATAACATTTAAAAAATCATTCAAAACAATCATTTTTTTTATAATAGGAAAGTCTGAACCAGTTTACAGTTCAATAAACAGATAAACATCATGAAATAACAGGCGTGCATAACAAGATTTGAACCTGGAATGAGAGAAAAGGAGAATACTTTCTTGATAGACCCACAATCATTCTTTTCTGATCATATACGTGTGTGTGGATGTGTATACATACATAGTTACATACAAATATATATATATATATATATTATTTTTTGTATGGAAAACATGGTTAACACTATTCAATAGCCTCGTATACTCTCACGAAAATGATGAAAAGATAAGCTCCTGCTGACGTAATGGATGGGAAGTCCAGCTCGATGCGCAGGATAAATTATATCGAGGCTAGCGGTGTTGGGTTCCTCACTCGTACTGTTCTTCGGGAAGGGTTGGGGTCAAGGGGTGGGAGACCTAACTCGGGCACACGCAGCATGGTATTTCACACGTGTGTTGACAATCTTACCCCGAGGAAGAAATTCGGAGCCTCGCTGTGGAGGCGGGCGGCATGGAGGATGGGTAAAAACAAAATCTCCGCAATATCCATTTTGTATCCAAGGTGAGAAGGACAATAATTTTATTTTATGCTTGCGCTGGGAACTCTAAGCGCGTCTATTCTGTATTTTTCTGATTTATTTTTATACATCGGGACAGAATAGTCATTTTAGCACCTTGGATCCCCTTGTTCAGTTGACCTTTTCTACGGTGGAAATTTATAGTTTAATTGATTTAATACAAGTTCAGCATTGTTGAATTTCTTCGGGACAAGTTCTTATTTATTTATTTATTTAAAAGTAGCTCACTTTGTACCTAAAAAAGGCAGCTAGCAAACAAAACAACAACAATTATAATTTGAAATGATAAATTAAAAAGTAACTTCAAAACATTAATTAACTTAGTGGGGGTAAAGCTACTAGACACACACAAAAAAGATCGGTATTAAAAGTAAAGTGATCGAGTTAGATCTTAATCATGTTCCACGAAGAAGTAGGTTGCCAACTTTACATTTTGAGTGGAGGGTTCAATGATTAATGACTGACTTAAAATATTTCCCCTATGCTATGTGTTTTTATCTCACTTGATAAATAAGTGTATTTTTTATGAAATTATATATAATATACACAATAAAAGGTTAATAAAAAAAATATTTTTCTTTCATTCATATAACTTTGTAATTACATGTATATGTTTTTTTTTTTTTTATCAACAATGTATCAATTTATAGGCACAGGTATACAAATTCTTGTAAACTCAAAAGACATAAAAAAAATATAGATTAAAATGAACTTAAAAATAATGATTAAATATAATAATAAAAATGTTTAAAAATACATTAGACATCCATATATGTCAAAGGATGCCATTTAATTCAAACAATAGATGATGTTTTTTCCAAGAATCTTCCCGCCACTCTCGACAAGATTATGTTGGCATGAAAAGGGATACGAGTGATAAAGAAATGGACTCGAGAAATTTTCAAATGTGGCGAGGCACTATTCATTAATAGCTAAAGGGACAGGAGGGTTTTGTCGGTCGGTCTTGATTGAGTTAATTTACGACAAGAACATGGTTCTTTGATTTTCAATTTCTTTCTAGAAATACCGATACAGTACCCGAACCACACCCCTGTCCTTCTCTCTCGTTGTGAAATCGATCGCTTCGTTTGACCTTTTCTGCATGCACTTTCTCTGGTTTTAACCTCTTGGGTTAGATTTCTTACCTCTTGTCTCTCACTGTGCTAGATATAAGTGAAAGGTGTCGTCCTCTTTCAAAAAGCAGGCAACTTTCATGCTGACGAAAAGTGATGGATGAACTTTAAATTTGGCTTTGGCGGTGCCGGAGAGGAGGCAGAAGTTTTAGCCTTCTTGCATGGTGTTAATTATTGGCAACAGTAACAGGTTAGTCTCTTCAGAAGACGAAGAAAGAGGGAATTCAAGAAAGCATGGCAAAGGTGTTGGGCTGTCTCCTTTTGCTTTATGGCTGTATTTGGGCCATTACTGGGCCTCGTGGTTTATCCCGTTACAGTAGCTGATCTGTTATGGCCGTGGTTTTGAAAATACTGGCTGCGTAACGTCACGGAAATTTTATCGTCCCTTACATAACGGGTTTTAAGAATTTTGTTTATCTACAGTCACTGAGTAGTTGTAACGTGATATGGGATGGGCCAGTTTTTTTTAATATAAAGATAATATATTTAAATATTGTTAGAGCATTAAGAAAATCTTAATGATTAACTCAATTTTTAATACATGTATATATTTAACAGAATAAATTAAGGATTATATTTACCAATAAATATTAACAATATATTTTAAAGCTAACTTAAAGCTAGTTTTGAAGTTGATAAACACACTAATTGTAAGTATGGAAAACCTTTTAATTCTGTCATCATAATTATATGGAACTGGTATTTTAAAATAATTTAAATTGAAACGAACTAATTTGCTTGTAAAACTACTACTTTTCTTATTAATATTGTATTTCTTAAGAAAATACAACAAATTTATATGTCATTCAATAAAAATGAAAGGCATATAGAAAACAACTGATAATCTCACATCATTTTGCCACTATGTTATTAGTTTGACACAACCACGCCTCCCTCTATGACTAGCCTTGTCTCAATGTCTACTAAAAACATATATTAGGTCACCCACATGATATTTTCATGGTAGATCTCATCTAGCCTTGACTAATATTGAAATGAATGTTTATAATATTTATTTTTTGTTGGTTTAACAAAATCATCTTACCAAGTTAGTTATTCTTGAACAACCTCGATATTAGAAATATTGAAAATGAAAGTGAAAAAAACAACTAGAAAATTTGAATCAATTTGACCAACTCATTAAACTTGTGATATGAGCCGTTAAAATGATATAATCTAAAAAAATAAATCACAATAACCTATGAAATCCAGTCTCTACTAAATCAAGTATTGAATGATGAAATTAGAGAGAAAAATATTTTTTATAATAAAAAAAACAATATTTTTACTAGAATTTATGAAACTTATAGAATTTTTAAATAATATAAATCGATTATAGTTTGTTTTAGTATTAAATTAAAACAAGATGCATCATTCATTGTAGATCTTTAGAAATGGAACGCTTATGAGAAAAAAACCATTTCTTATGTTGTTTTTTCATGCCACACGGGGCTAGCTCAGTTGAAGAAGTGAGCCCAAGAGTTTTGGGCCTACACTTTAGAATTTATTGCTTCTGCGGATCTGTTATACACTGCCAGCATTTTTATTGAATAGTAGTTTATGGTCACGTGTCACGCTGAGGGCTTGGATAAAAAGACTGAACATAAAAGGCGCACAGATTATTAAAAATTATTTAATATTATTATTAAATTCAGTACGGTTGATGAATTTTAGAACCGTTCTCCTGGCTATTTACAAGATTTGATTTTAAAATTATACCGCGCGTAATTTGTCTTAAAAGCTGTTTGACACTATGGTCAAACTACCGTGCTGTAAAAATTCATTTTTTTTTATTTTAAATGAATATATTTTGGTGTTTTTAGATTATTTTGATATGCTGATGTCAAAAATAATTTTTTAAAAATAAAAAAATATTATTTTGATATATTTCGGCACGAAAAGCACTTTGAAAAGATATAACAACCGTCCTCCCAAACAGGCTCTTAATATGAACTTGTTCATTTAACTATTATAAAAACAATTTGAATTTTCTATAAGAATGTGGTTTGACTCAAAAAAAATATTTTTAATAATGAAACATGAATATATAGAATCAATTTGGATTTTAGAAATTCATGATCTAACTAATGTATTTCACCGAATTTAATAATTTCTTTTAAATAAAAATTATTATTTTTAATTATATAGTAATAAAAAAAGACATCGTAAAATCAAGTACAAACTAAAAATAAAATTTTAAATCAAAATAATTTATGAAAACAAAATCAAAATAAATAAATAAATAAAAGTGAAAAATACATGGGAAAAATTACCTCCTTCACTGTTTAGTTCATATAAAGTGTGAAGAAGATGAGTTGCACTCTAAGGGGTTGTTTGCGGAATGAATTATAAAAACAATTCAAATTTTTTTATTTTTTATTTTTATTTTAATTTTTTTTTAAGATATTTCATATTATTTTGATATGATGATATGAAAATATTTTTTTTAAAAAAAAAATATATATTTTTATATTTCTAAATAAAAAAAACTTAAAAAATAGAATATACTCCCGAACTTAGATTACATTGCATTAAGTGGTGATCTTTGCTGTTTATTTTTATTTTCTGTTCTAAATTAATTATATTTTAGTATTTTCAGATTATTTTGATAAACTTATATGAAAATATTTTTTTATAAAAGATTTAGATTTAATTTTAAATAAAAAATACTTAAAAATCAAATATACTCGCAAATTACATTGAATTACATTCAAGTGGTGTAATCTTTGCTGTTTGAGAAGTTGCAGTCCGAGGGCCTACTACCAGTCGAAGAATAAAGAAATTAAAAAAAAAATGACTGCATCCTGCACCGCTACTAATATTCCGATCTCCAACAAAGACAACGTGATAGATGCCCTAAGATAACAAGACTTTTGTAGGTTCCACATGTGACCCTACTCACTCCTTGTACATGGGTGTCTGTGAAGTGATTTTGAAAAAAAAAAAAAAGATTAATTTTAATATTTGTAAATTATTTTGATTTGTGTATGTTAGAATTTTTTTTAATATATTTTTAAATGAAAAACATTTGAAAAAACAAAATTAAACATACTTTACAACACCCTAAAAAATGTAGTGTTTTAAAATTTTATATATGTTTTTTCAAGTCTATACCAAATTCAAAATTTCAAATGTCATTTACAAACGTGACCTTCTTTCCTCTAAAGCGTAGTCACTTTAAACCTGACTTCAAACGCTTACGCCAAAACGACACCGTCTAGCGCTAAAAAAACTCATCCCGTCATTTTCTTACACTAGAAAATAGAAAACACTATCACCAATTCACCACCAACCAGCAACGTGAACAGAGCGAGAGAAGGCATTTTCTCCAGAGAGAAAAACAAAGCGACCCGACCCGAATCGGAATAAAGATGGGAAAGGACCTTAGCGACGACCAGGTGTCATCTATGAAAGAAGCGTTCACGCTCTTCGACACAGATGGTGACGGAAAGATAGCCCCATCAGAATTAGGGATCTTAATGCGATCTCTCGGTGGAAACCCGACCCAAGCCCAGTTAAAATCCATAATCTCCCAGGAGAACCTGACTGCAGCGTTTGATTTCCCTAGATTCCTTGATTTAATGGCAAAGCACATGAAAGCCGAGCCGTTTGATCGACAGTTACGAGATGCATTCAAAGTGCTTGATAAGGATAACACAGGGTTTGTTTCTGTTGCGGATCTGCGTCATATTTTGACCAGTATTGGGGAGAAATTGGAGTTGGCGGAGTTTGATGAGTGGATCCGAGAAGTTGATGTAGGGTCCGATGGGAGGATCCGCTACGAGGATTTTATTACCAGAATGGTCACGAAGTGAAAGTTAATGATTTGATTTTTTTCAAGAGCTTCAGGTGCTTGTGTGTTTGTTGTGGAAGTAATTTGTGGTAAAGCTTGTTTGTTTCTTGTTAAAAAGAAATGATGTTCTTGTTTCGAGGGCATGAGTGCTTGTTTTGGGTTTTGTTTGTAATGGATGACGATGATAATGGTGTTAATGTTTTTATTTTAATTTACTCGTTGAATTAATTTTCAGTTTCTTTTTGCATTAAGCGTATGGCTGCTAGTGTTGAATCCATGTTTTTTAGAGAAATATATATAGCAAGGAACTGTTATTTTAGCTTCTTTTTGCCTGCATGTAAGGACCATTTTGTGAACCCGGGGTTAGTGTTAGATTATTGAAGAAGATGAGTTTTTTTACCATGTTTCTGAGAATTTGCAGGTCTGAGTTTCTTGGTTTTCAGAACTTTTAGGTGCATAGCAATGGATAATTATAGAGAGAAGAAAAGGAGGAACTGTAATCTTGCTCTTTTACCTTGCCTGGTTCGCAGCATTGTTTTCAAAGATGGTATGGTCATCGGGTTACGTATGAAGACTTGTTGAAGTTAATAAAGTAGATTGGATTATAAGGAATCATTTGTGTTTCTGCCAAAAACTTGTTTGATCAATACTGTCAGATAGATGAAACTGGTTGTAATACTATAAATGGATAATTATTCGATTGTGAGCGCCTGCTTGTCGACAGTTGCTGTATATGTTCGTTGTCAGTTTGTGCTTGATTTTTATGATACAAGTAGAGATTGTAAAGGCCTATAGCATCATGAGTTACAGATTTGAGTTAGGCTATTAAGGTTTTGATTTTGAATTGTATTCTTGGTAACTCGAGGTGGCAGTAGGAAAGTAGATGAATGCTTCCACTGAGTGTACTTATCTTTGGGACATCAAATAACAGGCTTTGAACAAAGCTTGCTTACTTGGAAAGTCATTGAATCAATGCTTCTTGTGTGGCAATTAGGTTTAACAGATAGAAGCTTGTTTTTGCCTAGAACCACCATGCTTTTGTATTATGGTATATTTGGGGGTTTGGTGGCCAGACTTCTAGTGGTTCTTTTTGCCAGGTTAGATCATGCATTTTCTTTTTGAACTATGTTGTCTTGTTGAAATTGAAGCTCTTGAAGGTTTTCAATCAGATGCCTGGCTTAACAGAAAGTGACGACATTCGGCTATTTTTATGTAGAAATTGTTTCGCATGCGAAGCTTTAACTGAAGATTGCAGGTGAGGTTTGTTGATCTTGATTAAATGTGGTTGTTTCCAGGCATCTGATATAATGAAGAATTTGCGAGTGATTCCACATAGGTTTTAACAACAGAGTAACCTTTCTGAAATATAGTAAAGCAGCTAGTATTGACGTTCCTTTTGTTTACATGGCATCTCTCTCTACCTTGTTATGTGCATCTAATCTATGGTTTATACAGCAATTCCATATTCATTTATTTGAAAACTCTGATAGTGTTGGCCATTGGATCTTCACAGGTTTCTCGTCGAGTTCTTGCTCGTTTTTCTGATGATCTATGCTGCAGGTGTTGTATCGATATTCCTTTGTGTGGCCTGAAACAGATTAATACCACTTTATAGAGTACGACCCTACACTAATGTTTGAAGTCGTTTTGTAATTCAGGATACTTCAGAATCTGGCTGTTCCAAACAGGAGTTCTTTCATCCTTTTTTATCATAATCCCTGAATTTCACTGTGTAGCAGTGTTTTATATCCAGCAGGGGCAGAAAGTCTTACCCCCGATATTCGTGAATTAACTCCGAGCCTGACCCTCCACAACAAAGCAGTAGCTTCCAAGTATTGCAGCGTGTTCATTCTATGCATACGCTTAGAGGAGTTGGCCCTTAACATTCATAATGAATGATGAGCGATGACTCGTCCATAAAATGCTGCATAACTTCTTCCTATTCTCAGTTACCATCTACTCATTCCCAGGTCCCATTTACTTTGGTAGTGTTTGGAATTCTAGTAGTGATTCTTTAAAAATATTTTCTGTTTTAAAATATATCAAAATAATATTTTTATTATTAATACATCAAAACCACTCAAAATCATAAAAAAAAATAATTTAGTAAAAAAACCAAAAAAAATTGAAAGTGCCTTTTGAATGCAAAAAACAAACACACTTACTCTTCATGTATATCTTTACAAAAAAATTGTGTTGGGTTAATGCAAGAGTGTTACGCCATCAACTTAATCTTCAATTGGTCAAGATTTTGTTGGAAAAAAATGTTTAAAACATGGTTAATAAACATATTTGATGTATAATTAAAAGTGAGATTCACTCATTTTTAGGGTTGAAACTTATTGAAATTTAATCTCAAATATAAGTTCTTTAACATGAAACATTGACATGATTTAAAAAAGTTATTGGTGAATTAAAAATTAATCTCAAATAAATATTAGTTGGCATGGTTTGAAAAAAAATTATAACCCTCTCAAAGCTTTATCCTCAATCCACCGTGAGACACAAGCTTTTATAATGGTTTATGATGTTTGAAAATGTGTTTCAAAACATTTTTGATTTTTTTTAATTGTCTATTTTAAATTAAAAAAATTGGTATTTTTAAATCATTTTCATATGCTGATATCAAAAATAATTTTGAAAAAAAACACATCATTTGGATGCATTTCTAAATAAAAATTACTTTTAAAAACAATTTCAACCATACTCCTAAATAAACATATGAAAAGTTAAAATTGGATGTAAATAGCACCAAAGTTTTTAAAGGTGAGATGACCTACACATAGTGAGTTTTAAACTTAAACAATAATATTTTAGGCTATATATTTTTTTTGGCCAACTTAATTTTGATCTTGGGTATGACCGGTGAATGATTATTCTCTAATGATTATTCTCTATAATCTATTATTTTGTTCATCTTCTTCATCCCATTGATTAAGTTTGATCAACTTTTTGAGTTTTTTTTCCATGATTGATTCTTCATACTCTGCATGGTTTTTACAAATTCTTAAAACAAAAAATGTTAGGCTTAATTATGGTTTTATGACATGTAACAAAGGTTGTTTATGCAAATAATTTATTATGGCATTAATCATAATTCTTATTAATTTTGGATCCAAAAAGGATTTTGAGAAAAGTTTTCTACACTATTTTTATAGATTTTACATTCTCCCTTACCTCAATTTTAAGTGTTTTATACTATATTTTAATCCTTATCTTCATTTAAAATCCAGAGAGTAGGTTTGATCATATTAAAAGATATTTAAGTTATATTATCATGGACCATGTTTAAAAATATATATTAACAAGGTGATAAATGTTGAAATCTATGAAGACTTATTGCAAACATTGTTTGCATCAAATAAAAAGGAAAGGAAAAATAAGAACAAAATATAGTTATGGTTTCATAAGGGAAGAAGATTAGGAATCACTCTCTCACTCTTTTCTAGGACAAAGGGCAGAAGATTTAGGAGGGGAGGCTAAAGTTTAGTGCAATGAAATGTGGGGATTAAAGAAAGAAGATGTGGATGGTGTTCTTAGTTAATTAGTTGAGGATTGACACGTGGAACTTGATGGTATTAAATGACAATAACTTGGTTAGAAGAGAAAACTTAATCCAAGGTAGTGCCAAATCTTTTATGACTTGTGAGAATCAATACATTTCAAATTTGAATTTGATAATTGCCAAATAAGGCAAAGATTTTTAAGTGTGTTTTCATCTTATTAATGTTTTTAGGTGGTTCGGCTCTATCAAATATTCTTGATAACATTTTTTTTACTTTTAGAATTATCTTGATGCGTTAATATCAATATATATATATATATATATATATATATATATTTTTTTTTTTTAAAAAAAAAAGTAAAAAAAATATTATTTTAATACATTTTAAGTAAAAAATATTTTAAAAAACAATCATAACTACACTCACAAATCTAGCCCACCTCTACAAAAATTATTCATGGACCAACTATAATAAAAGTAAGAGAATGATTTATGTTTTAAATTCAATGGTAATAAGTCCAAGCCATAAATATGGTGAACCAATGTTATATTTAATTAGAGAAATGAAGGAGGAAGAGGAGGAAAAAAAGTCTATCATAATTAGAGATCTAATTCAATAACAAAAAAGGAAACATAGGTTTCCTTGTTCATGAAGCTGGAGAATCTTGATTATGATATCATAAAAGTGATTAGTTTCAAATTATTATTATTATTATTATTATTTATTATTATTTTAATTGTTTTCGTTTGTTAATATTATAAATATTTTTTAAAATAAAACAATATATATTATTTTAATATATTTTTTAGTAATTGTTGTCGTAATGCTATTGTGAAATAGAATTAGTTTCAAATTATTACTATTATTTATATCTTATAATTGTTTTCTTTTTTAATATTATAAATTTTTTTTTTTTAAATTTAACAATATATATTATATTAATATATTTTTAAATAAAAATATTTTAAAAAATAATTGTTGCCGCTAAATATTGTGAAATAGAATGCTGTAAAATTTCAATGAGCACTGCAATTATGCAAGGAGGTGCACTGGATAATCCTGCGTCCATCAACTTAACGCTGACGAGGAGTTGAAAAACGTTACCGTCAATTGACCGTTCAAGGCACGTGCTTCCTTCTGCTCTCTAATCTGATCTATTAATCACCCCTCCAATAAAAACTAAGAATAGAATATAATTACAAAATAACTATTATTTAATAACCCACCCACCTAAAGAAGAAGAAGCCAATGCCTACACAATCGATCAAGAAATCATTAAAAATAATCGAAAATACTTGTTGATTGATCTCTACAAACTCTAACCAAATCAACATAACAATTTTCTCCTCACTTGATGATTGAAAGAAAATAGAGTTGTAATTTAGAAAATGAAAGGCGTCTTCTCGGCGCCCGGAGATTATGTCTACTTCAAGTCTCAAGTTCCTCTCCATAAGATCCCTGTAACTTTCTCGTCTACCCCCCCTCTACTCTCTCTCTCTTTCATTTCTATAACATGGTTTTTAAGTTTGGCTTCCAGTATTCTGCTGCGTATGTCTTTGTTTTATCGATGATCTCCTTTTCCCCAGTTTAATTCTCTTTATCAATTGTTGAATTGTGTTACACTTTTGATGTTTTAGCTCGATCTGGTATTTTCTGCTTTTTATTGACCTTTTTACTTGTTAACTCATCGGGTATGTTTTTGTTTTGAGTCAATGATGAGGCTACTGATAAGCTTATATGTGTTTTGCTGTCCTCGTATTAGGATTGATTTGTATGAAAGTCTTAAAGATAGGAGTTTCATGCAATGTAACTGCTCCAGGGCTTCGATCCTTTATCCTCATTTTGATGATCTGCTAATGAGTGTTCTATTATTTGTTCTTATGAGCTTGGTTTGCTAGAAATAATTCAATCATATGAATGCTGGCTTTATTTTATGTACTAATTTTGCAACTTATTGCGTCATTTTTGTTGACTAGGTTATCCTCACCTGTTGTTTTTGTTTGTTTTCGTTTCTTAAAGCACAGAAAAGTGGCACGACGTTTTATTTTCTTACTGCTTCTTTAGATTATTCTGTTCTTAGCATTGGCTCATAGATTGAACTTCTAGCTCATTTTCTCCGGTTGTGTTTTCCTCTCAGATTGGTACAAAGCAATGGAGATATTATGATTTTGGTCCAAAAGTGGTCCCACCACTCATTTGTCTTCCTGGAATTGCAGGAACATCAGATGTTTACTATAAGCAGATCATGGCATTATCCTTGAAGGTAATTTGCTGTATATTATAGTGCCTGATAGTATCATTCATACAAGTACTTGGATGATTGTGAATGGCCAGCCTTCACTTTTTTCCACCCTTAATTATGAGCCCTAAAGTTGTATCCTTGAAGTATATTTTCTCTTTTTCCCCATCTTACCTGTGCGTTACTAAATTTGGCTGCATTTTATAACTTACAAAGTCTGCACGTGAATTTTACCTTTTGTAGCGGCAACAACTGCAAAATTAATTACTATTCCTTATATTGAATTATAGCTTGTTTAAAAATCAAGACCGTGCTTAGTCATTCTGCACTCTGTGGACTGGTTGAACTCTGTTTTCCGACTGTCATAATGTCAACTTGGACTCCTTGTGTCAACTGTCAGATTGTCATCTTGAACTCCTTGTGCCAACTGTCAGAGAGTATCTTTGTCATTTTATAGAAGTTGTTACTCCCAAATTATCTGTACATGCTTGAAAACTATAGTTTTAGAAAGTCAACCAGGTGTCATCATATGCACGTGTCATAGTTAAAAGGAATCACTTCTCTCTGCTTTGATTATTTTCCTTTTGGTAGAAAGTAAACTGCCCTTACTGTTACCACAGTTGTTACTTGTCCAGGTTCATGATTCCAGTGTTATTGATAGTTGACGGTGTTTGTATCAAGGTCATCATCTAGTATAACATTTTGCTTTTTTTCAGGGTTACCGGGTGATTTCTGTTGATATTCCATGTGTATGGAATCATCATGAGTGGATTCAAGCATTTGAAAAATTTTTGGATGTCATTGATGTTCATCATGTAAGAACCTTCATTTGTATATGGCATATACTGCTCCTCCTGCTTACTATATATTATTGTTTGTCACATGCAATTTTTTCAACTGGTACTTTTGCTTTAGAATCTTCTTCCTTTCTGTTTCATGTGACTTAATATTTATATTAGGGATATAACACGGTACTTCAAATACTTAAAGGAACCAACCTCTAGATCATCCTTTGCCTAGCTGGTATCCATTGTCTGCAGACACTGGATTTGGAATTCACTTGCCTGGCTGGTAGCCCTTGTCTGCAGATACTGAATTTGGATTCCATTTTGAAACTGGTTTGCTAATCTACATTATAATTTCATAGCACCAGCCATCCCCATTTCCCCTGGAACTTTATATGGTATCTGATTAGGTAGCCCTTGTCTGCAGATACTGAATTTGGATTCCATTTTGAAACTGGTTTGCTAACCTACATTATAATTTCATAGCACCAGCCTTTTTGGGTGTCTTAGTAGAGTTCACTGCGCAAGGAGATCTCAGTAGATTTTACAAAGCTATATTTAATAGTAATCATAGCTTATATCATAACCTGAAAGTGGAATGATTATAATCCGAGTTCATGAAACTCATACATTTAGACCATTTTGTTTGGTAGTATTAATTACTGAGGATTTATGTGCACGTTGGTTGTCTTAACAGATACATCTTTATGGTACATCTCTTGGAGGCTTCTTAGCCCAACTTTTTGCACAACATCGTCCAAGGCGAGTGAGGTCATTGATATTATCAAACACATTTCTGGAGACACGCAATTTTGCAGCTGCCATGCCTTGGGCTCCTGTGTATGTGGTCATCATGTTGCTTATGTTTATTATTGCATTACCTTTCCCTGTTGTCAAACCAAAAAAGCCATTTGTGGTGATCATATAAAAAAAATAGTGCTTATTCACACTATAAATATGTGATCATGACCAGTAAAAGTGGAAACGCTATATTTGTAAAAACAAACTAGATGCAACTCTAGTTTCATGCTAAAATGATAGGGAAAATATGGTCGAGGAGGGAGTTTATCAATAAGCTGTGCATTTGACTAACAAATTTATTAGGAGGCAGTGTTTTTATTAGTTTCTGACAGTGTTTTGTAAATTTGACACAAAATCTGCTAAATTTACTTGTAACTGAGCTAAAATGAGTCTCTAGACCTAACTTGTTTTTTGAACGGGGGTACCATTTCCAAGAGAAAACATGAGATTTCAGGTTTTACCTTAAAGAGAACATGAAATGGTGTTCAGCAGTCCTGGAATTGGTGGAATAAGTATTCTGTTTCTGTAATGAAAGTATATATGTATATAGCATTGGTTTCTCCATGAGTGGAGGTATTTCAGCACTGATTGTGATGGCAAATGTCTGTCAAGTTGGAGTGGATGAGAAGATTCTAATGTTGGTTATAAGGCTACCTATTGAATGCATGATGATAAAAAAACAAAATATGCATAAAATGAGTGATACAAAATGAGGATGAGGATTGTAAGAGGTAGGTGTGCTCAAATGCAAGAATATCACATGTTGAATGCATCCCACTGGAGTTGGAGATGGGACCAATTGACAAAAAAAGTTTCTGGAGGACAGGTTAGATAATTGAATCATGTGCGTCTTATTATTTATATAACAATTTGCAGTCAATTAGAAAGGAAAAGGTAACTTGAGAATGACTTAGGTTTAAGTAGTAAAAAGAAAAGAATTTAGCCCTGAAGTAAGAGAAGAATTTAGTTTTCTAATCTCTCGATCATACTGTGGGACAAACAGAATACTTCGTATGATAATTTAACTGGTAAGGATGAAGGTGCAGGTTATGTAAGTTGCTATTGAGGGAGTTGTTGATAGCAATCAGGTGCAATCAACAATGAACTATATCACCTGCAACTTGTGATAAAGCAGGTTTCATAACTTATGATGCATCTAACCACCAGCCCCTGCTGTTGTGAGATTAAAATTTAGTCAAGTTTCTAATGCATCCTTTGGCAATTCATAACTACCCAGTGTAGACTATGTTCTCAGAAATGCTGAATGTTCTCACCTTCCTTGATATGTAAAGGTTTTCAACTGCTTGTTTTTTTTTTTTTTTTTTAAGATTTTAACCTCAATTTTTTTCATTATTTTTGTTGTATGTTCTTTGTAGTAATCTGTAAATCTACTCTTCTTAACAATTTTGACTTTGGAATTGTTGTATTGTTTATGCAGTGTTAGTTGGACCCCTTCCTTTCTGCTTAAAAGATATGTCCTAACTGGAATTCGTGATGGTCCTCATGAACCATTTATTGCAGATTCATTAGACTTCGTTGTTTCTCAGGTAAAATCTCAAATGCCCACTTACTTCTATGATGGCTTGAAGCAATCTCCTTTATGCATTTAAGAATCATTATTTTTTCCCCCAGAATACAGTATAACTTCCTTGTTTTAAGTGAGGTAGCTATTGAACGAGGAGCAGTATGAGGTGAAAATCATGTGTGGTTTTGTTTGCCAGAATACAATATAACTTACTTATTTTAAGTGAGATTGTTGTTGTGCCCAAATTGTTCTTTATCATGTTGTAGTATCCTTAACTTACTCTAAGTATTGGGAACTGTTATTAGAGATTGCCATGCAATCAGTGTGTATTTCCGGTCTTGGGTACTCGGCACCCATGAGGTTTTGAACTCTCATTATGTGCTGAATGCCCTTTTTGAACTCTCACTATTTATGCAAGGCATTGAGAATATTTTTTACAGTTGTAAACTAATTTTGGTCTGGCCTCAATTTCCTTTGAACAAGGGGGGGAAATTTTCTTTGCAATGGAAGCATCTCTGTTCAAATCATCTACAAGTAGTATTTTCTATGCTGTAGCATATTTAGTACAGTTTTACACACTTTTTTTAACTTGAACCGTATTGATTTGTTATTTATCTTGGCTGTTATCACTGATTCTGTCTTAAGTTTAAAACAATTCTGTGGTGCAGAGTGGCCTTTTTGTGTTGTTTATGAATGTCGATATTCTGCTAAATGAGTTTTTTTTCCAAGAAAAAAAAAGGCTGGATGCTGTCATCATGTTGATCATTGTTTCTTCTTTTATTATTTTAAAGATAACTAAGAAAAATGAGCCCTCTTGGTTCACAACAGCCCTTTTTTTTCTTTTCTTTTTAATAACCTAGGACCAGTATGGACCTCAATCACTTTTTGTGGGCACTTCCTGAATCCTCAACCGTTTTGTCCACAGCTGCCAATCTAAATGGAAAAACATGTGCTACATTGAAGAACCTTGTTCATCTGTTGGTTTTATGAAATGTGATTTTCAATTCAGGTCGAAACACTCTCAAAAGATGAATTAGCCTCAAGGCTGACTTTGAATGTTGATGCCGCTTCTGTCGGATCTCTTTTACTTTCAGATTCATTCATCACTATAATGGATGTAAGTTTATCACAAAACTGTTTCTATATGTTTTCTTTTTGATTCCTTTCAGTACCCATCAGCCATAACATGAAGTTTTCTATTGCTACCTGTTTTCTCGTTGGTGCTTTCGAGTGGATAAGATGCTCTCCCTTGTGGATACTCCATCTAGTTTTAAGTCAGTAATGCTCTCCCACAGTAAATATGTTTAATGATATCAGTTTCTAGGACACTGAGAAGCCATGTTGCATAGTGTCATTTTTTCAAGTGCAATCTATTTTGTTTCTGTTTCTGTTTTGTTGCTTCTTGTTTCTGGACACTGCAGACACTTGAATTCTTAATGGTTCTTGGTGTTATAATACCAGTATTCTGACTTAAAGGTTTCTTTTAACCATTTCCTCCTGAAGACGAATGATTATTGTGCAATTCCTCAAGAACTCAAAGATCAATTGAGTGAAAGATATCCTGAAGCAAGGCGAGCTCAGTTGAAGACTGGAGGAGATTTTCCGTTTCTTTCACGCTCAGATGAAGTCAACTTGCACCTTCAGGTTAACAAATATCTGTAGTTGCTCACAAGCAATTTTATGTTTATTGCTCTTGCCTGCTGACACTGCACTGTATCCTGTGATTGGCTATCTGCAACATGCAGCTACACCTGCGACGGGTTGGGGTAGAAGCTCGACCAGATCTGGTCCGGGGCATCCCAAAGGATGGCTCCGGTGGGAGCTATAGTGAAAGCGAGGATGGTAAAGGAGATCAAGATGATCAAACCAAAGATAACAGAGGAAACTTGGAAAGTCCATCCAGGGAAAGTGAGTCATCTCCAGCTCCAGAAGGTTCAGAATCTCATGGTTTAGATGAGCAGCTCCTCATTAATGCCAAATATTCATCCAGTGGCCAGCAAGACAGACTGCGTCTCTGTGAACTATTGAGTAATCAACAGAACATAGCCTCTGAACTCCTTTCACGATTTACTGTGGAAATTTCTCTTCAATGTTTGCTTTTCACTTGTGTGGGATCATTGTACATCATTTCCAAGCTGTTTCCAGAAACTCTTGAGAATTGCTGTAAAGTAGATATTTGCACGGCTGTTCACGTTGTTGTATAAGATCATACAATCAATGCAAACTGTCGTTGCCCGGAGGTTACTTGTGTTTTGGTCAAGGAACAGTTTGATATATTTTGTAAAATTGTCGTTCAAGGTTTTTCTACATTATTAAAATGGTCGATTGAATTCAGTGTATGCCAAGATTTTTTTAACTAGCTTGCCACCAGCTGGTTGTAACTTGTAAGTGCTCTGCAGTCGGAAGCCCTGTTATGGACAGGCATGCAGGCCATGAAAGAGTCAGGTTTGGTGTGATTGAATTTTTTTATTTGAAAAAAGGAAGATAAAATTCGATACCACTTGAGAAAAAAGGAAGATAAAATTCGATTAATTTGTCTTGGAAATAAATAAATAAATAACTACTTTATCTATATAATATCTGTAATTACAGATTAAAAAAAAAAACCAAATTTGTCTTGAAAATAAAAAAAATCAGTTCATCTATAATATTTATATTATCTGACCTGATTCAACTCGTTAAAGATGCTTAATATGAATATTATATATAATAATAAATTAAAATAAATAAATAAATAGGAATTGGGTTAATATGGATTGAAATTTTTTAAAATCCTTCGACCTAACATGTACTTTTGAGCCCATTTTTCTTCTTAAGTTTCAATCCACTTACGTGTTTGAAAGTGATTTGTCGATGGATTCTATCATATTGTAATAAAAAAAGACTTTTATTTATGGTAATTGTTTCATAATAACGTGAAACTGGTCCCTGTGTACGTGCAGTTACTTCATAATAGCGTGGCTGAATTACATATAGCAGCCAGCTGCTGGAAAAGTAACTAAATTTTGCCTCGTTTTAAGTTCAAAACTAGTAATTCAACGTGTTCTCCCACATGTGAAGGTGCGTATCAATTTCGAACTTTAAGATTCTTCAGTTGACTCTGCTATGTTGCTTTGTTTTTTCTTCTTATCATAAAAAAATTACATGTCGACTCGAAATAAACACACGTTGTTCTTTGCAAAGTTATCAATTCCATTTCGTTTAATGTTTTATTTTTTTAATTGAAATGGAATATTTCGATTCTCTGCAAAGATTGATATATATTTTTATGTATATAAAAAATATTTTTAAAGTTTTATTGAATTATTTGAAACTCTTAATATTGATCACAGATTTTGCAAGATATGTTAGGTTGGCTCGATTTTGATTGCGGTGATTATAGGTCTGTTATGATAGGGTTTTTAATGTTTTTTTTTTTTTTTATTTCATTTGATATATAAATATTATTTTTTACATAAAAAATAATACGGGCTCACATGCATCGAGGCTCACATGCATCGAGGCTAGTATATATTAAAAGAAAATTGAAAACCATCGTTGCTTCCCGCCCAAAAACCTAGACCTCTATTTTTATGGCCGACAAAGGTGGCTTAAAAATGAGCTAGTGGATGACAATTTGTACTCCAAGGTGAATGATGTGTTGTTCACTCTATTAAAAAAAATAAAAAAACATTACACAAATAACATGTTTTCCAGGTTTTTTTGGACCAAGTGCGCATGCCCATCCTTCCAGGCCTAATTGCTTGACCTCTTTTAGATGGCTCTTTTAATTATTATTTTGTAAAAAAAAGAGAATAAAATTCACTAAAAATAAAATTATTCAAATGATGTTTCAATTGTATCATAATTCTCAAGAAAGAATATTGGTTTAATGGTAATATCGACAATTAATTAATGAGCTATTATATGTGAAACTCGTATGATTGTAAATGTCCTCATGAATATTAAATGACAAATATATGTATTTCCTAATTTTTTTTATTGTAAGTTCTCTATATTATTTTATTTTCTCTGTTTGATTTTAGGTTTTTAAACTAGTATGATGGTGTTTGAAGGCTAAAAATATATTTATCACAGTGATTTTAGGTGAAAACAAGTTGAAAACTAGTAGGCTTTTTAGTCCAAACACTTGGAGGCAAGGTTGTCAAAATTGCGATTTTGACACGAAACAGAAGAGGTTTCGAAAAATCAGATCGTAAGATCGGATCGTAAAATCGTAAGATCGTACCCGAATTTGTTCGTACAAAAACGTAAAATCACAGCTAAAATCGTGTGAGAAGAAAAATCGTAAAATCGTATGTAAAATATTTTCGAATACAATATAATATAATCATGGCCATAAAACTTCATTAGTTAAGGTTTTTTTGTTGAATAGTGTATATATGGTTTTTTTATTGACGTGTTCTCCAATGGTAAAAGATATTTTGGAGAACCATTTTTTATCTTATTTTAAATAAAGTTCAATTATTTTATATATATTTTAATTATGCAATTAATTATATCATTAATAGGAGTAAGTTATATAATTAAATAATTGCTTTTAAAAAACTCTCAACAATAAAATTACTTTTTTAAATTATATTATTATTGTTATTATTATATAACTTATTTCCCAATAAGTTATTAATTATTATTATTATTATTATAACACACACACACACACACACCCAGAAACGTATTATTATTATTATTATTATAACACCCCCCCCCCCCCACCACGTTATTATTATTATTATTATAACACACACACACCCAGAAACGTATTATTATTATTATTATTATAACACCCCCCCACGTTATTATTATTATTACACACACCACCACCCCCACGTTGTTGTTGTTGTTCTTATTATTATTATTATAACACACACACACACACCCCACCACCCCACGTTGTTGTTGTTATTATTATTATTATAACACACACACACACACCCCACCACCCCACGTTGTTGTTGTTGTTGTTATTATTATAACACACACACCATATTATTATTATTATTATAACACACACACACCACCACCCACATTGTTTATTATTATTATTATAACACACACACACACACCCCGAAACGTAGTGTTATTATTATTATTATTATAAAAGCCCCAACCCTAATTCCCTTACTTTTGCCCCCCCACACATCTCCCTTTCCTTGTGCTCATCTCCCTCCCTTTCTTGTGCCTTTGCTTGTGTTGCTGAACTGAGAACTGGCGATTTTAGGGATTTTGTGTTGAGAAGAGAAGAGAAGATTTGGGGGTGAGAGCTGATGATTTGAGGTTTTTTGCTGAGAAGAGAAGAGAAGAGTTTGGGGGTGATAGATGACGATTTAGGGTTCTTGGCTGAGAAGAGAAGAGAGGATTTTGAGCTGCAAATGAAATTTGTAAAATTGTAAATGAAAGAAACGAAAAATTGCAAACGAAAGCTCAGCGCCCTTAGCCCTGCGACCGAATCCCTTGAACTCGTAAGATCAGACCGATTCGATCCGATTTTACGAGTCAACCTGATTTTGACCGAGTTTGACCGGTTTCGATTTTTCTTTTCGATTCAACCAGTTTTGATGAGTCAACTCGCAAACTCGTACGAGTTTACAAGTTGACTCGCGAGTTTGATAACCTTACTTGGAGGCCAATTTTCAGGTCCTTAGAGGTGAAAACAAATGGCTATAGTGGATGATAGGTTGTTTGCAAGGTGTTTTCCGTTAAATAAAAAGAAAACACTAGAGCCAAAAACACATGCAATTACAATATCCAGTTCCAGTTCCATTCGGTAAAATAATAAATAATTTTACAATATCAATTATATTTTTATAAAATTTTACAAAGAATCTCTTAATATATTTATATATATCAATTATATTTTTATAAAATTTTACAAAGAATCTCTTAATATATTTATATATATTATATTAAAATTTCAGATCAGTCACAAAATGTAATTGACCTTGCAATTACATTCTCGTAATATTTTAGAATTCAATTACGGATCCATCCGGTGCTTATTTAAAAATTGAAAGCATGATTTCAATAGTGTAAAATTTCAACCTGGAATGAGGTTCAACCATGGCATTTTAAATGATCAAAATCTAGTTGCCTTTCGATCAACAGAAAGTACAAAAACATCACTGTCTTCAAATAAAAAAAGAACCACCACCACAACACGGAAAAAAACATAAGACAGAGCAACGCATAGAACGACTTGTATTGTAAAACAAATTTCAGAGTACAAGCCAAAACTTATAACCGGAACAGTTCACTCACTGTCAATCCAACTAGAGTTGTCCTAGTAAAAGAAACCCAGCACTTTGCCACCAACATTCTTTCTTCTGGCCTCTTCATGGTCCATAATGCCAGCAGAAGTTGTCAGGACAATATATCCAAACTGCAAAATTCAGCCAATAATGTAAGGTCATGCCAACGTATTCCATCACGAGGAACTGCTTCGGTACCCACATGAACAATTACTTCTAAACAAGAACAACATATTTCATGAAACTGGATACAATAAAAACACCCTGACAAAATTGAAGTTGATATGATCTCATAAAGCTGACAGGAGTTTACTTGGTGGCACACAGTAAACTCTGAACAGCTTGACTCTGGACATCCATTCACAAGCTTACAATATCACACCATTCACATTTCACACAGGAAGCTGAATCTAGAGATTGAATTTGAACTGAATAGAAAGTTCGGAGCTGACCTGTCTTGAAGGAAGCAACCTTGCAGTCCAAGTTTCAATCTCCTTGACACCCACATCAAAACGTGGACTGATAACACCACATTTGTTCAGTCTTCCATTCAGCTCGACCACAATTTTACCAGCCCTGTGATCATCTACAAACTCAAACTCGCCAATATATCCTGCAGTAAAACCAAAAAAATTATGAGCTCTGATTTAAAGTAATTAAGCAATTAGAAATAGAATTCTGGTTAAAATGGCATTGTACCGTGCTTCTGCATCACCAAAAGAAACTTGATGATCACCTTTGATGAAGGCCTGATCATGACCTGACGCTTCCCACGTTTCTCTGCATTGTACATGCTCTTCAGAGCATCATTCAAAACACTAACTCGCACCATTGTTGCTGCTACACATGAATGTTAGGAACA
This sequence comes from Salix arbutifolia, assembly GCA_025169955.1. NCBI lineage: Eukaryota > Viridiplantae > Streptophyta > Magnoliopsida > Malpighiales > Salicaceae > Salix > Salix arbutifolia. The sequence goes on from CM045902.1 coordinate 7,479,492, forward strand.
TCGTTAACAACTAGCAAAAGATGTCTAAGAGAATACAAATTTCTAAAGCCAAAATGGCTACACAACCTTCGGTTTTCCACTCTTGGGATAATAATTATTCAACAAAGGCCAGAGGATGAGCAAGGCTCTGCCATAAAATCTTAGTTATTCTTGAAATAAGAGGCTTATCAGCCAACCTTGAATCAAGCTATTTGCTAATCTAAACAATCAATATCTCTAGCCATTCGAAAACTCCATTAGACGCTTCAGAAGCATGGTATACCCATTAAAGAAATTGTTTTTGAGTTGCACCTATCAAGCAGCTATAAAAACAAATCAAATCAAGCTCTAGGACTCCTTTCTGTATTTTCATCTTTTTTTTCAATTCCCAGCAACCAAACGGAATTTAAATCACCATATCCAGGCCTAGAGCTCCGGACCGTGAAGCAAGGAAACATGCACGATCTTATAAGAATCTATGGTCGAGCGTGATTCTTTTGCAAGAATGAATGGGAATTGTTTTTAAAAAAATGAGAGAACAGATCAAAAGAAGCATAGATAACGAGAAGTCAAAATCACAAGAAGAGAGAAAAGAATAAAAGATGTACCGCAAGCAAAAGCAGAGAGCGATCTGCAGAGGCGCCTTCCGAGCTAGGGTTTTTGAACGAAAGTACTGCAGTGAAAGGTTGACGAGAAATAGGGTTTTAAATGAGGCTTAGGTATTTGGGCTTTTTGTTACAAGTCCAGATCATTACAAATGGGCTGGCATCGGAGATATAAGCCCGTTTCAGCCCGTCTCGTGAGCTCTTTATGTATTTATTAATCTTGGAAGAAAAATAGATTAACGACTTGTTGGGAAAATCATAAATCACTTAAAAATGAAAATAATATCTTTAATGAGATATATTATGACATATTTATATTTCAAATGGTATTTAAAAACACATATATGTATAATAATCCGTATTAAATAAATTCATTAACATAGTTTATAGTTTACACAAACAGTATAGCACCATCGAAAACCCATTCTAAAACACAATTTTTTTTATTTAAAATAAAAAAAAAATCAAATTTTAGAGAAATGAAGGTACAACGGCCCCCAGCTTCTAAGTTGATGCAGCAGTGTATACACACACGAGAATTTAGAGTACGTGGGTCTTCTTCCCTCACATATGCCAAGTTACAGTTGCAGAATTGTTTTTCACTTGGTAAAAAACGTTCAAGTCATAAAAGATTATTTGTTTAGATTATTAATTCTAGCATATGGAGTTAACTTAAAAATCTCATTAATTTTACTTCTTAAGGGGCTAGATTTAAAATTAAATTGTATAAAAGTTGTTCTTAGTATAATTTTTTAACTTAGCAGATCAAAAAATAACCCAATCAATAGATAAAAAAAATAATAATTGAAAAACAAGGATAAATTTAATTGAGAAAAAATTAATTTTTCATTGATGCAATGCTTTAAAAGCTCAATATCTTAAGCGCGACAAGTAATAATTGCGTTTATAAGTGTAATATTTAGAAGTTGTTTGGGAGGGCGGTTGTACCATCGTTTCCTCAAATTTTAATTTTTTTTTTTAAATAAAAGTTTTTGGTGTTTTTAAACTATTTTGATGTGCTGATGTCAAAAATAATTTTAAAAAATAATAATATTATTTTAATGTATTTTTAAATAAAAAATATTTTCAAAAGCAACCGCAACTGCCCTCCTCAACATACCCTTAGTTAATCTCATACTCCAAAAACACAATAAGATTAAACTATACTATTTTATAAAATTTTTTTTAAACAGTGTTCTTCTCTATTATTTTCAAGTTTACTGAGATACCATCTATGCACAGTACAGTGACTTCTAACTTTTTTCAACAAGTCAGTGTCAGGAGTACATCAATAATTGATAGAAGGTTTGAAATTGTGTTTTAAAAATAAATTATGTTTTTAAATTATTTGGATGGATTAATATTAAAAATATTCTAATATTTTAAATAAAAATCTCGTATATTAGCTTTCACGGGTAATTTTACAAACGTATGGTTGCAGAAGGTACGCTGACCACATGGACTAGATGTTTTTTTATTCCAAGTAGCCGGCATCTGAGACTCTTTAAAACCTACCAGTTTCTGGGTTTAACTTCCTGTATCTGACCTCTAGAAGAAGAGACCATGGAAACCCCTCCTCCTCTTCGTTTAACCTTCATCTTATTCATAATTATATTTCTTTTCTCATGTTCATGGTACTCTTTCAACCTACCACCAGCCTTCTCTGGCGTATCTCAGGCAACCGCAAGGCTGTACAGCTCCAAGAACAGAGGTCGTGCTCACTCGGGCTCAGTTCTGGAGATCCAAATTCACAAACCCAGAAATCACAGGGAAGATGTCCCTCACCATCCCTTAGACCCACTAACCATGCAAGAAATTTACAGGGTGCGGGCCATTCTCTCAACCCATCCGCCCTTCTTGCCTTCTTTCCCAGCTATTCACTCACTATCCCTTGATGAGCCTCGCAAGGATTTGGTATTGAACTGGAAAGAAGGTGACCCTCTCCCTCCCAGGAAAGCCCTTGTGATTGCGCTGCTGAGTGGTCAGTCTCATGTGCTCTCTGTTGACCTGGATTTGGGTCTGGTCACGAGCAATAAAATCAACCGTGGCTCAGGTTACCCTATGTTAACGATGAACGACATTTCGGTGGCATTGGAAGTGGCTCTCTCTTACAAGGAGTTGAACGAGTCTGCCGTCAAACGTGGGCTCTCACCATCGGATGTAACATGCGTCACTCCATCAGCAGGGTGGTTCGGGCCGAGTGAGGAAGGGAGGAGGGTCATAAGGGTCCAGTGCTTCTCAAACCAAGGCACACCCAATTTCTACATGAGACCACTTGAAGGGCTGACCATGACGGTGGACATAGACAAGAAAGTGGTGGTGAAATTCACTGACACGGGCCGAGAAATTCCGGTCCCGAAAGCTACCAACACTGACTACCGATTCAAGAACCAAAAAGAACCACTCAAAATAAAAACGATTAATCCAATATCAATTGAGCAACCATTAGGGCCTAGCTTTACAGTTGAAGATGGGCACGTAGTGAAATGGGCTAACTGGGAGTTCCATCTGAAGGCGGACCAGCGAGCTGGCATGGTGATTTCACGAGCCATGCTTAGTGACTCGGAGACCGGGGTCCCTAGAAGTGTCATGTACAAAGGATTCTCTTCAGAATTATTTGTGCCTTACATGGATCCCGACGAGAATTGGTACTTCAAGTCATACATGGATGCTGGCGAATTTGGAATGGGAGCGACAGCAATGTCCCTCGTGCCGCTAAATGATTGTCCGAGGAACTCTTATTATATGGATGGAATATTTGTGTCATGGGATGGGAAACCATTTGTTCAGCCGAACATGATCTGTGTGTTCGAACGTTATGCTGGAGATATTAGCTGGCGACACTCGGAGATCCCGGTCAACGGTTTCGATGTGAGTGACATGGCTGTTGATGCCCGTATATTTTTGTGATTTTTTATGCATTTCCCTAAATAAGAAGCATAAGGAACAAATGAAATGAGACGTGAATTTGCTCCCTTTTTAAAAATAAAATAAAAGGAAGGTATCTGATGCCTTTTCAAACACTGGATTTTTTTGCAGATTAGAGAGGCAAGACCAAAGGTGACACTTGTGGCTCGAATGGCAGCGTCAGTGGGAAACTATGACTACATATTTGATTGGGAATTTCAAACCGATGGTTTGATCCATGTTACGGTAAATTCTATGTACATACATTAGTTCTATCTCATTTTTTGTGTGTGATAGAAAATAAGCCATTAATTTTATTCTTGTTCCTTGTAGAATTGTCGGCACTCGCGCTAACCACATGATTCTAAGCAGGTTGCTCTTTCAGGGATGCTGATGGTGAAAGGCACTCCACATCAAACTGTGGATCAAATGCCGAGCCAGGAAGCAGCTTCCGGCCCTTTGGTGTCGGAAAATGTCATCGGTGTTCTCCACGATCATTTCATTACCTTCCATCTTGACATGGATATTGATGACACTAACAACACATTCGTTAAGGTTGATTTGGTCAAGGAAAGGACCTTGCCAGGCCAATCGCCGAGGAAAAGCTACTTGAAAGCAAAACGAAACATAGCGAAAACAGAGGATGACGCACGAATTCAGCTTAAGCTCTATGAACCTTCAGAATTTCATGTAATTAACCCTTCAAGACGGTCCAGGTTGGGAAATCCAGCTGGGTACAAGATCGTCCCCGGTGGGAACGCTGCTAGCTTGCTCGATCACCTTGATCCTCCACAGCTAAGAAGTGCTTTCACAAACAATCAGGTATTCATGTCACGACAATTTATTTCACCATATTCGATGGTTTATGCATTAACCATAGCTCGAGTCCATTTGTTTCAAGTGTTTTTTCTTTAAGATAAAAATATTGCCTGCTAGATATGGGCGACACCCTATAATCGGAATGAACAATGGGCTGGCGGGCTCTTCACGTATCAGAGCAAAGGAGACGACACCCTTGCTGTGTGGTCCGCAAGGTATATACAGAGGAAGCTCTGCAAATGATTTTCTTGGTTCCTGGCTCGAATTTAACTAATTAAATATAGCTTTCATGGCGAGCAGGAACCGAGCGATTGAGAATAAAGATATTGTGTTGTGGTACACCCTGGGATTCCATCACATACCGTGCCAAGAGGATTTTCCCGTGATGCCAACCGTGTCATCGAGCTTTCAACTAAAACCCGTCAATTTCTTCGAAAGCAATCCGATTCTAAAGGCAGCGCCGGTGTTTGAAAATGACCTGCCAGTTTGCCGGCCAGCCGCCTCGGCTTAGTCAGCGCCGTTACCTACATTTTTCCCTTCGGATTCCACTCGAATGTGTAATGAAGCACCGCGAGTGTGTATTCTTAAATAAAATGTAATCTGTATTTTTTTTTTATAATCATGGTGTACCGGTCAGCTTGCATTTCGAACCGAGGGTGAGAGAAAGAGAACCTTACCTGCTAGACAGCCAAACCAAGTCCCTGCCTGCAATCTCTGCCTGCAATCTGTATGTTGATTTGATAGGTTCTGTAGTGGCCGATATATTTATTATTAATAAAAATTTAGATTAATAATTCTGCGTTGTGGTTCAATATTCAACAAGCAAATAGTAAAAAAAAAATGATTCCGGTCTATTCCGACTCAAAACCGAGGTCATTAGTTGATTGCGTTCATATATTTTCAATCTTTTTATGAAACAACACCGTTAGCATATAAAAATTATTTATATATAAATAAAAATATATGAGGTATAAATTATAAATAACTCGCAACTTGCAATACATAAATATCTGGAATCCTCATGATTCCGGTCCATTCACGACGATGGATTCCTTGAATATGAGATGATAGGACATCAAAATGTTGGTGTCTGTGCTTTTCAATTATTATTTTTATTTTAAAAAAAGAATATTTTATTATATTGGTTTGAGGGCAAGTCCAACGAGAGATGCATTCCAAGAACCAAAGGTAATTTTTTTTAATTTTAGTTGTTCTTGTTATATTTAGTGTCTCCAATGAGAGAGGCATTCTGAGAGGCAAAATGCCTTCTCTTCAACCAAAGAGCCATTCCTACAGATCAAGCATGCAAAGCCAAAATAAAAAAGAGTCGTTGAAATTATACCGTTGAAGAACAATAACAAAGAAAACACTACAACAACACCACCACGACGACAACAACAGAGGGAGATGGAGGGGGCAGTGAAGAAATAACAAAGCATACACAAAGCTTAAACAAAGCAACGACAACAACCTGCACTTCTACAACATCTTCCTTCATGCTATTGTGCGCCACCTCCACAGTACATCCATAAGACCTAACCCCTTCTCTCCTTTCTTTTAAGCCCAAAATCTTCATCTTCTCTGTCTGCCCATTGCTTTCAGACGAGTGTGTGTGTGTTGGGGGTGGCTGGAGGGAGTGGAGTGTGTGGGTGGGGCGGCGACCAGGGGTGGAGAAAGATGGGGTAGGTTTTTTTTTTAATTTTGAAAGTGAGATTGAGAAGGGGATAGAAGGGCGGGGTTGGTTTATATTATAGTAATTATTATATTATAATAATAACAATCAATTATAATAATAATTATTAATTATAATAATATTAGTTAGCATAAAAAATAGGGGTATTAATTTAATTGAATTATTTGTAATTGAATATATTTTAATTAATTATGTTTGAACTTATTGGTTATTTGTTAATGTGTTTATTTTGTTTTTTTAAGTTTTTCTAACACTCAAAAATAGTACGTAATATTAATTAACTTTAAATACAACAACCATAAAAAAACATACAAATTACTTGAATATAATTAAAAATAATAATTTTATTGTTGACGGGTTTCTGAAAAAGAATTATTTAATTATATAACCTACTCATATTAATTGTATAATGAATTGTATAATTACACTATATACAAAATAATTGAATTTTATTTAAAATCAGTTTTAAAAAAATAGCTCTTCAAAATGGCTCTTACCATTGGAGACCACATCAACTCAAGAGTCATTTATACACTATTCAAAGAGCTATCTCTATCATTTGCCTCTTAAAAATGCCTCCTATCATTGGACTTGCTCTGATAGTATCAATCAATCATCTAATCTAAAACTCAAAAATATAATTTATTTAAAATGATTCGAATCGTTACGGCACGCCGTTTCAAAGTTGTATTATTTATGTATATATATATAATTAAATATATTAATTCAATAAAAAATTCAAATCCAAAAATAAAATTATATAATTTAATCTAAAAATAATATTCCAATTTTTTCTCTACTTGTATCTATTTTTTTTTTAAATGGGATAAAAAAATAAAGAATAAAATACCACTATTATTCTATGAACATCATGATTTTTTCTTACAAGAGAAAAGGGAAAATGTAAACATGCTTGATTTTTAATTTTTTTTGTAAAAAAAAACCCGTGTTGCTCAATTCAAATCCTGTTATTTTAATTGACTGAAAATAACGTTGAATAAAATTATAATCAGGGATTTATTTATTTTCAATGAACTAGTGGCTCGTCATTAAATTATTATTTTTCCAGCAAAAGTCAACTAGCATAATAAATCAATGGCCACCATGACTCAAGTCGAGTGGGGAATAATATGGGTGAATATCTCTCCACTATCTTATACTTGATTTTTATCAAATAAAATGAGATGATGAGATTCTAACTCGTGACCGTTGAGTCGACAAAACTCTGATATCATGTCAAATAATCATCTCACCTAAAATCTTAAGTTATTAGGTGAGAATACAAAATATAATTTATATTATTTTTTAACAGATTACATGAGATTACTTGCCTGCGCGCTGTGTTGAGTTTTTTTATATGTAGAAAACTGATTGATTTTTTGCATGCTGTAATTTGTTACTTTAATATTGAATTAGTAAAATTGTAATAGATAAAATCTGTTAGAAATTGTTTTTTTTCAACTAAAAGGAACATTGTAATCGAAACGCAGGGGAAATGGTTCATATATTTTTTCATTGTAGATAGCTTGGACAAATTTGTCTACCCATTTTATTTATGTGTTGCCTCATATTTTTGTTTACGTAATGTTAGATCTAAAATATTATAAATAAAAATATTGTAAAAGTAATTTTGTAATCAAAACAACCTAAAATAGAAGAATTAAAGTTTTCTAAGAAATACAACCTAAACAAAAGAGGAAATAATTAGAATTAAAAACCAAAATTAAGAGCGTATATATATTTTAGAATTAATTTAGGACCCAATTAAAGGATTTAATTAAGTGTAAGGACTCAATTATACTTTAAATTGATCAAATTAATTAATTAAGGGCTTAATCAATGAAAAAATCAAATTCTTGAGTTTAATTCGGGCTCAATTGAGAAGATTGAAATTTTTTGAGACCCAATTGAATTTTTTTCAAGCTAATTGTGCGACATTAGAGGTCAAATTGAAGATAATTAAGAGTTTAATGGCCAATTGAGAGTCAAATTGCATAAAACAAAAGGCACGGACCAGAATAAAAAAGGCGCGCAAATTTAAGGATAACATTGAATTTCTGACTCGAGTACAATTGCACAAAATTAAAAGTTCAAAACCAATTGGGGTGCAATTACAGCAATTACAAATTGAAGAACCAAAATGTATTTGCACATTTAACCATTTTCTACAGCACGCCGTCGACCAGCCACCTGCATGCTGCCGAAAACCCACCTGTGCCGCTGCCAACAGCTACCCAGCTGAAAGCAGGCCACCACGCCGACGACATACACAGTAGTTCAGCCACCGTGGAAGGCCAAGCTCCCTATAAATAGTAGCCATGGAACGCTGCAAAAGGGGGGGCAGAAAAAAACTGGAAAAAAACACAGAAAAGAGGAAGAGATTTTCGGCAAATTACAGTGATTTTTGGCATCAAAAACACGCTCAACAAACCTGAAGGAAAAATATCACCTTCTTCTTCATCAGCGTCACTCTCTTTCTCTCGGCCTGCAACCTCTCTCTCTAGAAACGTTTTAACCGAACTCTCTCTCCACCATTAACATCCATTTTGACCACCCATTAACACCCTTAACATCACCATAAAACTCCCCCATATACCAGAAATCGAACCCCACTCTCAGGCGAAGCAACGGTGACAGTTGCAGCGACTGTAGCACAAGCCCGATGACTTTGGAAGCTCCCTTCGGTCACCAGAGGCCACCGTTGACGGCTCCACCACGACAGGAATCAGCACCTCAACCTCCTCTACCCAAAGATAGTAACAGGTACACCTTTTATCACAGTTGAAAAATCGACTGTTCATCATCTTTTTCCCCGTCGCCTGCATGCAGTGGGACGTAATTCACGTCCCACTGTTCATGCAGGCCAGGGCTTTGCATGAAATGGGTCGGGCTTTATGCCCGACGCAAACATAAAAGAGTGGGTGGACTGTCAGCCCACCTGGACTGAAGGCCCAGTCCACAAGAGGGGCTGCCCAGCCCACCAAGATGATGGGCCTCTCGGCCCATCTGGGCTGGGCACCCCAACCCCCATCACCTTTTTTTATTTTATTTTAAAAAATAGCAAAAATATTAAAAAAAAACAAAAAACAAAATCTTCAAAAACAAAAAAAATGTTTTGTTTTCATGCATACGACCGAATTCCAAGATTTTTTTTCCATCGTATTTTTCATAAAAAAAAATATTTTGCATCTTCATCATATTTTAAAACAAAAATTTGGATATCGTAACCAGTTTATGATTATCCGTTGGAATTTGGCCAAAATATCAAAATAAACGAATAATTATTTTTGTTTAATCTATTAGGGTGTAAATTTACAGTGTAAAGTACACTTGAAGATAAAAAAGATTTTACTATGGTGTAAAATTATATTGTATAATACATCCGTAGATAAATTTTTTTTTTACTACAGTGTAAAATTACATTGTAAAGTACATCCGTAGATAAAAAAGGTTCACAACTGCGGTGTAAAATTACATTGTAAAGTACACCCACAGACAAAAAAATGGTTTTTGAAAATGCAGTGCAAAATTTTTTAACTTAGAAAAACAATCAAACAACAATGCAGCTTGCCTTAGGTAGGGTGCATTGGGGGTGATGCGTCTTCCCCTTGCACAACAAGTTCCTTTACCCAAGACTCTCGTAGACCACTAGGTTCCTAGTAACCTTAATACTAGGTGGTGACTCCTTAGAATTATAGTCGTAAATTTTATGGCTATAAACACCACCATTTCACCGCGCGCCGTTGTCCCTCCAAAACCCGCGGGGGATGGTGGGGCGCGAAGCGCAAAAAATCGCCGTCGCGACATATATAAACATGGAGAAAAATAAGTATTATTTAGAAATATATCTAAAAAATAAAGGAATTAAAACAAAGAATTAAAAGTATATGGGCCGAAATGAAAACAAAATATGTAAATAATTTTAACCAAAGGATTAAATTAAAACAATTAAATGTGTTGTAAGGTAAAAATAAATAATTCTTTTATTTCTTGATTTAGTTTTGATCCGTTTATTTTTTCAGTAATTTTGGTATAACTCTAAATAATTTGTTTGTATTTATATATCTATACTCTTAGTTTTGACTTTTATTTTTTAATAGAATTTATCTTTGTATTAAATATAGCTTTGGTTAAAAAACAGAGTAAGTTCACATTTGGTGGTGTGAAATGAAAGTAAAACTCTTTTTGATGCATGTATAGTTAATATTCTGTTATTAATTATTTGTTATATTTTTTAAGGCGTTAATATTAAAAAAAAATCAGAACATATATTTTTTTTAAGAGAAAAAAACCTTTAAAATAATCTTTCTCATTATTTTAAATGCATTATCTATAATAAAATGAATATATTAAAAAACAAAATAATTAAAAGTCTTGAAGATTGATTATTTCACTCTAGTGTATAACGTTATTAAAAAAATCAAGAAGCATTAAATTTTTTACCTGTTATAAAATTTAGTTTTGTCTGCGGCGATACACATGACAACTGACTCATATATTTTTTATTTGTAGATAATTTGACCAAATTTTTTAATATGTTTTGTTTATGTGTAGCTTCATATTTGTTTTTATTAGTGTAATATTATATATGAAATATAATACATAAAAAAGTTTTGGAAGTCATTTCTTCACAAAAAAACAACATCGATTAATGAATTATCTTGATTATTATTCTTATTCTTATTATTATAATTGTTAAATTGTTACAATTATTATAGCTATTATTGTAAAAATTATTGTAAACAATTAATATTCTAATTATTACCGACAATATTATCGCTGCCATTGTCATTATCATTATAAAAATAAATTTATTTTTTTATTTTCCAGGATTTGTTCTTCATATTATTATATTTGAAGTATTTGATAATACTAAGATTAAATTAATTTGGGATTTAAAAAAAAAACTGACTTCATTTTTTATATATATATATATATATTAAGGTGTTAATATTAAAAAAATATCAAAATATATAATTATAATTATTTTTAAGAGAAAAAATCCTAAAAAATAATCGTTATCATTATTTTAAACAAATTTTGACATGATAAAATTAATATATAAAAATCTAATATACAATTATTATTATTATTGTAAATATTTTTGTTACAGTAAGAGCCAAAAAATTTATAAACTGATTATTTTGCTAAGATATATAGCATTATAAATCCCTAGTGAGTGTTATGGTTATAACTTTCATTACCATTATTTCTTCATTTTAAATTATAAAATAATTTGTATATTAAAATTTCTAAATTACATACCATTTACATGATTAATTAAAAAAATCTCAAGTTTAATTTTACAACCCCCCAAAGAAATAGAGAAAAGATAGAACACTCAAACCCTATTTATTATTACAACCATTCATCCATAAATACATGATCCCATTGGTCTTTCATGTCAGTAATATACATCATGCATGATAAAGATATCGCATGCTCCAATTCTAATTATTCCCTTCATGTGCACTTTTTTAAATAAAATTTCCAACACTTAGAAATATTAAATCAAACACAATTTCATGATTTCCCAAACTCAATAAATTTTCATTGAAAAACCATTTTTAATAAGAAAACTAATCATATTACAATTTTTATTTATATGGTAAACCATTTTAAGACCAATTAAATTAATTATTGTAGCTTTAAAACTCTCTTTACTTTAGAAGAAGTACATTTGTCCTCACACAAGCAAGTAAGAATGTTTTTCTTTTCTTTTCATTTTGTTACTATCCCAAAACATATTAGTAATATAAAATGTAAAAAAAGAAAGAAAAAGAATAGATGTTATTAAAGCTAGTTTCAATTTTGTCACGAAAACTCATACAATAGACAAACTGAATCAAATCATCTTGAAATTAATTCAAAATTGATTTACAATATATTAAATTAATTTTATATTGTTTGATTGAGTTTTTTATTGTGAGTTAAATTCTATCGTGAATTGATCACACGAATTTTCAATACCTAAGCGTAAGAGATCAATCTAATGTTTGAGAGAAAGCATGAATCTCAAGTGAACATAACTTGGCTAAATGGAGAGCATGTTTCAGCAGACTTGTATATATATGCACGTGTTTGTGGGCCTGTAGCAGACTGAAAAAGTTTACATGCTTTATTTCGAATGAGATTTTGTAACCTAAAAGCGAATGCTGATTTTCAGTCTGGATCAAAGAATTGTTGAATACAAAGCGAACATGGGCTGGCTAGCCCACTTCTAAAATCCGAACAAAATCGTGGCTCGGTTAGACCTACAGCCCATATGTTATTATTTTGCATTAAAAAATGTTTAATTTTTCAACTTTGAAGACTATCAGATCATCTCAACGTGCCATGCATCAGGAGAGCCAAAGATATATTTGTGTACTTTTTGCCTTTTTTTCTCCCCATTTCATTGTCTCCAACGCGCTATTTATCAGGAGAGCCAAAAATGGTTATCCCATTCCCAAATGATAAATATAGCTGAGCAAATGGCAAATGCCATATATATATATATTATCGTTGCAATATTTCTTTCCTCTCCTCCATTCCTCTCAAACCCAACTGCCTTTCCAAGCCCCTGAAAACCACCACCATAAAATTCTCCACTATCACCGCTTTGCCCACCTTAGATTCAAACCATGATGGCCAGCTGTCGTACGAGGAGATGCTGAAAGAGCTGCAGGGTTTGAGGGTAATGAAAACGCACTTTTGAGTAGATGTGGAAACAAATCGGGATGAGCTTGTTCGGGTCTATGATTCTCTGTTTGTCCAGTTTGATCATGACTTGAATGGGACAGTGGATTTAGAGGAGTTAAAGACAGAGACTAGGCAGATGATGCTAGCCATGACTAATGGGATGGGTTTCTTGCCTATTCAGATGGTGCTGGAAGAAAACAATTTCTTGAAGAAAGTTGTGGAGTGAGAATCTACACGTAAACTAGAACTATAGAAGGTTTTGAAATTATGCGAAATTTCACAATGAAATAGTTTGATCATGACTTGAATGGGACAGTGGATTTAGAGGAGTTAAAGACAGAGACTAGGCAGATGATGCTAGCCATGACTAATGGGATGGGTTTATTGCCTGTTCAGATGGTGCTGGAAGAAAACAATTTCTTGAAGAAAGTTGTGGAGTGAGAATCTACACATAAACTAGAACTATAGAAGATTTTGAAATTATGCGAAATTTCATAATGGAATAGTTTGATCATGACTTGAATGGGACAATGGATTTAGAGGAGTTAAAGGAAGAGACTAGGCAGATGATGCTAGCCATGACTAATGGGATGGGTTTCTTGCCTGTTCAGATGGTACTGGAAGAAAATAATTTCTTGAGGAAAGTTGTGGAGTGGGAATCTACACGTAAACTAGAACTATAGAAGGTTTTGAAATTATGCGAAATTTCAGAATGGAGTGTGTGTGAGGTGGCGCAGAATGGAGGGGAGTGGTGGGGTGGGGGGTAAATCTAAACGGGTTTGGTGGGGTGGGAGTTAATTATAATAATAATAGTTAACATAAAAAAAATAATTATATGAAATTTTGTCAATTAATTTAATTACATGTTTTAAATTTACTGTTAGATTTATAAATTATTTAAATTTTGTGTTTAGAGCTATTGTGCATTTATTTGTAATTTGTATGTTGATAATGATGTTATTTTCCTTAAATAGATGTTTTTATAAGTTTATTAATACTATAAGTTTGATAGAATTTGAGTTTATTAATACTGTAATTTATTAATATTATATTTCAAATTTAAAATATTGTTGGTATTTTATTTTAAATTCATTTTTTAATTTAAATATAATTAAAAAAATAAATTTATTGTTGGAGAGTTTTTTAAAAGCAATTATTTAATCATATAACTTACTCTTATTAATTGTATAATTAATTGCATAATTAAACTATATACAAAATAATTGCACTATATTTATAATATTATAAAAAAATAGCTCTCCAAAATGGCTTTTATCATTGGAGTACAAATCAACAAAAAAACCATATATACACTATTCAAAAAACCATTTTAGAGATTTGACTCTCCAAAATAACTTTTACCATTGGAGTTGCTCTCAAGAAACTTTGTAGTGTCCAATAACAAATTTATCACTTTGAAAGTATCGATGATGGATGGACATGCCTCCACGACCAACTCACCTCCACGTGGCCATGGCCTCATGCTTAGCTTGAACAAGGACCAATCTAAAATTAGGGTGGGCTAGAGATAGGGAAGAGTTGGTGTTTAGAAATATAATACTTATTATTATTTAAAATATTATTTTTTATATCAGAATAAATTTAATTTAAAGGATAAAATTGAAACAAATATAAACTTTGATACCGAAAAAATTGAAGGATTTCAAACCAAACCGGAAATTAAAAGAATGAGAACCGAAATGAAACTAAAATATATAATCAATTTCAATTGAATGATAAAATTAAAACAAATTCAAACATTGATACCGAATATATTAAAGATTTTCAAACAATCTGGAAATTAAAAGACTGATGATTGAAATGAAACTACAATATAGAATCAATTTCTATCTAAAGACCCAATTGAAACAAATCAGAACTTCTATAACATAATTTAGGACCATACAATACAATCAAAAGATAAGGGACAAAAATGAAACCACAGACAACATAGGGCATTGCCTAGCAATTTCGGTTGGAGGAGAAAGAGAAGGCGAAAAAAGCTTTCAACCGCCAATTGACATGTTTCTAGCGACCAGGTAATGCAACGCGCGCCACCATGAGGTGGATAAAATGGAGGCGCATCAAGTGACATGCTGGATGGTCAATTATCATCGCTGCGAGTGCTTGCACGTGCTGATCGAAGGATGCATGAGGACATAAATCATCGGCGCCTCCGGGGGACGCGCCTACAGTACTTGACAGAGAATATTATTTTAAAATGAGTCAATTAAATAAACACCCCTATAACTAATTCATGTTTTTTTGTCTTTTTTGAGGGCATGTTAGTATTTACCCATCAACGACACTGTTCACAACAAAATAAAATAATATTTGAAAAACTATTCACTTACATCAACAACCTTACATGGTTTTAGTCTTTTGTGGGGGCAAATCGGTATTTGTCCATTTCTTTCACTGCTCATGGCAGATGGGAAACTACCGTTATAGCCCAGCCGGTGAAACTTTGTTTTTTATCTTATTAGAGGGTATGATGATTATTTTATGTGCAAAAAAAGTAAAGAAATGAAAATAACCTTAGACCCAAAGCTAAAGTTATTGTGCATTGAGGGGTAAAATAGTTATTTAACTATTACAATTCACAGTGAATCCCTTTCTAGTAAATCCCGGAGCTAATTTAGCTTTTTTTCTATTTTTTCCAAACATTATTTAATTGAAAGTTCTAATTAAGTCTTAATCCCATTATGATATAACCAACTCATAAATTTTAAATTAAACACTCAATTCAATCCTAATTGAATTAGAAAAACTAATTCTATAATCAATTTAATTTAGTGTTTATTTTTTATATAAAAGTATTATTTAATATACAAAGGGATAAAATAATAATTTTATCCCCAAATATACCTAAATATAATTAGATACAAGTTACAAGGGTAAAATTCTAATTTTATCCTTCAAAAGACCATAAAATAGGCTACAAAAGTAGATATTTTTTTTTGCTACAACTGCTGTTAGCATAGGTTGCCCACATTGACAATAACCCTAAATAGAGGAAGTGCATGACAACAATACTTGTGGTGCACCAATAACACCTGACACTGTTATGGTTACTGCCAATGATGAATGCCTTCATGTATAGCATAGCTAGGCAAGCCGATAATGCTCATGGTTGTTTAACGACCTAAAACCATTTTGTTTAAAATTTAAATATTGGGTTCAATCAGATTCGAAAACTTCAATTAGAACAGTAGCTCGAATCTTTTTCTTCTATTTTTTAACTTTTGGGGAAAATAATTTTTTCTCTTAAAATTAATTCATGATTAACACAAATAATAATTAAGACATGTAATCAAGAACCCTAATTGTCCAACCAAGATCTATTACTATTGTTAGGATCCTAGAACATATACACATAACAAAAACAATGAATATAGATTTTTTCAAGAGTCACAAGGATCTCATTAAACAAATCTAATTTTTTTTATGATTTGAGTGAAGATTAACTAAATATTAAATGTTTCTTTTATCTTTGAATAATTGCTTTAAGACTGTGTTGTTGCAAACCATAAGTCATCCAAGTGTCTTTACTCTAAAAACAATCTACATGAATCACCAATGAGAAATATCTAAAACCCTTTTAGAAGATAAAGATTGCTACACCTTAAGTGTTAACTTTTTTCTTTTATGTTTTAGGTGTTTCTGCATTGTACTATACTCACATTCTTTTAGGAAATAAAAGACATAACATTCTATTTATAAAAAAAGCTAAAAACTCTACAAATAATAAATATCAATTTGATCATTACATAATATCACTTATACTATTTTAGACTAATGTTATAAAAAATTTCAATCAAGTTCTTATTTGATTGTTTCCAAGTCTAAAATTGTAATACTCCATGTTAATTACATTCTAATCCTTAATTTCTAATTTTTTTTCAATCAAGTTATATTTGATTTATCATCCCATTTTAATTTATAACCAATAGCTATTTATGTGTGTGACTCATTATGTTCCCTAATAAATTGATTCAAATAAAAATTATAATCTTCAATAAAACAAGATTAAATAAATTAAACAATTTAATTAATTACCAATTCAAAAACTGATTGAATTATAATTGAAGATCAAGTAGAATGTCTAACCATGTTAATTAGCAAACAACTTGTCATGATTCTCCAAATATTAAAAAAGTCATAAGTGACATGACTTAACCTTTCAATCATTAATTTCTTAGTATAATTGTTATCACTTCATAAAAAAATATTTTGATTTAAATATTATAGCACATAATATATTTGCTTTGTCAAATCATGTTAGTTATCAACATTATAGCCATTAATTATTTGAATAAAATTTTGAAACTCTTTTCAAAACTCATTCCATGTTGGTCAAGGACTTCATTATCAATATTATCTGAGAACATATAAAAATAACATTTCTAATTCATCTAGGATGATGAATCATCTCTTAATTACATAAATATCTCCATATAGTTTATATGAAACTTCTACTTGTTTATTATCCTTAATCATGTCAACATTTGGTTAGGATAAAAATATAACACTCTTTATATAAGATAATTTAGTAATTTCAAGTTTATGGATCACTTACACAACTATCACGTAAGTTTTTCCATAAATATAAGTTATATTTTTATATGAAATTATCTTGCAGACTAGTTAGTGTATATGTCATATAACAAGAATCTACATATTAGTTTCAACTATCCTTTACACCTTAGTTTATCAGAGCAATTGTTTTATTTTATAAAAAAAGGAACATAATATGTATTACTCTCAACAACTCCAATTAATATCCAATCTTAATAGGAACAATGCTTCGATGCAATAAATTTTTTATACTTATAACAACTTTTTAATTTTCTTTGCAAAATATTTTTGTCATGTAAATTTTATCTTTATTTTAGATCCAGTAATAAAACATAAATAGATATTAAAAAAAAACTTGTATTAATAATAAATATATTTTACATGAATAAAACCAGTGCAATGTATAACCAAATAATTGATTAAATGACAAATTCATTATTTTTCCTCAAATATTTTATTATTTGGTTTGAGTTTTTTTTTCCATTCTTCCAAGTTAAATTGTTTTCAATTAAAGAGGGTCATGTACACTTTAGCTTTCATACATACATACATACATACATACATACATGTTTTTATGTAATGTATGCTTTGGTGGAAAATAAAAATATATGAGTTAAAAAGAGAGTCTCGATATCAATCAACGAGGAATGATTAAAGGAAATTAAATACGTATAATATAAGATTTTCACGTGATATCAGTATTTGGACGAGGATATCAATGGTAAAAAAAATATTTTATATTTATCGCCTAAATGCATGGTATTTGTATTTGCTTTTGTCGGCTTTCGGATCTCAAATACCAGTGAAGTTTATTGTGACGTTCAAAAGAGACAAAAGGAAACCATTTTAATTTCTCGGTTTTTGTATCTGTTTTCTTATGTAGATGCTCTAGCTGTTCATTCCACTCCTTCCTCTTTACAGTACACACTCTCACAAATTAACAGTGTGTAACAGGAAACCAGAACTAGATGGAATCTAGAAATTTCCTACGTTTCCTTGCTATCTCTCTCAGTGTATCTCTTGTCTTGTTCTTCACTTGGGTTCATCTCCCCTATGCTCCGCAACCAAACACCACCACTGACCTCCTCTACTGCTCCACCAACTCTCCTTGGTGCACCTCCAAGAACCGCTTTCAGTCTATCAATAAACCATCCACCGCCGATAATATCCTCGGAAAACCACCAAATCCCAAGCACCACAACCACGAGTCAGACACTCCCCATCATCCCCTGGACCCCCTAACAATCTCAGAGATCAACAAAGTCCGTACGATTCTGAAATCACACGCCCTTTTCAGGTCATCGTCTCCCTTTGCTTTCCACTCTGTAGTCTTGGAAGAGCCAGATAAAACACTTGTCCTTAAATGGAAAAAGGGAGACTCCTTGTTGCCAAGAAAAGCAGCCGTGGTGGCACGCGTGGCTGGCAAGTCACACGTGTTAACGGTGGATATAACTACAGGCGAGGTGGCTGTACAAGAAACTGGTTCTCGCTCAGGTTATCCCACCATGACAATAGAGGACATGACATCCTCTACGTGGGCCCCTCTGTCGAACGCTGATTTCAACCGCACAATCATCGAGCGCGGAGTTGATCTTCAGGACCTTGCATGCTTGCCAATCTCTTTAGGTTGGTTTGGTGAAAATGAAGAGAACAGGAGATTGATTAAGGTGCAGTGCTACTCCATGGAGGGCACTGCAAACTTTTACATGAGACCAATAGAAGGGCTGACTGTTTTGCTTGATATGGATAGTAAAGAAGTGGTGGAGATATCAGATAAGGGGAGGGACATACCTATACCAAAAGCAGCCAACACTGACTATCGCTATTCTGCACAGAAAATCAATCCTGAGATGATGTTTGTCAATCCAATTTCAATCGAGCAACCGAAAGGGCCGAGTTTTACGGTGGAAGATGAGCACTTGGTTAAATGGGCTAATTGGGAATTCCACCTTAAACCCGACCCTAGAGCTGGTGTGATCGTTTCACGGGCCAAGGTCCGGGACCCAGATAGCGGGGAGATGAGGAATGTGATGTATAAAGGGTTTACTAGCGAGTTATTTGTGCCTTACATGGACCCCACCGATGCTTGGTATTTTAAGACGTATATGGATGCGGGTGAATACGGGTTTGGGTTGCAGGCCATGCCACTTGACCCGCTTAATGATTGTCCTAGGAATGCCTATTACATGGATGGTGTGTTCGCCGCCGGTGATGGAACTCCATATGTCCGATCACATATGGTTTGCGTGTTCGAGCGTTATGCCGGTGATATTGGATGGCGGCACTCGGAGAGTCCGATTACGGGTATGGAGGTAAGAAGTTTTGGATCCGAGAATTTAATTTATTTCAAAAAACAGTGCCTCGTCATTTTTATATAAATTAACTAACTAAACCGTTACAGTTCTAGACAGCAACCAATCCAATAGATTAGATTATTGGTTAACCATTTTATTCATATTTTATTTAGATAGAGTTTCATTTTGAATCGGGTTGAAATTAAAACTGATCAAACCATGAACCTGAATGGAAGCGAACCACATCAAACCATGTTTACTTGAAGTTCATTCGTTTTATGTTGAGTTTAAGCTAAACCTTAAAAAATGATTAATTTATTATTAGATTTTTTTATCGAAATGATTTTTTTTTGAATTTGGACAATAAACTTGTACTTTAACATGTTCTAGCTGTGAAGAACATTTCGGAAATAAAACTATCAGGTAAAAAACCACAAAATTTCCCAATTTGCTGACATAAGTTTAGTTATTAACTTATCCAAGTAAGCTGTCGTAGTGTAGATGTGTTCCTGAGCTGTACTCATTTTTTTACCCTCTCCCGTTTGTCGTTTGTTTTATGTTGTTTCGGCAGATTAGAGAAGTTCGACCGAAGGTGACGCTAGTGGTTAGAATGGCAGCATCGGTTGCAAACTACGATTATATAGTTGACTGGGAGTTCCAAACCGACGGACTAATCAGAATCAAGGTTAGTGGCGGCTTTCAATGATTTTCCTGGGACGGAAATCTTATTTCCTGTTGTTTGAAATATTGTATTATATGAATATCAGTCCATTTTATAATATTCTACATAAGTTAGGGGAAAGTATCTTTCGGTGGTTGGAGTTTTTCTTGATCATCTTGCAACTGTCTTCCACTAGTTGCAGGACGTAACGTTTGAACTTTTATTTGCCACTATAACAACTGCTAATCAAGAAAGCATGCGCAGGTTGGACTTAGTGGTATTTTGATGGTGAAAGGCACCTCTTACGTGAACACGAACCAAGTTCCGGACCAACAAAATCTGTATGGCACCCTGTTATCGGAAAACGTCATAGGCGTTATCCATGACCACTACATCACATTTTACCTCGACATGGACATAGATGGCTCGGATAATTCCTTCGTCGAGGTGAACATTAAAAAGCAAAAGACCTCGCCCGGAGAATCACCGAGAAGGAGCTACTTGAAAGCTATAAGAAACGTGGCAAAGACAGAAAAGGATGCACAGATTCAGTTTAAACTTTATGACCCATCCGAGTTCCATGTGGTTAACCCGATGAAAAGGACTCGGGTCGGAAACCCCGTTGGGTACAAGGTGGTTCCTGCTGGCACAGCTGCTAGCTTGCTAGATCATGACGATCCTCCCCAGAAACGTGGTGCATTTACAAACAACCAGATATGGGTCACTCCATATAACCAGAGCGAGCAATGGGCTGGTGGGTTATTTGTTTACCAGAGCCAAGGTGAAGACACTCTTGCAGTGTGGTCTGAGAGGTATCGATCTCCACTCAAATTAAAAACCAAAATACCACTCTCGCAATTCACCCTTGGAAATCTCCAGTTTTCCATCATTTATTATAATATTTTACTCTTTTTTTTTCAGGGATCGTCCAATAGAGAACAAGGACATCGTATTGTGGTACACATTGGGCTTCCATCACGTACCGTGCCAAGAGGACTTCCCCATCATGCCGACTGTATCGTCGAGTTTTGATCTGAAGCCTGTCAATTTCTTTGAGAGCAATCCAATTCTCCGGATACCACCTAACGTTGAAAAAGATTTGCCTGTTTGCAAGCCTGCTGCTTCGGCCTGAACAACTAACTGTTGATCTTCCGTTTGCATATATATCGCAGTAGCAGAGTGAAAACCGTGAGGTCAATAATGTAGATGAATATTTCAGAATAACACCCACAAAAAATAATTGGGGCGATGGATTAATCACTGTTTTATGACACCTCTACGAGGCTAGAATAGATGGTATTGTATCAAATTTACTGTGCTTTTTTTTTTATATATATATATGTTGAGATTAGGAATTTAAAAATAAAAAAATCCACACTAACTATTTACTTCTCAATTTATTAACAAATCACATATCAGATATATTTCTTAGATATATTTATTCCCTAATGATAATTGTTTCTATAGCTCACCTCCGTTTTTAAATCTGGCACAAAATTCGACTATAAAATGTGGTTAGCAATTACTCTATTTTAATCTTGCGAAAAGATCACGACAGCTTGAACGATGGCAGCATCATCGAAGACGTCTTATCAGTGTCATGTTAGATTTGCTATTCAAGTTGTGGAAAAGAAAATAACCTCTATTTATTATGATTTTACAAGACTTGTGAGGTTACTAATTAGCTTCACTTGACCCGTGCTGTGTTGTATTATGGGTAGGATTATTCGAACTCATCACTGTCGGAGCACACCGATAGACCAGGGAACGAAGGCTTGTAAGACTCCCCTTCCTCCTGCCTACTCGTCATCTTTATTATGATCGCCAATCGGAATGGTAGGTTGTAAAGTCCGTACGAGAAGTTTATCGTTTAACTTTTTCTTATTATCATTAAACTCGGTTTAATAAATTATTTTTAAAATCTTTCAACCTTTTTTTTTTTTAATCAAACCTAAGTTTTAAATTAAGCTACAAAACAGGTGACCCCGAATATAAACATAACTAATTTTAATATCTTTATTTTTCTTTGAAATTATTTTTTATTTAATTATATAATAACAAAAATAAATAAACATACACTCAATATCAAGAAGTTTATTAAAGACCGACATAATCAACAACAAACAAGTTAAAATAAATTATAAAATTCAATTTCTAATTAACCTAAATGAACTTATTAAACCCACAATCTAGGACATAGACTCCAGTTTGTTTAATAACTTTTATTTGAAACTTTTTTCTAATTAATTATGTTATAAGAAAATGGAGCACCATCAAAGTTTTAGGATGTTTGTTTGAGAACGAGATAAACCTGTAAAAAAAATAAAATAAATTATAAAATCTATTTTTTAATGTAACAACCCCAAATTTTTTTCTCCTATTTGTTTATTTGTTAATCTTTACCCCTATAAAAGGGTAGATGAAGCATGAATTTTTTTTTTCTCTCTCTCTCGCCGAAATTTCTAACGAAATTTCGGCAGAGTCTCCCCTATATCGGGAGATCCCAAGTTATCAATAACACAACCTGCACACAATTTGGATCACAGCTCACCCATAATCACATTCATGTTTAATACAATTAACTGCATAATTCATTTCAGAATATGCTCAGGACCATATTCATTCCCAAACTTCATCTTACATCACACGCATAAGATAAAAATTAAAAAGCCAGTTCGCACATGAAGATTTCACATATATACATATACATAGAACATAACATAGTTTAATATTCTAAGATAATCTAGTACTTTCTAATATCCGGAGCATAGGTGGATACATTTAATATTCCAGAAACAAAATTTACAAAAATACTATTCTATACAATTTACATGTTCTTCTACATATCAAAATTTCACCATAACTCCCTAAGTTCCTAACTTATACAAAAAGGAATTAAGGTTTAAAATCTATTCTTGACGAGAATGGAAAGAACCTGCAAAATATAGATTTTCCACATAAGTAAAACAATTTAATAAATACTAGCAATTTACAGAAAAATTTATACAACATATCCATCAATCTACTTAGATCATATGAGATTTTAAATACAACCATATACACCATTTTTTTTATTATATAAAAGAAAATTTATTTCTTTTAACTGCTTCGCTTTCATCTCAGAAAGCTTATCAAGTCTATTAATTTTTCCGATATCGACTTCACCCGCCGATATCATTAACTATTCTGAAACCGAATAGCTAATCAAGTTTATAAATCATGCCGATATCGACGTCACCTACCGATATCATTAACTATTCTGAAACCGAATAGCTAATCAAGTTTATAAATCATGCCGATATCGACGTCACCCGCCGATATCATTAACTATTCTGAAACCGAATAGTTAATCAAGTTTATAAATTATGCCGATATCGACGTCACCCGCCGATATCATTAACTATTCCAAAATTGAATAGCTAATCAAGTTTATAAATTATACCGATATCGACGTCACCCGCCGATATCATTAACTATTCTGAAACCGAATAGCTAATCAAGTTTATAAATCATGCCGATATCGACATCACTTGCCGATATCATTAACTATTCCAAAATTGAATAGTTAATCAGGTTTATAAATCATGCCGATATCGACGTCACTTGCCGATATCATTAACTATTCCAAAATTGAATAGTTAATCAAGTTTATACATTATGCCGATATCGACGTCACCCGCCGATATCGACCAGCTTGTTTCTTTCTACACACACATATATATCTATTTTTCCATCCCCTAACCTTTCCTTTACCCGTTTTCTTTTCCTCATCAATAAGCACCAAATTATAACTTATAGTTCAATAACTAGTAAAGAAAATAATTATTAGATAAAGCAAATATAGGTACCAAGTACCTACCTGTTGTGAATGTTCGACTTGCGTTACCCTGTTGTTGTTGTTGTTGTTGCCCTTCACCCACGGTTCTTCCTGAAACCACAAATACCCACCATTTTTTTTATATTAATTCACATATCACACACAACAACAATAAAAATGGTAATAATATTCATTTCCCTTTTACCAATTCTTTTCTTTCTCACTTATATTCCTCATTATCATCCTTTAATTTTTCCGCTCATTTATAGTCCAAATGGACATCATGAATTCAATTTCTTATCACCATTTATTCTCTTCTTTTATTTTCTGAAGATCAAGACACATTTTATGAAGGGAAAGGGACAATTTCTACCCTTAACATGGTTAATTTTTTTTGCTATTTTCTCAACTGGGCCGAAATTGTCAACACATGTGACAGCTTGACCTCTCCTCAGAGTTTTACCCATATCTGGAGTTCCAGAACTCCAAATTAGACGGGGTTGGACTCGTTGGAAAGCTAACACTCCCAGCTACAACTTCTATGAAGGGACCCTCCCTGAATTATGTATTTTTCAGGTCCAAAAGTCCCTAACAAAAAGGGCAACGAAACTGCCCAGTTTTGAAAAAAAAGGGAAAGTGAAAGTGTTTAAAGAAGAAAAAAAAACAGAAACAGAGGAAAAAAAGAGGATGATGAACCCAGAAAATAATCTACACAGTAGATGTTTTTTACTGTTCACGTAGCTTTGATAATTTGCAGAATTGAATTGTATTTAAAATTGAATTGCAACCTTACAATTTATAGAAGAGAAAGACACCCACGACAGCCATGATATGGACTCCATTATCATGTAACACGCTGCCACAAAGACACGATCAAAGACACGAACGAAGGACCACTTACGCATGCCACTACGCAGCAGACCACTACGCATGAAGTGAGCTGAATAAGCTGCACTTTCATTTACACGTAATCAACAATTCCTAAAGACTCGGACAAAGCTTGACTGAATTTAAATGCAGCTGAATTAAACAACAATGACTAAAAATAATTAATCAAACAAATGCAGGACTAAAATAAATAATTAACACTCCTCCATATTTTAGGAGCTGCAAATACCGAGTTTCTCCCTCAGAAATTCGAATTGGTTGGATGGCAATGGTTTTGTGAAAATGTCAGCAAGTTGCTCTTCAGACTTGCAGTAAATGAGTTTGATTTCACCTTCCTTCTGCACTTCCCTCAAAAAGAAATATTTGATCTTGAAATGCTTTGTTCTCCCATGAAAAACTGGATTGCAAGAGATTGCAATTGCTGCTTGATTATCCACAAACAATTCGGTTTGTTCCAATTGATTCCAGTATAAGTCACAAACAATTCGGTTTGCTGCAGCTGTGGCAGCAACAAATTCAGCCTCAGCAGTTGATTGTGCCACAGTTTCTTGCTTCTTCGAGCTCCATGAAAATACTCCTGATCCCAAGCTGAAACAGTAGCCATATGTGCTCTTCATGTCATCCACAGAACCTCCCCAATCACTGTCAGAAAATCCCAGCAGTTTGGAATTTTGACATTTCGTAAATTTTATTCCAAAGGCAACAGTTCCTTTGATATATCTAATTACTCTCTTTGCTGTTTTGAGATGATTTTCGCTAGCACAATGCATAAAGCGCGAAAGGATGCTGACAGCAAATAGAATATCTGGTCTAGTTGCCGTTAAATACATTAGACAACCAACCATGCTTCTGAAATAATTTTCATCCACCTTGTCTGCACCATCATCTTTGCTTAAACTCTCCTTTGAATTCATTGGAGTAGCCATAGCCTTGCAATCTTCCATGTGGAATTTCTTGAGAATTTCCTTGGCATATTTTCTTTTGCAAATGAAGACTTCATGCTCTTCTTGCTTAATTTCCATCCCAAGAAAATATGACATTAACCCAAGGTCTGTCATTTCAAAAATCTCCATCATCTCCCCTTTGAATCCATCAATTTGCTTAATGTTGCTTCCTGTAATTAGAAGATCATCAACATAAAGAGAGACAATAAGCAAATCATTTTCTTTATGCTTCACATAAAGAGTGGCTTCGGACAGGCTCTTCATAAATCCCAGCCGTGATAGGTGCTCATCAATCTTGCTATACCATGCTCTAGGTGCTTGTTTCAAGCCATATAGAGCCTTCTTCAGCAAATAAACCTTCTCTTCTTGTCCTTGCGTAGCAAATCCTTCAGGTTGATCCACATAAATCTCCTCCTGCAAGCTGCCATTAAGAAAGGCGGATTTTACATCCAATTGAAAAACCTTCCATCCATTTTGGGCTGCCAATGCTAACACAAGTCTGATGGTGTCAAGTCTAGCTACCGGGGCAAATGTGTCGGAGTAATCAACTCCAAAAATTTGCGCATAGCCCTTTATGACAAGTCTTGCCTTGTACTTGTTGATGGTTCCATCCGCGTTCAGTTTTGTCCTGAACACCCATTTTACGCCAATCACTTTCCTGTTTTTCGGCCTTTCAACCAGCACCCAAGTCTTGTTCTTCTCTATCATTGACATCTCCTCCTCCATTGCCTTCAACCACATTTCATTTTTGACAGCTTCAAAATAATCAGCAGGCTCACATACAGCCACATTACATCTTTGATAGATGTCTTGAATCAGCCTTGTTCCACGAATTGGTTCTTCATCTTCCAAGTCTGTTTCTTCGTCTTCTGCTGGTTGAAGAACAGATGTGGATATGAGTTTGCTGCTGCTGGTGTCACTTGTTGGCTCCCAATTCCACTTTTGCTCCTCATGGAAAATCACATCTCGGCTCACAACTATCTTCCTTGTCTTTGGTTGATAGACTTTGTAAGCCTTTGAAGATGAGCAATACCCGATGAAGATGCCGGGTTCTGATTTTTTGTCTAGCTTATCTCGCTTGACCTGTGGAATGTGAGAAAAACATACACAACCAAACACTCTTAGAAAATTGAGTGAAGGTTTGTAGCCATACCAAGCTTCAAATGGCGTCATGTTCTTGACAGCTTTTGTGGACATCCTGTTCTGCAAATACACAGCAATGCTTGCTGCTTCGGCCCAAAATTTTTTGGGCAAGTCCTTCTCATGCAACATGCTTCTTGCCATCTCCATAATGCTGCGATTTCTCCTTTCACTCACTCTATTTTGCTGAGGAGTGTAAGGGGCAGTAAGAGGGTGTTTGGGAGAGCTGTTGCTGTAGCTTTTCATAGCTTTTCAAAAAGTTTTTCGTGCCGAAATATATCTAAATGATATTTTTTTTATTTTTTAAAAATCATTTTTGACATCAGCACATCAAAATAATCTAAAAACACCAAAACATATTCATTTAAAATAAAATAAAAAAATAAAAAAAAGATCAAAAGCTGCGGCACGGCTTGAAAAAGCCGTGCCAAACAGCTTCTAAGTTGGTGTTCAATACCAGCTTCTTCGCAAAATGTGTTGAATGCCGAAGATGTGTATTCAGTTCCATTGTCAGTCCTCACGGTCTGAATTTTGCAGCCACTTTGGTTTTCCACAAGCCTCTTGAAATTCCAGAACACTCCAGCCACTTCTGACTTGAATTTCAAGAAAAAAATCCAGCACATTCGCGAAAAATCATAAATGAAAATGACATAATATCTGTTACCTGCGAATGATTCAGTTCTGTGAGGACCGGCCACATCTGAGTGAATTAGCTGCAGCTTGCGAGTGGGTTTCCATGATGAAGTTGGAAAGGCTCTTCTTCTTTGTTTTCTGAATTTGTAGGCATCGCAATTTTGGAAATTTTCATCAAATGTTGGTAATCCAACCGTGAGCTCCTTCATGGCCTGCATACGTTGCAAGTGACAGTGGCCAAGCCTCTTATGCCACAATTTCGTGTGGCTTGCTGCTGTTGTAAATGCTAGAAGCTCTTCTTTTATTGGATTAAAAGAGAATCCCCTTCATTTTGACTTTGAGAATCTCCTCTCTATTAGCATCAAACACTTGACAGCAACCATCTTCAAAGACCACTTTAAGGCCCCTTTCAATTAGCTGGCCAACACTTAGCAAATTTTGGTTAATTTCTGGAACATAAAGAACATCAGAAATTAACTTGACACCACTGCTGCTAGTGATGGTGATGGTTCCTTTCCCTTCGACAGAAATATAATCACCATTACCAATTTTCACTTTGGTAATTTCAGTCGGCATTAAGCTTTTGAAAAGCTTTTTGTCATTGGTCATGTGATTTGTACAACCTGAATCAATTAACCAACTTTCAGTGGAGGTTTCACTTACAAAACAGGTTGCTACGAAGAGTTGATCTTCATCTTCTTCCTCGGCAATTTGAGCTACACTCTCTTGTTGTTGCTGTTGATTTTTCCCTTTGCAAATCACGGCTTCATGCCCAAGCTGGTTGCATTTTGCACACTTTGCATCAGGTCTCCTCCAACATTTGAATGGGGGATGGCCTTCCTTGTTGCAGTGATGACAAGGAGGATATTTGCCCTTGAAGTTTCCCTTCTTGCTGCTGTTATGGGCTGCGGCAGAATGAGAAAAATTTCCATCTTGACCTTCTTCTTCTTCCACTTGCTTTTATCACCTCCATGATGCTTTGCAAATAAAGCTCCTTCGGTCTTGACCTCCTCTCTCATGTGTCTCCTCTGCTCTTGTGCTTGCAAGGAATTCAGCAATTCTGCCAAAGAAATTTTTGACAGATCCTTGGTATTTTCCAAGGTTGTAATTGTAGCTTCATACCTCTCAGGTACTGTAACTAGCAATTTTTCAACAATTCTGGAATCACTAAAATCAGAACCAAGTAGTCTGATTTTGTTTGCAATTCCAAGAAGTCTGTCTAAATACATCTTAATTGTTTCAGACTCCTTCATTTTCTGCAATTCGAAATCTCTGATAAGATTCAATACCTGCATTCCTCTTATCCTTTCATCTCCTGCATATTCTTCTTTGAGATAATCCCAGATGGATTTTGCTGACTTGTGAGACATGACCCTTGTGAAAATTGTTGCTGAAACCGCAGCAAACAAGCATGCTTTGGCCTTTGATTTCTTTGTCTTCAACTCCTTATGAGTTTTGATTTGCGTCATGGTGGGATTGTTTGCAAGTGCAGGAATTGCATAATCCTCTTCCACTGCATCCCAAAGATCCATTGCTTCAAGGTAAGTCTCCATACGGATAGCCCACATGTGATAATTGTCTCCATCGAAAATTGATGGAGCAATTGAAGAGAAGCTTGATTCAGATTCCATGATCGCAACACACAAACAAGAAAACCTCACACACAGATCCCTCAAGAATAAAGCTCTGATACCAATTGAAAGTGTTTAAAGAAAAAAAAAACAGAAACAGAGGAAAAATAGAGGATGATGAACCCAGAAAATAATCTACACAGTAGATGTTTTTTACTGTTCACGTAGATTTGATAATTTGCAGAATTGAATTGTATTTAAAATTGAATTGCAACCTTACAATTTATAGAAGAGAAAGACACCCACGACAGCCATGATATGGACTCCATTATCATGTAACACGCTGCCACAAAGACACGATCAAAGACACGAACGAAGGACCACTTACGCATGCCACTACGCAGCAGACCACTACGCATGAAGTGAGCTGAATAAGCTGCACTTTCATTTACACGTAATCAACAATTCCTAAAGACTCGGACAAAGCTTGACTGAATTTAAATGCAGCTGAATTAAACAACAATGACTAAAAATAATTAATCAAACAAATGCAGGACTAAAATAAATAATTAACAGAAAGTGTCTCCAATTCATCTTCAATCCTTGATTTCTAATCAATAACAGCCATGTCTTCCCTTTATTCATGAAATCCTACTCATTTATGCATTTTCCTAACATTTTGTGTTAAAAACCCTAATTCCCAATTCAAGAACAATCATGAACTTCTAATCAAATTGAAGTTAATTTCATAGAAATTGGAATTAGAACTCCTTACTTGGATGAAATCTAACAAATTTTGGAAGAATCCTAGCCTTCTTCTCCTTGAAAATACCCAGCCACTCTTCCTCCTTTCTTCCCCAATTTCTTCACTTTCTTCTTGTTACTTCTCCACCCAATTGTGCTCTTCCACTTTAGAAATCCAAGGCTTGTATGGGTTTATAATTTTTTGGGTGTTTACTCTTGGTTTTTATGAGATGAATTTCGAAATTCTCCCTCCCCTCTCTCTTTTGTTTCAGCTGGACATGGCTGAGAAGAGATGGGTATTTATAGTCCCATCTCTTCTTAATTCTATTTTGACCCTGTTTTTTTTTTCTTTTCCTAAATTTTGTATAATAACAACATTTAATTTTTTTTTTAAATCTCCTACCTCTATGTATATTTTATTCTCGGGTTTCACATTTAAAGCTATCAAATGTAAAATTAAAATAAAAAAATAAAAAACAAATTCTGAATAATAATTTTTCTTTTAAAAATTCCATAAAAGTTAATAGAAAAAATCGTAGCAAACATGTGGGTCTAGGTGGCCCAACATGTTTTAGCGTTTAAAAAAAATACTTGGCTT
The DNA here is from genome assembly GCA_025169955.1 of Salix arbutifolia. Taxonomy (NCBI): domain Eukaryota; kingdom Viridiplantae; phylum Streptophyta; class Magnoliopsida; order Malpighiales; family Salicaceae; genus Salix; species Salix arbutifolia. Next base: position 7,510,044 of record CM045902.1, read on the forward strand.
GCTTGTTTGAGCGATCTATAATTTTTTTCTAAGAAGAAAATGACATTTTTTTTTTAAATAATTGAGAAGAGTTTTCTTGGTGTAATTCTTTTTAAAATTGTTTTTATATAAAAACACGAGAATATAGTAAGAACCTCAATCAATCACCTAACAACCCTATAACATCCCAAAACCACTTAAAAAACAAAACAACATTGGAATAAAATAAATCTAAACTAAGCTCAATCTATTTTTTCATGATTATTGGACTTTTTTTTAAATGAAAATCATTGAAATTAAAAACTGCAAATTTTATGCTAAAAGGTGATAATTTTTCATTTTTTTACAATTCTTTGCTGTTTTGAGGGAACTTTCTCTCTTATTTCTCAAACCTAGGAAACCAAAGAGTTAAAATAAAATAAAATTGACTAAATCAAAAATTTTAAAATTAAAAGGATTGTAAAATAAAAAAATGGACTAAAAATAATTTTCTCTATCTAATTTGAGATAGACAATGAGACTTCTCATTATTTTACAAGTTAATCCTATGTTGCTGATTTGTTTTCTTTTTTTAATAATTACATAAATAAACAATGTAGATTAACTTAGTTAAAGTATACTACTAGTGATAATATCCTCTCCATACACAAATAATCTCTTTATCTAAATATCAAAGATTAGTTATGGTTCTTTGTAATCAAAATATGAGGTCACATCAAAGATTAGTTAGGGTTCTTAGTGATGATAATATGAGGTGACGATTCCAAACTTTTTTAACAGATGAAAGACAATTCTTTTTTATTTTTTTTTATTTTCACCCACACTCAAGAATCTCAAATGGGGAGGACAATCACCATGATACTGCACACACAATCACGATTATAACAATCATTAATGATTTATTTATTTATTAACGGACATAATTCTTGATTGCATGATTAAAGTACAAAAACACATTAAAAGACTCACATGTCTAATTTTATTTATAAATATCTTACCCGCGACCAAGCACGGTCACATAACTAGTTTTGCTGCAGGTTGAAATGCTTCAGCGACTGCACAGGACAAATGCAGATTGCAGATCCTTCCACCCTCTAGTAAAGCTCTAAATTACACAGCCTAGGTGCTGGGATAACTATTAAGGTTTTTTTTTTCTTGATAACTATGCCGTATCTATCTGATAGTTCCAGCACTCCTCCAGCTGGCAGCTTCCACTCAAAGGAATGCAGCAATGAAGCCTGTAAGAACACCAGCATCTTCTCTGCTAAAGGGAGTCCTGCGCAAACCCTCCTTCCCGATCCAAACGGGAGATACTGAAAATTGTTGCCGGAATAATCAAATGAGCCAGCAGTGTCATCATTCAAAAACCTCTCTGGTCTGAATTCTAATGGATTGTCCCACAGATTAGGATCCCTTTGAATTGCGTAAACATTCAGAAAAACTGTCGTGCCCTTGGGAACAATATATCCTCCTACCATGCATGATTGCCTTGAAAAACGGGGAACTAAGAGAGGCAGCGCAGGATGCAAACGAAATGTCTCCTTGATCACAGCAGATAAATACCGTAACTTGGGCAAGTGGAATTCTTCTACAACGTTGTTCGATCCAACAACTTCCTGTAATTCTTGGTATACCTTTTGCCTCACCTCTTCATGTTGCATTAATCGTGCCATTGTCCATTCGATCATAGTAGTGGTTGTGTCAGTACCACCCACGAAAATATCCTACATATAAACAATAAAAATTATTATTGTTAAGCGCTAGCTAGATGCGCGCACGATTCTGATCAGCAGCAGAGTCATGCAAATTTGTGAGTTGACTATTTAACCTCAAGAAGCTTTATGATACATACAAACAAATTGTACTCAAATAAACAGATCTAATAAGTGAGAAATGCCAAATTAATTATCGGTCCAAAGAAATATTAAATGGATGCATGGTCGAATATGAAATCGTAATTCTCACAAAAAAACTGGGATTTAACCATTCCATACTTCCTAAGAAATGTTTAAAAAGAAGGAAAATGAAAATAGTCATACCATTAGAATGGCTTTGACTTGGTCCATCGTAATTGATGTTGCAGGATCTTCATGCTTGCTAAGATCCAAGAGAATCTGCAAGAAGTCTTTTCCCTCATCCATATGTGCCTTTTCTTCATTCGAACGTTGCTCGATTGCATATTGAAGAAATTGATCGATACCTACTGCTAATCGCTTTGATTGTCTCTCTATACCTTGCAAGTCAAACTTATCCAGCACGGGGAAAAAATCCGAGACATTAGGTTTTCCTAGCAGCACCATCATCTCTGCTGCATGACTCCTGAACTGTGCAACGAAATCAGTCCATTTCTCTCCTTGGATTGTGCCACCCCCCAACAAAATCCCCAGGACAGCATTTATGCTTGTTACATATGCCAATTCACCAAAGTCTACAGGGCTGCCGATTTTATTATACACATCTCTAATAGCCTTTTTAACCTCCCGTTTTCTCAGTTCATAAGAAGCATCAAGGCTTGCTTTACTTAGCATTTCGCGCACGAAAATCTTGCGCATCTTTGTCCAGGGAGGACCGTAAGAGGACCAAGCGATGTCATTTCCGCCGTACGAGAACACCCGGGCGGAAACAGGTGGATCTCGATCGGCAAATATGGTATCCTTGTCACGAACAATTTCTTTGGCTAGTCGTGGTGAGCTAATCACCACACACAATTTGTTTCCGAGTCTTAGCTTGTAGATAGGGCCATAGACCCCGGCTAGTTCAGTGAACTTCTTGTGGAGGTCATACCCAAGAAATGGAAGGTATCCAACTAATGGCAAGCCACGAGGACCTGGCGGAGATGGAGCGGCGACTGCCTTCTTTGGTTTGATATTGTTCCACAGGAACCAGAAAATTGTTATCATGGCGACTGCCATGATGAAAACTGTTCTGAACAGTTTCTCTCTCTCGTTGCTTGCATCCCACCCCCGTGACCACAAGCCAGCGACCACCGTGTTCAGCATCTCGGTATTCTCAGGTGCAAAGAAATGTAGCAGTGAGATCTATAATTAAGGATCTTGATATGGATTATAAGAAATTTTGATCTCAACGATAGAAAAGATATGGGAGATCAATATCTGACTGTAATTATATTGACTTTCTGTCGTTGTAATTTCATGATTTTCTAGCTAGCCAATAAAATGGCGAGTCCTTTCAGATTTCATATCGATGTGGGGAACAAAGCCTTTTTGGAACATCGAAAGTATTCAATATAGGGTGTTGTCACCTAACCTTTCACTATATTTTTTAAAGATTTTTCTATTAAAATAAACAATAGCAAAAAAACAAATAAAAATATATTTTTTTTTTATGTATTTGCGTATTTTCAGAATTGTCTAAAAAAAATTCAAATTTTTAATGGCATTCCAAAGGCGTTTGACTTTTACACCTCATTTTGACGTTGATTTTTTTTTCTATTTTGAAAAGAACCAATAAATAACAAGAAAAATAAAAAATTTTATTAAATAGCCTTACAAGATTAAATACATTGATTTTTTAGTTTTGTTTTTAATTATTATTTATAATTCTTTTTAGTTATTAACACATGGAGTTCTCAATTTATTTGATTGTATTTACTCATATTTTTTTATTAACTATAAAAATATTATTTATAATTTTTTCATATTAAAAAATATCTAATCCACGGCGAAATTTATCCATCAATCCATTGAAGTTGAAACCATCAATGAATATTATAGATATTTTTGCATTGATATATACAACGATCAATAATTTTGCAGAATTAATTATAAAAATGAAATAAAAAGATTGCGAAATATTTTTGAGTCTACCATAGTAAAAAAAACATCATGTTAAAAACATTTGATTAAGACTGTCATTGAAATTTAAATTATCCTAACTAGATAATTTGTTCATCCTATTTTTTTCTAGTTTATAAAATTGTTAAGCCTTGCTCTATTCAACTTTAATCACTGAAAGCATCATCGTCATGGCCGTCCACAGAACATTAAAAGAAGACGGAGAAAGGTGTGAAACACAAAAGGACCACACAAGCGAAACGACGGTGCAGGGGGGGGCAGAGGCTAGTGGGGGTGACAAGAAAGGATGGGGGAGATGAGATGTATTAATTTTTGGTAGCCGTAAACAGAACAATTCTTTTTATCTATGGAGAGGAGGAAAAGTTTTCCAAAAACAGAGATTGCAATCTAATAGGACCGCACACATGGTTCGTGGTCGGCATCAAAAGCCAAACAGACCACACACATCGTTCTCGTGGCAGCCAAACCGACAACTCAACTCTCCAAATGGTGCCTACCTATTGAATGCTGAGAGATGCTTTCCGCGCCAGTTTTGACTGCACAAAACCAAACGAGGACCCTTGCCCACGAAAATGCATAAAAAAACACCAAATTTTTCGTTCACAAAATGAATAAACATGCCAATCTGAGAGAGAGAGAGACTATAAAAATCGTAGTTAAGGTGAATGAGATCACCATCTCGGCTTCTCTCCACCGAAACGTTCCTGTAACAAAGATCCCAATCTCCATTGGAACCATATTCAAAAACCACAAATTTCTTACCCTTAATTAGATTTTTCCTGGAGCACACAATGCACACATCCTCTCTCTTTTATAGTGTGGGTAGTGTTGAAAATGGCTGACGTTGTTGTTTGGAATTCTTAGAGTGATGAATCGTAGAGACATAAGGCGTGCTATTAGGAAACTGATGTTATCAAATGGCTGTTGTTTTTCATGTTATTAATCCACTCTTACACGTGCCATTTATATAATAGTGGCTGAAAATTATTCTGAAAACAGATGATGCACAGGTACATGGAGAATCACCGTATTGATTGTTGCAAGTACATCTTCAATCTACTGGTAGAGAGTTGGATTGGATAATCTTGGTGTTGGAGTTGCAACAAGAGGGTTCTTCAACTTCAAAACAATCCCAAACTTCTCCGTGAGATCCACTTTCTTACCTGCAGGTAATTTCCAATCAAAAGAATGCAGAAGCATAGCAAGGAAATACAGAAACATCCTCTCAGCCATTGCTATCCCAGCACAGATTCTCCTTCCGGACCCAAAAGGGAAATAATTGAAGTCACTTCCACTGTAGTCAAATTTACTGTTCAAGAACCTCTCCGGCTTAAACTCCGTTGGGTTTTCCCAGATTGAAGGATCCCGGTGTACCGCCCATACATTGATAAAAATCCGAGAACCCTTTGGAACAGAGTAGCCTCCGATAGTGCACGTTGATGGGTGACCCCGCCTTGCTATAAATGTAAGCAACGGTGTTTTGCACTTCGCGGCGGCGAAGCCCGTAAACCGAGTCTATTGTTGAGTTGCTGAGCATTTTCAGGACACAAACTTTTCTTAGCATCCTCCACTCTGGTCCATATGGGCTCCAAACTACATCTAACCCACCATACGTTGCTATCCGGGCCACAGCAGGCACATCGCGGTTAGCAAATGTTATGTCATGGTCCTTAAGAACTTCGCGAGCCAGATCAGGGGAGCTCACTATGATGGCAAGCTTGTAACCAAGTTGCAGCTTCAGGATTGGTCCGTAAGTGCGGGCTAGCCCAGCAAAGTATGTGTGAAGATCTGGGTCTAGAGAAGCTAGATTGCCAATCAATGGGAGGCCTCTTGGACCAGGGGGTAGCGATGAACTTCCCTTGTTGGATTTGACACGTATCCATGTATACCAAGTAATAGCGAAGAGAGCCAAGAAACAGACTATTGCAGAAACATCCATATCAAGATTTTCAAGAAAATTCGACAGGAGGGTCATGGTGTTCGATAACAACAAGGGAGAATTTCAGGGAGAGGGAGGAGGAGGTGGTGGTCTTTATGGATACGGAACGGGCACTTACGGTTCGACAAGGAGGTGGTGGTGGTCACATCAATATTTTATCTCCTCTGAGAATGATGGGATTTCACATCAAGATGAAGACAAGGGGGGGTTTGAAAGAATGCCTAAAATGAAGCTGAGGAATCCTCACCTTGTGTATTCTTTTTTGGCTCTTTTCGTATAATTCATTGGCTTGTTCGCGGTGGATTCTGCTTTAGAAAATCAGAAAATAAACATGTGGCCTTCCAAACTCCTTGCTGGCGAAAGGTTTATAAAAAGAAAAATAAATTCAGAGACAGGCGACAAGAGATTGAACAGTTGAAATTTTGGGGAAAAACCCTATGGTAAACTAGAATTAAAATAGAACTTATTGACATTGTTTCTTTCGATGCTTCACCCGGGGGGTTATATATTTTTAATTTGATTATATTTTACAATGAATGTAAACAATCTCAACTCTAAGAATTGAATCTTATTTGGCGTATAGAATCTCTCCGGCCGGCCAGTGCCTGCCTGACTGGATATTGATTCAACAGTCATCATCTGAGATTTTAGCACTTGGCATGATATCACCAAATATATACCAAACAAGTCAAAATCATGATGCGTCATATAGTCTCACGCCACACGAGAGTGATATACCACACAAAGTAGTGTGATAATGGAGGCTGTGGCTGGCGTTATACGAAGAAAAAAAAAGAAGCACAATGGTTGTTACTAGGCAACAAGAAACATAATCCCTACTTAAAATCAAACCGTCAATTTTTTTTATTCTTCGAGAAAACTTGGTTAACGTAAAAAAATCTAAAAAAACAAAACTATTTTTTTGTTTTTTAATTATAAAAACAAATCGTACTGAACCGAACAGAAATTAGACAGTTTAAACTGGGTCTGGTTCGGTTGCGGTTTTTTTGATTTTTTTTTCAGTTTGGTTGTTTTTATTTATAAAAACCAAACCGAACCGAAAATTCTCACCTCTAGTTTCATACTCGAGGCGTGGACATGGGCTTGTCGAACCACGTTCAAAATTGAGTTTGCAATATCTACTTCCTATCCCTTTTACTTTAAACTATTTAATTTTGTTATTGGTTAATTATGTTTAATTATTTGTTTGAATTAATTGCATTATTTATTTTTATTAGTGGAACAACTAATTCACCTTTTTTTGGTGTATTATTGTCTTAATCCTAGAACAATACTTTTGTCCCTTAATATTTAATATTTGAGATTGTGATTTACATGTAAAGTGTTTTTTTAATATTAAATAAACTTGTTCTCTTTAAAAAAAACAAAAAAAAACTTTTTAAAAAAAACACATTAAAGATTTTTTATATTGCATATTGCCAAGTCTCTCTAATAAAACTCATATTTGTATAAAATAATAATAAAATACATGGCATGATTTAGTATTTTTTAACACCATAATTCAAGGAAAAAAAATTCACATGCATTTCTGAATTTAATATCAAGTTTATTACATCCATATATATAAGAACTTGGCCTATATTTTAAAAACAACAAAAAATCAATTTGTTTATTCTAATATAAAACATTATGAAATTATAAATAGACAATGTGTAGGGCAATGCAAAGATGTACAATGAAACCAAGTTTCCATGCAAAGATGTACAATGAAACCAAGATCGGTGGCACTTTCAACACTCATCCTTGATGCATCCCAAGTTTGCTTCTCAAACATTCAAATTTAGGGTGTTTGAAAAGAGTTGAAAGCATAGTTGTTAATTCCGTTCCGTTCTGGCCGGAACGGCCGGAACGTTCCGTTCCATTCAAAAAATCGAGACAAAATAGCGTCGTTTTTGTCTCGGTTTTAATTCCGGTCCGTTCCGGAAATTCCGACCAGAACGTCCCGGTTCCGTTCCGGTCGTGACTTGCCGCCCCTCTTTTCCCTTATTACCGTATTTAATCGGAATTGAACACAAGGAAGACGCTTGGCTAAGCGGTTGCTGCGGCGTCAGTGCACGCGGGGCGCGGGAGTTCGAATCCTAGGAACGTAAGTTATCTTTGAGTTATGATGATATATTTAAATTACTCTCCCTCTCCCGCCCTATATATATATATACTCACCCTCTCCCGCCCTCTATATAATATATAATATATATATATATATATATATAATTATAAAGGGTGAGCGGGAGAGTTCTCCCGCCCTCTTTATCTTTATATATATATATATATATATATATATTACAAAACAAATAAAGGGCGTGGTGTTTTTACTGTGGATTCGAGCAGTGTGGAGGCGAAAATGGCCCTCGGCCGCGCGACAAAATCTCGGTTTGAAACGGGGCTAATTTCGGGTTTTCCTTTTTTAAAAAAAATATTCAGCTATGAATAGTGTAATCACGTTTTAACCCCCGGTAATAAGACAAAAAAAGGCATCCGGCTGAGGGGCACCGGCGTAATTGCGCGCGGCCGGCCCGGCCCGGCCCGGTCCGCCACAACTTTTTTTTTTTAATATTTTCTGAAATGGCTAAATACAGTTTTAGCCCATAATAAGACAAAAAACATGAATTGGGTGCAGGGGTCGAACAGTAATTGTCCCTATTTTTTGATTTTTTTAATCGGTGTCTGTCAGAGCGTGAGGCGCACGCGCCAGACGTTTTTTCGCCTCACGCCCTGTTCAGGTGGCGCGTGCAGACTCCTAAGGTGACCGGAAATTGTCTACCGGAGGCTAGATCGATGCTCCGACGCGTGGTCTTTCTCCCGCGGTGGCGCGTGTAACCACCAAATGTCCGTGGACGCGGCGGAGGGCGGTTAAAGCCGCCGGCTATGTTTCTCTCTCTCCTGCACGTCAATGTGCAGGAAAGTCCCCCATATTGTGTTACTTTTCACTTCGGTCCCTCTACTTTTAATTTCGTTTTTGATCCTCATTTCTTTGATATAAGTTTTGATTTTGTTCGATTGGGTCCTCCGATTTTAATTGATTGAATGTGAAAGTTTCACTTCGGTCCTTCTACTTTCAATTTCCGAGTTGGTTGTATATAACTCAATCAATTCGGTACAAAAGTTCCAATTTTTGCAATTTTGTCCTCTGATTTCAATTGAGAATAAATGTAATTTGCATTTCAGCCCTTTGACTTTTAATTTTTTAAGTTAAGCCCTTTATATTTGATTTTCATTTAAGTCCTTATACTTTTATTTTTTTATATTTCTAGAATAATCCCTACTTTTGTCCATGTATATATAAGTGTATTTAACACAATAATAATAATAATAATAATAATAATAATAGTAATAATAGTAATAGTAATAGTAATAGTAATAGTAATAGTAATAGTAATAGTAATAGTAATAATAATAGTAATAGTAATAGTAATAGTAATAATAATAATAATAATAATAATAATAATAATAATAGTAATAGTAATAGTAATAGTAATAATAATAATAATAATACTAATAATAATAATAATAATAATAATAATAATAATAATAGTAATAGTAGTAGTAGTAGTAGTAGTAATAATAATAATAATAATAATAATAATAATAATAATAATAATAATGACTTAATTATTTTTTGTTCTTACTCTTCTGTGTTTTTTTTCTTTCTCCCGATAATTTGATAATATTTTTTTTTTGCCGGTAATAGCAATAATAATTGTTTTTTTTTATCTTTTGTGAAAGTTTCTTGCATGTTTTTAGTCTTTCATTGTTTTTTTTTCCTTTCATTATTAACATAATAATAATAATGATAATAATAATAATAATAATAATAATAATAATAATAATAAAATTGTTTTTCGTGCTTGCTCTTTCTTTGATGTTTTTTTTCCCTCCGGATAATTTGATAATTTTTTTGGTTTTGACAGTAATAGCAATAATAGTTTTTTTTTTATTCTTTTGTTAAATTTTCTAGGATATTTTTAGTCTTTCATTTTTTTTTGTTTCTTTCGTTATTAACATAATAATAATAATAATAATAATAATAATAATAATAATAATAATAATAATAATTTAATTGTTTCTCTTACTTATTCTTTTGTTAATGTTTTTGAGTTTTTTTTCCAGAATAATTTAATAATTATTTTTTTGTTTTCAAGGGGTTGATTCATGATTACACTATGCACATTGCGGCTGATTTAAAAAAAAAAGCCAAAAACCGAAAACACCCCCAGAAAAAAAAACAAAACACGCCTAATCACCAAGCCCATTTTCTTTTGTGATCTTTTATAACGCAGTTTCTTTATTCTAAAAAATGTTATTTATGCTTGTGCAACAAACTTTACTTAAAAATTGATACATGTTATCTCATAATCTATAATTTTTCTTAATTATATCATATAAATTTATTGTTTTTGATTTAATTTTGTTAAATTATATACACAAAAATGTCCGCGGCAACACGCGTGCAATATAGCTTTTCAGTTTTACTCTTTTGTTATTTTTTTTCCCTCCCGATAATTTGATAAAAAAAAATTTTCCAGTAATAGCAATGATAAGTTTTTATTTATTTATTTTTATCTTTTATTAAAGTTTCTGCGATATTTTTAGTCTTTCATTTTTTTTTTGTTTCTTTCGTTATTAACATAATAATTATTATTATAATAAGAATAATAATAATAGTGATTATTATTAATATTATAATAATAGTGATTATGTATTCTATTATTATAATAATAGTGATTATTTATTCTTTCATAATAATAATAATAATAATAATAATTTTTAATTGGTTTTTCTTGCTTGCTGTTTTGTTCATGCTTTTTATTTTTTTCCCTCGGTATAATTTATTAATTTTTGTTGTTTTTATTCTAGCGGCAATAATAATTTTAGATGTTAAGACTCCGATGTTGCTATTGTTATAATATTTTAAATTGATATTGCTTCCTTTTCCCTTTTTTTTATTTGCTCTTTCTATTAATTGGTTTTTATAATTTTATTATCTACACAATAATGATTTCAGTAAAAAAAATTTTCTTATTCAAATATTTTGCTCTTTTTTCTAATGTTAGTGCGCGTTTTTTTGTAATCGTTTATGATGCAATACCTATATTCTAAAAGATGTAATCTATGCTTACGTGACAAACTCAACTCAAAATTTTAAATATTTTATCTGTTAATCTATAATTTTTATTTACTTATATCATATAAATTTATCGTTGTAGATTTAATTATATTAAATTATATACAAAAAAAATACCCGCGAGCAATTATCTAGTATATATATATATATATATTATTAAAAAATAAACCTAAATCAAAACAATAAAAAAATATATATATTATAAAAAAATAAAATTGTTGCATCAATTTTGATTTTATAAAAAATAAAAATTATATTTAATTTTTTTAATTTTTAATTTTTAATTTTTTTCATATATATAATTAATTAACTATATGTAAACAGTACAACCCTGAAACAGCACGTCGAAACACTTCAAAATCGGAACGACGACCAGAACGACATTGACAACTTTGGTTGAAAGTGTCCATCGTTCAATAAAAATCATTTGAAAGTGAAAAGCATGTACAATGAAATAAGTTTTTAAGCAATGAAGCTTTTTGTAGCCTCGAAAGTAGTTCTGTATAGGGTGTTGTCACCTTAACTAGTTCAACAAGGATTTAGGATCTTCACTTAATCTACCAATTCCCTTCCTTAAATTGATGATGTTTTTAAACGCTTGGTTTAACAATGAAAAGCTATATTTTAAAGTGTGACTAAATTCTTATGCCTCATGAACTATTACAACTCAAGTTCTATATTTTTTTTCTTTGTGAATGATATACAAGTCCTTGATATTATTATTATTTTTATTCGAGAAAATCATATTCTCGGAAAGTATATTTTGTGAGTCCAGGTAAACGAGTAAAATCCTGGCTGTCCTGAATTCTTACAAGAAATGCACGTCCTGACTCAAGCTCGAGACTTGTTGTGTAAATCTCAATTTCTTTGTCATCACGCTACATTCTTTGGGACCAAGTCCTCAATATGCTGCAACTATAAAAAAACATTTTTTAACACAGTAATCTACTGATAACTAGACCTTCTAAAGCAAGCGAAGTATTTATTGTCAAGCGATCAGATCATTAGAGAATACTTTTCTTAGCATTAGATTTTTTTATTTTTTATTTTTTATTTTTTGTAATGCATTTTTTTGCTGGTCAAAGTATAATTTCATGTTTTGATCAACCTCTCGAGCTGCTATTCATTCTTTTAGACTAGGATTCATACTTGATTTAGAAATCCTTATACCATGCAGTCCCCTTCACACCTCTCATGTGAAGAAAACCAATTATTTCTTCGACTACATATAGATCTTCTGCAATCTACTGGTAGAGAGCTGGGTTGGATAATCTTGGTGTTGGAGTTGCAACAAGAGGGTTCTTCAATTTCAAAACAATTCCAAACTTCTCCGTGAGATCCACTTTCTCACCTGCAGGTAATTTCCAATCAAAAGAATGCAGAAGCGTAGCAAGGAAATACAGAAACATCCTCTCAGCCATTGCTATCCCAGCACAGATTCTCCTTCCGGACCCAAATGGGAAATAATTGAAGTCACTTCCACTGTAGTCAAATTTACTGTTCAAGAACCTCTCCGGCTTAAACTCCATTGGGTTTTCCCAGATTGAAGGATCCCGGTGTACCGCCCATACATTGATAAAAATCCGAGAACCCTTTGGAACAGAGTAGCCTCCGATAGTGCAAGTTTCACTGGGGCAATGAGGGACTAGCAGTGGGAGAACCGGGTGCAACCTCAATGTTTCTTTCATGATGGCATGCAAGTATGGCAATTTGTAAATGTGAGACTCCTCTACGATGTTGTCCTTCCCAACTACGTTGTCCAGTTCATCTTGAGCTTTTCTCATCACTTCTGGCTTGTTCATAACTTCAGCAATGGCAAACTCGATTGCGTTAGAGGATGTGTCTGAACCACCCAGAACCATATCCTGTCATTCAGTAACCAAATCTTTTAATTAATTGCTGTGGCAATCGCAAGTGTATCTGATAATTCATAATCATCCTGACTGTAATAAAATAAAAGAGAAAAACATACCATAAGCAAGGCTTTGATGTGGGTCATGGTTAATGGTGTCTTCACATCCCCCTCATCCTTCATTTTCAGCAGAAACTGCAGAAAGTCCTTGCACTCACTGCTACTCGCCCCTTCTCTATCCCCCAACGCATCAAAATTCAATTGTTTTTCAATCATCCTGTCAAAAATCTGATCAAATCTTCGAGCCAGACCACTCATCTTTCTTACCAGGCCTTGCAAATCGAATCTGGCCAAGGCAGGAAAGAAATCTGAAATGTTTGGCGCCCCCAGTATTTCAGTCATGTCCGCCACAGCCCGCCTAAATTCAGCACCTAGCCTACCCCTTTCCTCACCCTGGACCGTTCCCCCCCATAACATGCTCGTTACAACATTCAATATTGTCAGAAAAGTTTGCTCTCCCACGTTGATGGGTGACCCCGCCTTGCTATAAATGTAAGCAACGGTGTTTTGCACTTCGCGGCGGCGAAGCCCGTAAACCGAGTCTAACGTTGAGTTGCTGAGCATTTTCAGGACACAAACTTTTCTTAGCATCCTCCACTCTGGTCCATATGGGCTCCAAACTATATCTAACCCACCATATGTTGCTATCCGGGCCACAGCAGGCACATCGCGGTTAGCAAATGTTATGTCATGGTCCTTAAGAACTTCGCGAGCCAGATCAGGGGAGCTCACTATGATGGCAAGCTTGTAACCAAGTTGCAGCTTCAGGATTGGTCCGTAAGTGCGGGCTAGCCCAGCAAAGTATGTGTGAAGATCTGGGTCTAGAGAAGCTAGATTGCCAATCAATGGGAGGCCTCTTGGACCCGGGGGTAGAGATGAACTTCCCTTCTTGGATTTGACACGTATCCATGCATACCAAGTAATAGTGAAGAGAGCGAACAGAGTGACTATCGTGCTCGTAGAAGCATCCATATCAAGATTTTCAAGAAAATTTGTCAGGGGGTGATGGTGTTCGATATCTGCAGGGGAGATGAATTTCAGAGAAAGGGAGGAGGAGGTGATCTTTATGGATACGGAATAGGCTCTTATGGCGTCATATAGTCTCACGCCACACAAGAGTGATATACCAAACAAAGTGGTGTGATAATGGAGGTTGTGGCTGGCGTTATACAAAGAAAAAAGCAGAATAATTGTAACTAGGCGACAAGAAACATAGTCCCTACTGAAAATCAAACCGTCGACAGATTACTCCAACTGAACAACTTGGTTACGAGAACATGACCAAAGTAAATGCCAACGCAACCAAATTGTTCTACAGTTCTTTTCAACAAGTTGGCACTATGTGGAATGCAAAGTTGTTAGTTTTGTTTCGGTTGTTGTTTTGTTTATCAATTGATACAGATGTTTTAATTTCATAGCATTTCAGTATATCATTTCATGATTATATTGTTTATTTATAATTAATTAATTAATTAATTATATAAAAAATATATATATAATTTTATTTTTTTATAATATATATTTTTTTAATTTTTATTGTTTTGATTTTGATTTATATATATATATATATAAACAGTGACAACAATTTATCCGGGCAGGAGATGAAAAACATGTTTGTCCAAGTGGGAGATGAAAGCAAGAAAGTCATGTCACATCAGTCATCCACAACAATTTGTCAAAGCCGAAGATGATTTTTTTCCTGTGATTGAAACAACATAGACGAAGTAATACCGTCATGTTTCGGTCGATATTTAGCTGAAAAATTTGGAATTGATCAAAATTTAAACTGAAATAAAAATAACACTGTTTTACTTTTTTTTTTAATTAATACAAAACATCTCAGCTGAAACAAAACGAAACTTTCAATTATGATGAAATGCGGTGCTTCAGTAACCCGAAAGCAGAAGTCAGCAAACAAAAAGCAGGAACAGGTAACAACAGCAGCCTGAAACGATACTTTCAGACACATTACTCCAACTGAACAACTTGGTTACGAGCACATGACCAAAGTAAATGCCAACGCAACCACATTGTTCTACAGTTCTTTTCAACAAGTTGGCACTATGTGGAATGCAAAGTTGTTAGTTTTGTTTCGGTTGTTGTTTTGTTTATCAATTGATACAGATGTTTTAATTTCATAGCATTTCAGTATATCATTTCAGGATTATATTGTTTATTTATAATTAATTAATTAATTATATAAAATATATATATATATAATTTTATTTTTTTATAATATATATTTTTTTAATTTTTATTGTTTTGATTTTGGTTTATATATATATATATATATATATATATAAACAGTGACAACAATTTATCCGGGCAGGAGATGAAAAACATGTTTGTCCAATCGGCAGATGAAAGCAAGAAAGTCATGTCACATCAGTGATCCACAACAATTTGTCAAAGCCGAAGATGATTTTTTTTTTTTTGTGATTGAAACAACATAGACGAAGTAATACCGTCATGTTTCGGTCGATATTTAGCTGAAAAATTTGGAATGGATCAAAATTTAAACTAAAATAAAAATAACACTGTTTTACTTTTTTTTTTAATTAATACAAAAAATTTCAGCTGAATCAAAACGAAACTTTCAATTACGATGAAATGCGGTGCTTCAGTAACCCGAAAGCAGAAGTCAGCAAACAAAAAGCAGGAACAGGTAACAACAGCAGCCTGAAACGATACTTTCAGACACCAGGGAGAAGAGGACTGTTGCAGGTACAGAACAAAAGCAAGAGATTCTTTTACATAAATACCTGAAGGTAAAAAGAAACTCTACATTCTTCATAATGTATGGTGTTCTAGATACAGCATCATATAATCAATGATCCTAGCTATCTTTTATATACACAAGTTCAAGGACTGCCTCCGCATTCAAGGGGCAAATTGTCCAGCCAGGAATCATCCAAGAGAGGGGTCGAAGGTTCCATCTCGGTAGGCCATTCTGAACTAACATCTATTTCATCATAGACAATAGGTTTACATTTTCCATCATGACTTTGGGTGATGGCTTGTAACCAAAGATTGCAGTGCGCGAAAAGCAAATCATTGAATTTTTCAAGCTCCGCTCTGTTACGTTTCTTGGTGTGTACGCTCTCAAAGGTGCTCCAATTCCACCTGCACCAGTGGGAACTGCAGGGCTGGCTGAGTATCTTTATTGCAACTCTCTGAAGTGTGGGAATTTCATAGCCATATCCAGCCCACCAATCACCTAAAGATGCACATTGCGATAAAAATGAGATTCTAATCTGCTAACATATAAAATCTCAAGGCAGTCAAAAAAATGAACCTCATATCTCAAAACACATGAAATATACGGGCAATCAAAGGACACGTCAGGGATCACCAAAGTTGATTCAGCCTATTTTGACAGTGTTCATAAACTTAATGATTCTGTTGCCTGTTGCTTTGGTTTTCCGATCCCAAGGAACACATGTAAGGGGATATCTCGTTTTACCAAGTATTTTAACGCCCCATGAGAAGAATTGATTGGTAACGGATGCAGCTTAAACATACCAGGGGAATTCAGCGTCCTTCCCATAATAGCAAATTCTGTACCAAGAGCGCCTTGTGCATTTATGTATATTGGGTGTTCTTTGGTGATTTCTATTTTATCTTGATTTGTTGTGGCCATCTTTATCATAGTGTCTTGAAATCCATTCCTCATCCTCAAATCAATCTTAAAATTCGGGTTATAGAAAATTGAAGGATTAAGGAATGCTGCGGCTGCCTGTAATGGGGAGTGAAGCTGCAGTTTCCATCTTTGATCAACGATCTCCCAAATTGGCATATATTTCTCTTCAATACCCTTATAGTATGCCTTGATTGCAGCCTTTGCCCTTTCTATTCCCTCATATACATAGCCCATCGCAGGCATGTCCCCATCAACAATCCTTAGGATTTTTATAAGAGGTTCAGACACGCCGACAGCTTCATGCGCAGACTTCCAAAAGCGATCTTGACACAGCAAGGATTTGATAGCTTGAGCCTCAGGACGTATACGATGCATGGATGATAGACATTCTGAATGTGAAAACATGCTCTTTAGATTGTCCTCCTGAATAACAATGGCCCTTAAGGAGAGATAATCGGTGACAAATCTACTAATTCTTGGTCTGATCAATTCCCTTCCACCAGTGAACTTCCTCATCATGTTCAAAGTCCACGCGTGACTATACATGTAGCTTGTGATGGTCTTTGCCTCTTCCAAAACCATCCCCATCCACTCCTGTTTACCAATATCCTCCAGCATCTTATCGATACAATAAGAAGCACAAGGCGACCAAAACAATGAGTTGTATTTGGACATGAGAAGCTTCCCTGCATATACATAACTGGCTGCGCTGTCTGTTATTACCTGTACAGCATTTTCCACACCAACTTCCAAGACAAATGACTCTAGAAGCTCGAACAAATAATTAGCATCATCTTCATGACCTGATATATCAACTGACTTCAAAAATAGCGTCCCTTTCAGGCATGTGACTGAAATTACAATAATTGATTTGTTCCTACCATCAGACCAGCTATCACACAAGATTGTACAGCCTGTTTCTTTCCACTCATCTCTGTATTTCTTGTAACAGTCATGTATGTCATCTTTCACTTTTTCCAGGAGGGTAGATCTCAATTTTTCATAACTTGGAGCTCTATAACCTGCCCCGCATTCTGCTACAGCATCCACCATTTCCTGATAGTATATGGATTTAGAAGCGTTAAAAGGAATAGAATTGTGGAAGAAGAACACAGCAATTTTCTTATCAACATCATCCTGCCTTTTCTTTTGAGCGTCATCCACTTCTGGCTGTGCACTGGGTGAAGGACGTGGAAATAACAAAGAGGGACCGGTGCTGCCATGTTGTCCGCTAGATCCATGGTTAGGATGTGCACCGCCACTAGCTGAAGAGCTATTTTGTTGAGCGTTGGCTGCCCGGTCCACCTTCAGTTTCTTGGGAGTTTTCTGCTTCTTGGGAGTGCTTAATATACCACGAATGCGATCCCGCACATCATCTGGAACTTCTGCACAGGGTACTATATCTTTGTTCTTTATTTGAGCCAAATGAAACTTCATTCTGTATACCCCTCCACTGAACTCCCGATGACAATAATTGCATCTAACCTTCTGTCTCGTGGCATCCACAAGAACACAGTGTTCCCAACACGCATCTCTTCCACGAACCATAACCACTAAAACAAATCAGAATATCAAATTTAGATGCAGAAAGGGGCATCAGGATAAACCACATTTGAGCCAACAGCACTTTAGTTTTTTGTCAGAAGTGATTAACAAAGATGGAGATTTGAGGTAAAATAAAATGCATAAGATGAATGCAAGCGTTTCACACTTTGCACAATAAAACTTTGAGCAGAAGGGAGGGCATATCGCCCTCCAGAGTAGTCCAGTAAAGAGTGCCACATTGCCTTGGCATATAAGCATCAAATTTGAGCACAGAGTATCAATCATTGCTAAAAAAGTAGATACTCTCCCGATAAAATACCAGTATAGGGCAAGCAGATGCATCAGGAATTCCGCCAAAGAAACCTTAGCTCTTAAACACAGGAATAATTCAGACCTTGATTTCACAGATGTAACTCATACAACTGGCAGATGACATCAATTTTTCAAACAATAATAAATGCGGATCGTCCAAAAAGCTTGTTTGGCTGCAAATAATCTATATGCAAATTGATAAAACACTCTGCAAAATGTTTAACTCCAAATTGGTAGCTCCAACATAATATTCCTACATACACCATCATCTGATAAACCTGGACCTTCATATTTTTCAAATTTCTAACCTTGACAGTTTCAATTTCTTCAGAAAAAAGAAAACTTAAAACTCTATTAACAAAAAAAAAATCACTTTTTTACTGGGAATAAAATATTTCAAAAAAAAACAAAAAACAATTATTAATGCAGCATACTAAACACTGCTGACTTGTGAAAAAAAATCATACCACACCATAACAGTCCGCATAAAATCCCAGTTTTTAACATGTACACAAATTTGTAAATTCTTGATGATATAGCTTCTTCTTCTTCTTTCCCATTTGTTTTCCTTTGGATAAATGTTTCCGTTATTTTTCTTGGTTGTAATTACTTTAATGTTTCTTCATACGATAGAACTCAAGTTGTTAGATCTCTTTAAGTACAAACATTTGACAGTCTCAGAGTACCATAAAAAAAACTAATAGATTAACAAAAATGAAATGCAAAAACTCGAAAGCTAGAGAAACAGAAGGGGAGGTAAATCCTTATCTAGAAAGAAAGAAATTTATTTTCCTTCTGTTGTTACCTGGATCTGATTCTTGTGACAGAGGGAAATTCGGGGGTTGGTCGGAATCTGGAGAAAACTGTGGATCGGCGATTTGGAAGGAAGATCAGAAACGAGGAAATGGAAAACAACGCCGATAAATTAGTTGAAATCGTCTTAGCTACTTTCACGTGATTAGTGCGTGGATCTATTATGCTGACGTGTACTACAGAAACAGTTCCTATTGGAATAATTGGAATAGAAGCAGAGCAGAGCAATTCTATGCTTCGCATTCTATTAAAGAAAATAAGGTAAGAAATATATACTATATAAAATCATTTGATATTATTATTAAATTCAATCTCTAAATTATTTTTAAAATCTTATAATTTGAGTTCTATTTATTTTAAATTTTAAATTAATTTATATAAATTTTAGTTTAATAAGATATACTCAATTTAATTGATCCAAAAATAATCTACATAATTGGTAAAAATAATTTAAAGATGTAGTTGACAAGAAAAATTAGTTTTTAATATAATTTCTTGTCTAACATGGGTTTAAAATTAAATTATATAAAATTTAAATTAACATAACTTATTTAACTGAATCTAAAAGCATGTCTTATAAAAAAAACAATTGGAAAAAATGAGATGAAGTTTCTCTAAGATAATTTAATCAACTTAATCATTATATAATTGAAGAAGAAAAAAGAAGCTTCATATGAACAATGAAATTTCATTGTATTTTAAAGTTTTTTTTTAGGTAATTGGTATCACTTTATAGTTCTCATAAAACCAAAATAAATATTTGCTGTTTGTTGCTTATGCTTTTTCTGAAAATTCGTTTACTGTTTTATTATTTTTAGTATATTACTATCGACAATAATGATTTAGATAATTGAAATGGTGGGACCGAAATGATGTGGAAATAATATTATTACTAGAAGTTGAAATTTTGTCAATATTATGAGTAGATACCCTCTAAATATTTTTAAGAGATTTGAATGATTTATTTGATAACAAAACAAAAAATAAATAAGAATGAAATAACCTTATAAATAAATAAATAAATAAAGTAAATCAAACGTCAAAGAATAAATTAATAAAAAATTATAAATAATAAATTAAGAAATGAAAAAAAAAAACTTTGACTTGAGTCAGCATGCTGAATTTATAGACTGATCATAAGACGAGGATAATCCCATACAATAAAATTAAATAAAATAATGGAGGTCAACTCTTAGGCAAATTAGATGATGAAAGAGAAAAAAAATCAATTAAAATAACATCAAATAAAAAAATTAAGTCGGTCCGAGTAAAATCGACTAACATGTGACCTGAAATATGAGATCAAGATAACTAAATAAAAAAATATGAAAAATCATGAAGCTCAAGGTCCAATAATTTAATAATCTAATGTTGAATGATGATATTGAAAAAAAATCAATTTAAAAAATAAATCTAAAATAAAAGATCAAGGCAAAAAAATAGAGAATATTTGAAATTTGTGATCTAAGTCATGAGATCGAGATTATTCTATAAAAAAAATATGAAAAAAAAACACAAAGAAAAATTTTAAGTCATCCAAATATCAAATGATGAAATTTAAAAAGAAACCAATCAAGAAAATGATGAAAACAAATAGCAATTATAAAAATGAGGATCAAATATGGTATAAAAATTAAATGAAACAAAACAATGAGTGATGGAGTTTATAAACAGAACAAAATGATAAAAAAAAATAATGATTAAATCAGATACAAAAATTAAATGAAATCAAATGTAAAGGAGAAATTGAAAACAAAATCAATTTCAAAAGGCATTAAAAGCAAAACAAATAATAATAATAAAATTGATAAAAATATAAATTAATAAAACACATTTAATTTTTTTGAAAGGGAAAGTGCAAAACCCAAGGTGGAGAGAGAGAAAAGCGAATAAAAAGAAATTCAATCGGAGTTCAATCGTCGTTACATCGTGAACAATGACTGTCATGAAGAGAATGTCAAAAAACCTCCAAAACTGTCATATAAAATGATGTTTGACCACTACAAAACACTTAAGAGCCTGTTTGGGAGTGCGATTACGATAGTTTTTCAAAATGCTTATCATGCCGAAATACATCAAAATGATGTTTTTTTATTTTTTTAAAAATCATTTTTGAAATCAGCACATCAAAATAATTTAAAAATACCAAACCACCGGTCTTTAAAATGAAAAAAAATATTTCAAATTTCGGTCAAAAACCGGTGGGATCACAATGTCAAACGGGCACTTATAAGCCGTCCAAATAGCCTGAACATATCTCATTTGTTGCATGTGAGTTGCACGAATTACTATTTTTGTTTTTAAATAATATCTTATATTTATTAAAATACTAAATTTCTTCCAAGTCAATTTAATTATAACAAAAAAATAAGATAATCATTTTACAAAAGTAAAAATCCAAAACATCCCTAGTTTTAGTTAAATGAACTTTATTTTCATAGTAGTTTAATCATTTTACCATGCATTAAAAAAATATAAATAATAATTTGTTCCCGATCATTCTAAAAATAATAATAAACAATTGTGAAAATATTGTGTTACCCTGGTATCTAGTTCGTTGAATTTGCTAAGAAGGTAAAACAAACATTACATTGTCCAATGAACAGTGAAGTATACACCGTCTATTGAGAAAAGGACCCATCTTTTAAAAAATCTTATATCAATCACTTGATATGCAAATAGTATTTCACCATTCCACTCAATGCTCATTCAACGAGGAAGCTAATCTGGCCTTTTGCTAGACGGTGTAACCCAGACAACATTTAGAAAAGCCAAGTGAAACCAAGAAATAAGAAATAGATAATCAGTTAACCATTTTTACAAGTACCATAGATATCAAGGGGCACCAACCTATAAAAATATATCCATGGCAATCAATTCGAACCCCCTTTACTTGGAAGAGAAATGAATTCCTATGAGCTTCACTCCCTGTCAACATGTCCAACAAATCACATAACCATGGGGTCCATCCCAATATTCGCTACTGAAGAAGCTGCATTGGAACAAGAAAATTCTGCATACCACATTCGATTCCAATTTCGTGTTATAATTGATCAACAGCAGAGACATTTGTCAATTGGAATACTCATTCAAATATGAGGAACGCACGCCATGTTGAGATTGAATTATTTGCATGTTTTCCAGTTCACATTCACCACGAGAGTAGTCAACTTTCACTCACACGTTTCAAAAGAAATTTTAACATGGCACTGCTTGCCATGAGAATTTCAACATTGTTTTGAGAAAAACAATTGTTCTAACAAATTTCTAAATGTACCATGACAGCACAGCTTTCATCCCGATAAGGGTAATTAGTGTTTTGTTTATTTGCACAGCAAAAATGCAATTCTCTCATCTCTCAAAACCCACAATTGGGCTGGAATCATGTATATCACTGAAGAAATTTTCCTTCCAAGAAGGTCTACTTATCTGCTGAATATTGTTGCTGCTTAGCTCTGCGAACACATTCATAATAACTCTTAGTGAAGGGGGCACATTTCAAAATATCATCAGTGTGCTCCTTGTAGCATGCCTTGCAAGCATCATAATCAGCCAAACAAGGCATAGTCTTTGGGTATGGAAGCTTGAATTCCTTATCACGAAGATCCTTGGCTCTTTCTGTAATTTGCTGCGCCATGTTATCCTCCTGCTTCAGCAACTTTTCTAGAACCCTCTCGCTCTCTCGAATGACTGATCGAATTGCATCCAACTCGGCATTTGCAGGCTGTAAAGGTTGGGTTATCGGCAGGTACATTGGAGTTTGAACTGACCATCCTGGAGAAGCAATCCTCTTGTGAGTCTCAGAATCACCATGCAGCTGTTTCTCATTCACCTTAGGTTTGGGCAGGGGAGGTTCTCGTGGGGTCTTAGGTTTAGTCTTCTTTGTTTTCTTCTTTAATTTCTCCCCGTCATTAGCAAACCGATTAACAAGTTCTGGAGTAATTTGAATTGAAAAATCACCCATAACAGCAATTCCCCAAAAATATAACAAAAAAACCTGAAAACATCAATAGAAGTTCAAGTTAGATTAGAAACAAATAATTCAAACTCCTGCCTACTCTTTTTAAATATACAAGAAAACTCTCTTCAAGACATTAACTAGTAATTGGCCTGTTGTTGCAGCTTACAAGGGACTGCTTGAGAAATATTGTGGTTGGTTGACAGGCAACATGAATCCAGTATAAAAAAGAGGAAACAATAACAGAAGAAGGTCAATACAGAAACAAATTGAAGATGAAGGCACCAAGGCCAGCCAAAAAGGACATGGAAAGATTAAGCATATGCAAAATAAAATTATGATTTCAAATTGCAGGAATCTGAAAAGGGGCGAGGGAGGGAGCTTGTCAATGACTTGAAGCAATCAAAGAACAAGGAATTCCATCGAATCAATTGCTAAAAAAGTACACTTAAACACGAATAGAAGGCAATCCACCAGGCACGACAATGGATAATGTGCAAGACACAATACATTATAATGCACGGCTTTCAAGTCATCGTAAATGGAGAAATGAATTGAATTCTAACAAAAACAATTAAAAAAGATGTTTATCAATTGAAATCCAACAACATAATTCTAGGGTTTTGATTTCATTCAGTTAGTGCGATACTTACTAAAGGTAAGAAATGAGATTAGAAATAAGGATTGCCAATGAAAAGACCTGTGAGAAAAAAATTAAGGCAGAGAATCGCCACCCGCGAACAATTCACCTCTTCTTCACTAGAATGGTTTGCTTCCTTCTATAAGAAAGCGATGTCGTGTCTTTCTTTGAATTTAGGGGGTTCCGAAACTGCCAGACGACCCTCTAAGAGTCTAATTGACTTCCAGAACGACTTGTCGTTCCAGATTTGTTTTTTAAGAGTAAATTATAACTTAGTCCCTTTAGTTTAATAAAACTTAATTCTATACTTTTCACAAATGATTACTCGATGAGATGAGTTAACGAGCTTTAGGCAAAGGAGCATAATATAAGCGAATGCTATAATTAAATTATTATTATTATTATTTTTAATCCAAAAATTGTAAGAAATCTGACTTTTTGCAATTTAAGGTTGTGGAAATTTAAACTAGACAGGTCATCTATTTATTAAAAATAAATTTACACAGAAAATTCCATCCACCAATCAAAAAGAAAGAAAGAGCCAAGTTCATGGGCTTTGCATTGATGTCTAGAAACGCTTGGGCTCTAATTTTTGGGTAGGCGTGTGAGATGATCCTAGCAGGCTTAGTGCTTATCTTCTACACACACACACACTTAGTTCAAGTGGTTTGGATTTTTATGGATATTTATTTTAATGACATTTAAGTTTTTTATTCAAAATATAAAAAAAAAAAACTAAAAAGAAAATGAAAAAATCATGTAATAAAATATATTTATTTTTTATGATTATATACTAGAATCATCAATCAAACCACTGAATATCTATTTTTTTGGTAGAACATTAAAAAAATCATATTCTTTTTAAAAAAAATATTTGATCCCACCAGATTTTCGCCAAATCAAAATGATGACTGAACAGTAGAATTAAACATCCAATCGAGCCTTGGTTCGAGGTTCCTACTCCCATCTGGCCTTAGGTCCAGGTTCGAGCTTGTCTAACGGATCAAAGTAGGTTTGAAAACTATTATTATTTGGTAACCCAGATAGTTTGTATCCTCGAGTCATCTGTGATGATCTCATGCTGCCCAGTGACCCAGAGATCCATGGGTTTCGAGTCCTGACTCTAGCTGTTGGTGATGCTATTATGGTTGTGGTGGTTCAGAAGTTAGGTCAAAATGAGCAATGATCTTGCACAAAGCTAACCCTAACACAGTAACAGAAATGTACGAGTAGCGATCGAGCTCATCACAACCATTTCCTTATGATATCGGTCCGATAAACTTACCTTTCTTGACTTGTTAGCACCTTACTACTTTCCAATTGTAATGGTATGTTTGGTGGCACTTAATGGTTCTTTTCAGTTTTCTCCAATGGTCGCCTCCTACTCTGCATAATTATATTTGACTTCAACTCTTCACATAACTGCAGAGTCCCATAACCTTACAATTAGACGCTACAATCACATCACAGAGATGGGGGATGGCCACCTTTGCCTCGTTATATAACGTGGACTCTTTTGTTTTTTCAGGAAAAAAAACTCTCGAAAGCTTCTGCAGCATCATCTAAATTGTGTTTGTTTTGTCTTAAGAGCATATCAAAACATACACATAATTGTTGCTCATGATTCAACATTCCACTTTGCAATCACTCTTTTTTATATATATACAAGGCCTAGGCCACAACACTCCTATTCAGTGGAGCTTTTGAGAATATTAGGTGCAGGGTTCGCACATCCTTTGTCAAGAAATCATCTCATTTAAAAATTTAATAGGTAAGACTCTAGAATATAATTTATATTATTCTCTAACACACTCTTTCAAGTGAAAGTCATTTGGGCTTGAAACTTGCACACAGATCTGCACTACCTTATGCTTGATTTTATCAAATAGAATGGAGGTGGGGACATTCGATCTCGTGACCGTTGGGTCAACAAGACTATAATATCATGTAAAAGAACTATCTCACCTTAAAACTTAAACTTGTAGATAAAACTTAGAATATAATTTATATTATTCTCTAACATCCGTTCCTTAAAATCTCTCTTATTGCCGTCGAGATCATTCTTCCCTACTCCTTTTCAGTAATGCAAAAGGAGGCATAAGAATATTCACAAGTAATTAACATTATTTTATCAGAAGTACCAAAAGTCATAAATAGAGGTTTCCAACAAGCCAAACTCCAATGGCCTTGTTGCGAAAAGCATCTTCCCATTGCAATTTAAGGTGAATTGTAAGGGCAAACCATTAGTTTAATTACGTGACTTCATAAATAATTTTTATATTGCAAAACTTGCCTTGACTTGTTTCTTAAGAAAATTCACATTGACACAAGCCTTTATATCATGAGTGTGCAACTTGGTAGGGTAACTTCGTGCTTACACTTGATGGCTTGGTTTTTTTCTTATCAACTGAATGAAAATTGTAATTAGCTTTTTGATAGTAACATTTTTCAACTCGTTGTCAAACATCGAATCTTGATTGTTACATATGTTGAATTTTAAGGTCTATATATCGGCATGTCGCCATCAAGTCAAGATTATAAAAAGATAATTAGATTATTTTATTTTATTCTTTTCTTTGTTAGCAAAGACATTCTTTCAAAATAAAATCTTCTCCATCAAGCTCATGGTGACATGAAAGCTTTGGACTGTGGCAATGTACTGACCAGTGGTTGCGGACACACTGAGGTGTTATTTCTTCAGTTAAATCATGCATCATTCCTTGTCAAAGAGAAGAAATTGTCAATATCCTGTTTTGTTTCCAATCTAGCTAGCTAATTATTATCAATTTTGATCAATTCTAGCCAGTTTTACATATCAAGAAGTAATATTTTCCTGTAAAATAAGTGATTATTCCCTTGGCTTTGTCGGTACTAGCACAATCTGCGTGCTTTACAATGGGGGGGGAAGTGGCATTGCAGAAACCTTTAATCATCAATAGAAACAATTGAACCAAATTTATTGTTCTAAATTAAAGAAGCTGAATCAAATCCAAAAGGGTAATTTCGAGGCCATTAATCCATTATGTTTTAGGGGAGCATACCAAAAGATCTTAATTCTGATCAGCAGGTAGGCGGTCGGGAGGTTCTGGGGTGAATCGATCAGGGCCGTGGTGTTTTTTAGAACTGATAAACTAGCTCGACCAGAGAACTAGAGATAATGGGCATATGAAGATGAGAGATATCATGATTAAGACTGTTGCTTAAGGTGAAATTATATGGTGCAAACATCCTGTTCAAGTGCATTTTTTCTCTTGAATACCTTTGAATGATGATGATAAGGTGACAAGTTGTTAAGAAGATTAATTGATGGAGTCTGTGCTCATTCAAGTTTTTATTTTATCTTTTCAGCTCAAATCATAGTTGTATATTTCGTTCTATTTCAGCCGAAACGTTTTGCAGCAGTTAAAAAAACAAGACAAAACGACATTGTTTTTATCCAGGTTTAAGTTCCGGACCGTTTTGGATTTTTCGGCTAAATACCGGCCGAAATGTTCCGGTTTCGTTCCGCCCGTTCCGTTTCGGCTAAATAGTGTTTTTTTAAATAATAAATAATTTAACAATATCAATTATATCTCTTAATTCAACCGTCAGATTGAGATGAAATGTTACGATAAGTCTCTTGACATATTTATATATATTATGTTAAAATTTCAAAGCAATCAGAGAATATAATAACCTTACAAGATTGATGATGACATTTTCATAATATTATACATGTTTATAATTTTGTTCAGAAAAATCATTTTATTGTGTCTTTTTTTAGATTAAATTACACAATTCTAAATAATTTTATTTTTGGATTTGAATTTTTTTAATTAATATATTTAATTATATATATACATAAACAGTAAAGCACCGAAACGTTTTGAAACCGAAACATTCCATTTCAATTAAAAAAACAAAACATCAACCAAAACAGTATTAACAACCTTGGCTGACAATATAAAGTATACAACTGCTTTACTGTAAACTATACGAGCACTAGCACTTAAAAAAATGGAAATTTCTTGAGCAGCGCGCGGGTATTTCATGATTTGATTCGAAGTTTTGTTTCTTCTTCTGTATTTCTGTGTTTGAGGTTTCAACTTTCTGGATATCCTGAATAAAGCATGCAAATATTCCTATTTGATTAGAGATGCTATTTACCAAAGCTTAAGTCCCGTTTGGATACGAGCAGAAGTAAATTCTTCATATGTGCAGGGTAACGAAATCCTTGCTGAGACCAGCAGCTAGCTAGCATTGAAGGGAAATCAGACTTGTCCAGGCTAGCTAGTTAAGAACAGAAGATTAAGAGTGCAATTATTGGATTAATCACTTTCTTCATAGTTAAACGAAAAAACAATAACATCATCCACTTTATTCCCATCGTATGTACATTATTTACAAATAATTATAATGCTGTAAAACAAAAACCACTACCATATTGACAATATAAGCCAGAGCCTGTCCCTATCTCTTACATATGACATTACAGCATTTGTAAATCTCAAATAAATGTCACATTTTTAATGATTTTGGTTTGAGATCACTGTTTGACTGGGTTGGTGAGAAACCTCTGAAGTCGACCGGTTTGCTTCGACCCTACAGTAATATTTATCGTCTGATGAAACATACTACAGATAAAATTCAACCCTGGGAACTAACTTCAGCTACACATGATACTTTGTAACATGTTCACATTTGACACTGTAAAATCTTCTCATCATCACTCTAGCGTGCACACGTGTAATCTAGTATTGTTTGTGCTCCATCTCTAATGTGTTATGTGCGCTGATAAACTCCATGCTGTCGAAACAATCGAATCCGAAATCGTGAACGCCAAAATCTTGACAGTCCGATAACCGTGTGTGATTTTCATCCCACGGTGGATAACCCATGTCGTCGTTAGTATTCGCCGCGGCCGGAGGAATTATATTGCTCCATGATGCATCAACTAGCGGCGGCTCGACGTCCATCCACAAGCTGTTCAGTAATATGTCATCATTGCAAATACTATCTAACAAGATCAAATCCTCGGGACTAGAAGAATTTTCTGCCGTTGATCTTGAATTATCGTCCGAATTAATAACGATACCATCATTTTCTTGCGTAACATTGTTGTTACTAGATTCTGGCAAAATATCAGCATGAGATGATGAACTTTCTTCAGGCCTGGCTTCTTTTTGCAAGGGTTCATGTGTGAGAGGATCAATTCCCCTCTTGAGAAGCTTCTTCTTGATATGAGTGTTCCAGTGATTCTTAATCTCATTGTCTGTTCTTCCTGGCAATTTAGCTGCAATCTTGGACCACCTGATTAAAAACAAAAGAAGCCGATCGACACTATATTTAACTTCCATTTCAAAATCAAGCACAGAAATTCATTAAAAGTTATCCATCGCTGGCATCTTAAGCAAGCGCGCAGTAATATAAGCAGGCAATGAACTAAAAAAAATGATGACGAATTCACAATACCATGATCTGTGGCATAATTATTCTTGCACTTTATACCAACTTTCAAATCCATATGACTCTTTTAATCGAGACTCTATGGCCCTAGCCTCTCATATATTCCACTTTTCTTTTCTTGTTTTCCTTCCTTTGGTCATAAGAATACAAGAATAACAAGATATATTTTGTTTCAAACACCATTGGTTGTTCAAATCAGAGATGTTATCGCAATCAAGCATATCAAATCTTTTGAAAATCTAATTAATTAAGGTCACGATTAGGTGCATCTTCTTCAAATGCAATGGTCTACGAGTTAATTAACTTCCGTGTCAAGCACTTCAACTCACAATGCAGTACATGGTGATCTTTCAGCTCTCTACCTTCACTGTAGTAACATTTTTAACGTACTCCACCCACCAGACACCATTAATAATTAAAACAACCAAAATATTTAAACTTAATGCATGTCCATCGATCGATCATCAACATATAAGATGATAACTTGGAGAAGAGATTAATTAACCTATTGCCAAGACGAGCATGGAGATCAATAACCAGCTGTTCTTCTGCTTCAGTAAGAAGCCCTCTCTTCAAGTCTGGGCGAAGATAATTAGTCCAACGAAGCCGGCAACTCTTGCCGCATCGTCGGAGTCCTGCAAGCTTAGGGACAGCTCTCCAGCAGCACTGGCCATTGGTGAGAATGAAGTTGATGAGTTTTTTATCCTCCTCGGCTGTCCATGGACCTTTCTTAACCCCGAGTTTGTCACAGCAAGGTTGCCTTCCCATATCGCACGCACTAGAGCTAGCTCGCTGACAATAGCTAAGCTAATTACACCACTAAAACAAAGTAAGTCTCACCAATATTATTACTCGTTCAAAGCCCCACAACCACCTTTATATTTCCTACCCGAAGTGCTTATATATAAATAAATATATACACCCATTGTATGAAGGGAGAGATAGAGATTCCAGGGTCCAGAATTGGTTGTGAAAGGGACATGGGAGCTAAAATGGCTTGTTCTGGTTTATGCGGGTACACAAAATGAGTGAAAGGGAATGATAAATGACCCAAGGACAGAGCCCCATCTAAACAGCCCAAAACATTAAAAAGAAAAGGAAAAAAGAAACTCTTCCCATTTTCACACACAACCCCACTCCCTGAATGCACTCTTACTCCACCATTCCATCAGCTATTTCGTCATCTCCACGTTCAAGTGTCCCTTGTAATACTTGTAACTAGTCTGTTATACCATTCGCTAATTAGCAGGTGATGTGTCTTAATTTGCATTAATGACATTAACCGTTGGATTTGAACACATATCTCTTAGATGGGTTTTGATTTTATAAATATTTGACCAGAACCTCTGTAATGTACCATGGATTGATTCCTTCGGATGGATAAAAGGAACAGCGATATCTATAAATAGTAGCAAGAGTGAAATACACGTACCACCGAAGAAGAGTGGCATATATAAAGGCAAAAGCACGAATTAATTAATGTTTTAAATTGAATTAATTAATGTTTTTGCAGTATATTATGGTATTTAGATACCATATGATTGATATTTTTCTGTATAGTTTATCTCAAATATTGCAGTATATATATATATATTATGATTTCATTAGCATATATATATAAACGTATTCTTAATTATAGACTCTTTTACATCCATGTCAAATCGAGATATTGCAAAAGAAAATATTACAAAATTTAATTTATTGTAATTGATGAGTTAACATCTATTTTAAATACCAAAAAAAAACTAGCAACTTGTAAAAAAAGTCTATTTCAATCCCTAATCTTTTCAATAATTACCAAAACTTTATTCATGTTTGTTTAGTATTTGTGTTACATGAGATTTTAAAAAAAAGTATTTCTCGTTTAAAAATATATTAACATAGTATTTAGATTTTATTTTATTTTTAACACCAATGCATCAAAATCATGAGAAAATACTAAAAAAACATCAATTTAATATTTTTATTATATAAAATATACTTTTAAAATACACCAAATCACAAGTTTAAAAACAACGTAAAACAATCTCTTAATCATAGACAGTGCAGTGCTACTAAATACTTGTAACAGCATAGTGTTAACAAAATTAAAATCCTCGGATGTCAAACAATTCGGGAACATGTTCAAGTTCATGGAAAAATTAAGTTCATGTTATGGTGAATATATATTACTTGCCCATTCACGTGTATCTAATCAAAATTACCATGAATTTCGTTTTCGAAAAATTATTTTAAAGTGCGATGCCATTAGTTACAGCCAAAGACGTCTTTGTAGAAAGAGCCCTAATATCATCTTCAAGTTGTTGAGTTTACATGAGCCATTATGACTGTTGAAAGCCATTAATGATCAATTCCTATTGTATTGATTAGTCTTTCGACTACAAGTCACAACACCTATCCATCTTTTTACAGCTGCTTTGCAATTCCTAATTATGGAGTTGAAAGAAGAATTCTGATCAATTATGTGCCTTGTAATTGGAAAGCATAAAAGTAAAAGCACTTTTAAGATATTGCAGGCAAAATGCGATGTGATTGGGGAAAATCTAGCCATTGAAAATTGAAATCCGGCCATCAAATAGGAGGCTTTGGTGGGATTTGAAGGGCTTCAAGCAATTCGAGAATTGAGCTCTTATACATAATTAATTTCAACTTTACACCTCCGACTAAAACAGGAACAGGATGCTGTGTTCAGTGTGGGGAAGAGAGAAAGACATCATTTGACGTTTGAAATTTAGTGTTGCTTTTGTCTAAATATAATCTATGTTTAAGTGAAAATTGTCAAGAAACATGTTTCTAAACGACCGAGTTGCTTCCTTATCAGCGCACAAAGGTAAATACTAAACAACTTGCCATATCTACTTATCTTCTAAGTTCTACAATCAATAGCTTAATGAGATTCCATAAGAATAAATTGGTGCTAGCTGTTTAATTTCTATCTTGACATTTGTATCCTCTACCCTTTTTTTCTTTTTTCTTTTTCATAGAGCAAAGAAAGATAATTTGTCTAACTAGACTCACGTCTAACCTTTCCATTAGTTTAGTTTAGGTAATTAACTACATTCCAACATGACAATTACCTACCTTACTTAACTGGGATTTTTTAACGCGCCAATCAACTGATCTTTCCCGGGACTCTAGCTATAAGCTCAGGACTTTTACCTTTATTAACTGCCAAGCATATTACAAGCACTCTCATAGACATGCGTGCACATTTTGATAAAAACAACATATACAGAAAATGATTGATCGATGCATGAATCTAATTCAAGGTTAATTGACTGCCTGAACCACTTCAAATCCTAACCATCGATCCATAAAGATTTTTCTCTTAATTATTGGTTGGATGGAAATCAGACGATAACTTTACAGCCAAGTGGTGTAAGCCTTTGTTTGGACATGGGACCGGTTTGGCTTGGCCCGGCACACTTGTCTTTACAGAGGAACCTCCATGTCAAATAAACTTTAAATCAACATCTTGACCTTGCGATGTCAAGATTATTATTGTCTTATTAAACATACATATAGGTGAGATTTTGGGGCAGTTCATAACCCAATTTGTTGGTTTTTTGACTTCTGTCTCTTGGTTTAGGTGACTCTAGCTCAAATGTGGACCCTTTGCCCTCAGCACCGCGTCTTTCAGTTGTCGTGAGCCATCAACGCCCTCTTTTTTTGGTTATCTCACAGTACTGCCTCCAATAGGCTCTGTTTTATCTTAAGTTGTCAAGTAATTAAGTCGCGCCCACAGTAATGCATGGAGTGTTAAAATTCAAATGGAAAGCTTCGGCTGACTTAGTTGCAAGGCAATGTGTACGTACGCCTTGAATTTAAATATTTAATTTGCCCTAGCTACTTATATTTGTACATATGTTTCGAAAGAATCATACAAGTAAGTACACATACTTTCTCCGTAAGGAGATTGAAGTGATAGAAAATCGACAACTGGGTGCTGGAGATCATAATTATCAGTTCATGCACGCGTGAAACTTGCTATGTGCTCATGATCTCCCACCAACCATTAACTAAGATTGCAAAATCAGCCACGTCGAAGCTTTCACACAGCAAGAATAGCCGGATATTATTTGCATGTCACCAAACTTCCAAGTTTCTAGGTCAACTAACTAGCTAGAGAATGGAGATAATAAATTTATTAATATTTATATTTAGGTAGAGACAAGTATGAACCAACTTTTATGTGAGTGAATGTGGCAAGGTAGCTGGGTTCTGTCTGTCTGGTTTGAACGTACGTAGCCACGCAACTGGATATATACTTGTAACAGTTGTCAGTTCATGATCACCTTAAAGACCATTGCTCCTAACATAAGTACAATTTACAATTCCTTCATGCTGCTTTTCCTCTTCTCTGTGTTTATATATATATAATTGCTCGGGTTTAACTTTGGATTACTGTGCATTTACAGTGATGAAGTAAAGATTTTGCCCAACGCTCCAAAATGTTTACAAATAGTAAAAAACTTATTTAACGGTGATAATAAGGATTTTGGACTTAGTCAAAAACTTTTTATACAGAGATTTGTTTTGTTTTGTAATAATGTGGTTATAAGAGGAGTTGTTGGATTGGATCAGTGGTTGATTTTGTATTGATATTATTATTAAGAAAAAAAGATGGCATGCATCTGGCGCACGCTGTCGGCATGTGACATGTCCCTGGCCTCTTTGGATGGTGGTGGGGACATCGTGCACTGCTCATACCTCTCTTTTCAGGAGGATATTTTATTCATCTTGGTTTTTCCTCCATTTAAACAGATTAAACATCCTTATATATGCTCCTTGAGTGTTGAAAATATGTTTTAAAAATAGAATTTTTTTATTTTTTTTGTTTTAGCTTATTTTTTAAATATTTTTAGATCATTTTGATATATTGATATCAAAAATAATTTTAAAAAAAATATATAATTTTAATACATTTCTAAATGAAAAACACTTTAAAAATTAACCTCAGTTATATTCCCGAACAAAACATTACACATTTCATATATCTAGTAAAAATAAAATGGCATCCCCTCTCTCACATTACACTGTGGACATCATTTTACAATGTTTTTTTTATTTTGTCATCTAACTTTATTTCTTTTCAATTGCATCGTTCCAATTTATATTAGCATAGGTTTAAGCTTCAAGACATTTTTCACTTCGCAGGTTCTTATGTATGCTAAGGGTCAAGGAATATTTAAACATCAAAATAAAGATTAATTTATGAAATAGAATTTAGATTGTTGTTAAGAAAATAAAAGAAGAAGGATTAAAAAAGAAGAAGCCTTGTCTTAAGCATATTTTGTAGTTAAATTTGGCCCATGATTTATTTTTATTATCTTCCTAGAGGGTTCTTGACATGTCAATTAGTGTTCAATTTCTACGGATAGAATTTGATTTTATTAATTAGAAAACTTTGAACTGGGGGCCAAAATTCATAATTAGAAAAATTCAACCCATTTTATTATTTTCCACTATATCTTTGGTTCTGTTTTTTTTTTTAAAAAAATCATATTTAATCTTTTATTTTGAGTTTTTATGTTGTGGTCTAAAATTTAGTCATGTTCATGTTTCAATATCTAGGTTTGAGCAAGGAGAGAGATAGAGTCGCTAGAAAACAAGAGAGAAAAGAGAAGGTGAACAATTGTTCATATTTCACCGACAAAAAAATATCATTTTAGTTGTGAATAAGTTTTATTTTATAAGAGAAGTTCTATTTAGGTTTATTTTCAAATAAGCTTAGAACATTTATTTTTAATATTAGCAGGTGTTTTTTTTACACATCTATTTATAATTTGTTTATTTCTTTTAATTTTGTTCCATAACTTTTTTTCATGCGCTGATTATTATTATAAAAAATAATTAAATTATTTTTAAGAAATAAAGTTATTAAACCTAATAGGCTATACAACTCAGGTCACGAGTTTTGTAAATGCATTCATGTTGACCCAAATCAATTTAAAATACCATCACCCCACTAATTTATATAAAAATAAAATGAATAGTTTTGATGATCAAGAGGGTGAGTCTTGACCCATGAAGTTGACTGAATCATATGGAACCGAGTCGAGTAAAACTTTGAGTATGTGGTATCCGAGTTGGACACATCAAGATAGGGGTTTCATAATATTTCTAAAGGGCCCCTTACATGTACACAAACAATGCATTGGTTGTATGTTCTTACATCATTCATGTCAAACTATCATAATAATATTTTTTATTTAAAACTTGTGTTTATGGTTATGATAGCATGTTGCCTAGAGAATACATATTCTAATTAAGAGTTTCCGAAACAAATTGGGCGTGTTGATAAGATAGATGAGTTATAATTAGAAAAAATAAAAAAAATAAGAAAATTCAAATCATTTTCTTTTTGTATAAAAAGTATTTCTACAAAGTTAAATTCAAAATAAATAAATGGTTCCTCGCAATATAATAATACGTATCTTTTTTTGAAGAAAAAATATCAGGAAGTTCAGCGCGTGATTGTTTGAGAATCTGCGTTGGATAGAAAGAGTGAACTGCTGTAAATAACATTATGTGCAGTAAATCACATGTTTAACTGCCGTAACTACTTTAAATTATTGCTAATAACTATTTAGGTGTCGGCATCGCATTATCCCACTTGTGTGTTACTGGCAGAGGAGAGCACAGTCATGCTTCCAAACACCATCAAGCACACATCACAGTGACCTATGAACTACCATTTAATGGCGAAATTGAGTTGATTACTTTCCAAATAATTTGAGTACTAACTTTGCTATGTTGTGAAGACAATCGAGAGATTCATCGGAAAGCCTGATTGCATAATTATAGAGCAATATTCCCGTCATTAAAATAGAAAACACACCGCATTTTACAACAACAACCAAAAAAAAACATGTATTGTCCGTGAATTTTTGTTAGAGAATAATATAAATTATATTCTGGGATCTCATTTAACAGATTAATCTTTTAGGTGAGATGGTTCTTTAACATGGTATCAGAGCCTTGTTGACCCAGCGGTTACGAGTTCAAATCTCACCATGTCTATTTTATTTGATAAAAATCAAGCACAAGATAATATGGTTTTATACAAATTTCAAAATCAAATAATTTTCACTTGAGAGGGGTGTTGATCTTATTTAATAATTTAAATTTTTAAATAATATGATTACTTAACAGTTTCATCTGATCATAAAAATTATTGTTTCCAATCTAGCAATTGAAACTAGCTTTCTCGAGAGAAGTGGTAAGATCAGATTCTTGGTGTCAAAACTTTCCCTGACATAACCTCAGCTCAATTCTTGGTGTCAAAACTTTCTTCAACATAAAGACTAGACCATCCTTTGCATAGCCACCCACGGGTTAGCTAGGTGGCTGATTGAGAGCCATAATTTTAGTCCATGAGAATTTATATTCTACTCTATTAATTTTCTAGTTGTACGTCTAAATAAACTGTCAATCAAACGCATCCATCCAGAAAAACAGGGCTTGATTATTGCTAATTAACAGTAATCTTTTTTATGGATGACGTTTCAGGAAAAAAAAAAAAAAAAGATGTTTGAGATGAAAGAATTGCAAGATCTGAGATTGACCACCAGTCTCTCGACGCAAAAAGGACATGTATGTAACTGGTCGGCAAAACCCAATGGGTGACGTTTCTTTTTCCTTGTCTGCCTCTAGGAGAAGCAATTTTTTGAAGCAACAGCATGTGGCAATACTGTAATTTTAAACCTGTTTACTAAACTAAGTGCTTCTTTTTTAGATAATTCTGATGCACTAAAATAGTTTTTTTTTAAATATATAATTTTAAAATAAAAAACAATCACTACAACAATATCAAATTAACTCTGTTTAGCTTTTTGCCCTAAAAATATCATTTTTAAAAGAAATTATTATCTTTGTATTTTTAAATCCTCAATTTCAAGTCTCCTACAATTTTAAATTTACAGAAAAATCATGTTAATAGATATTATCGTAATAAAATCTAAACAGCGCCATGAATATAATTAAACCCATTCAACCAATTAACAGAAATGAAGAGGCGGCCTAATGCAACCTGTTTCTTCGATGGCAACAGAGCTCCAAACCCATATATTCAACTTTGTGCCCACCCGTCACCGTTTTGTGTTCCCAAGTGAGGTTGACACCCAGAGAGTAGAAGACTAGAGCAGCCTTTCCCTTATTTGCTTGGCTGTAACCCCCGCAGTTAGCAACAGCAAATCAACAGTTGGGAACAAACAGAGAAAGTCGTCAAATCGTGTTTCATAAAACACATCAATGCTCCCGAAAACCTTTGATTGAAATCTAAGCTTCTCTTCATTCTATGAAGTAAATCGTTTTTTGTCCGAAAGCAAAAAACATAAATTCCCAGCACAACAATGAGTAGCCGCCAAGGAGCTTGGTCCTTGCCAACACAGTAACTGAAAAACCAGTGAGCTAAACAAGATTTATCAAGCTGTGACACCTGAAAACACAAGGATTGACCCGAGCACAAAGTCAACAACTTCGACAACCACCCATTGAAGGTCCTGCAAATTTGCTCATCATCTTTGCAATTACAGGAGCCACCTTGGGGTTTGCTTGATGCTTAGCAAGATTAGCTGGGTTCTTCATAACTGCAAAATCATCACCCATGCGCATGAGAAACATTAGCAAACATGTAAATAAGAATTCTACATTAAAACAAGTGTAGAAAATTATCAGAGGGAGAACTAGTGTGGCCATGCAGACTCTACAGGTGAATAGTGAATAATTTACATTGCGTTTGTAAGTTTCTAGTATTTGTTTCTTACCATCCTTGGATTCAGTTACACAGGCACATGTTTCATACAGATAGATATCATTAAATTACCCTGGCTAGAGGAACATGATTACATGAATTCCCACACTAGATACAAACCAGAAGAGGCTAATCCGTCAAGGTTAAAATAAAAAACAACAGAAAACAAATAAAATATAAGGCGAACAAAAATTCTACCGTCTTGAACTGCGGCCATGATTTCTGGGTCACTAAATGCGGTCATCAATTCAGGATCCTGGCCAAACAACAGACAATAAAATACACTTCAAACATCAAGCACAAAACCATAGAGCATTCACTGGCTAAGGGATTCAATTGGGAACATTATGCCGTACAAAAAAGCAAGTGTGGAAGTGTGTGCGAGTATCAGTGCCAGTGTGGGAGTGGGTGCAGGGAATGTGATCGTATCATTTAAAGTAAATTGCATGGCCAATTTTATTTGTATTTGTCAAAAAAACGACAAGAATTTGAAGAAAGAAATAAAGCCACTGTTATTTGTATTTGGCAGCACAAAAATATTGACAAGAATTTCTTTTCAGCAAACAATTAACATATACTTAGAAGCATCTTAGATTACTATTGTATATGATATAAAATGGCCAATTAGCAATGAGTTCTATGACACGTACATTCAATATTTTGCTAAAATCAACATTTCCAGGCATCCCTCCTGGCATGGCACCTGGGAAACCTCCAGGCATCCCTCCTGGCATAGCACCTGGGAAACCTCCAGGCATTCCCCCTGGGGCACATGGGCAACCTCCTGAACATCCTCCTGGCATGCCTCCAGGTTTTCTACTGGAAGATGTCTGCTCTTGCTTCTTGGCCTTCTCATACTCAGCCTTTAAACAGGAGGAAATAAGTCTAATGACAACAGCAAGCTAAAATGTCAGGATGATCATGATCATAGTTACCTGAGCTTTGGCACGACGGCGTTGCCTCTCACGCTCAGCCTTTCTATCCCCCCTCTCTTTGTGTAGTCTTTCATACTTCCTGCGGTGTTCCTCAATCCTATGTGCATTTGGTTCAACCTGTGTAATATAGCATTTGCAGTGAGATGGCAAAAAAATACTATGCAGTACACCAATGAAACTTTTCTTTAGCATTTCAGTCATGAACTAAAAAAGAAAGCAACCACACATGTATCAACTTATTTTATGGAGGCAGGGCCCAGGTAGACAAAAAAACTAAGCTGTTTAGTTCCTGCTTTACTTGGTTTGGGGTAAACTCGTTCCATTGAAATTAAAAATTCTGAAATTGGATAGTGACAGTTACACACATGAGTCCTAAAGATAGACTGGCTATCATACATGCAGTAATCTACATTGAAACAATCCCACTCCCAACCATAACTTCATTTTTTTTGTTCTTAAAAATAAATAAAGGGTAATCTTAGTTTACATCACATTTATCTATTCAAATCAGCGAAGGCAGGAGAATCTCCTGCTGTATGGTCCTCCATCTCCTCCCGAGTACATTCAGCAAGAAACGTAACATGTGACTAGCATTTGTCTACTTTAGCTGAATATCAAGCATTTCATATGCATGGAGAACAAAATGTAAACGGTGATATTAAACTGCATTTGAATATCTATCGATTCATAAATAGTTTCCATTGCTTCCATCATTTTAAAATCTGACAGTACAGGAAATACAAGAAAAGGTAAAAAAACACATGGAGAGAGAAGGATAGAGAGAGACCTTCTTAAGCACAACACCTATCTCCTCGTCATAATCTAACTTTGATGCCAGGTGAAGATCCTTAGCAGAATCTTCCCACTGACCGAGCATTGCCTGTGCCATGCCACGAGACTTGTATCCCTTAGCTGAATCCGGGTTAATCTGAAATCACCATTAAATTTATAAGTAGAATAAAACTCACCTCAAAGTATCCCTTCATACAAAAACATGCATAGATTGTATACAAATGTAAGGAGTGTAAATAAATGGGCAGACAACAACCTCGAGAGCTGCATTAGCATCCCTGATAGCTGCATTGGGCTTCTTCATTTTGATGTAAACAGTAGCTGTAAAGCATCACAGGTTCACAATATTAACAGCATAGAGGAAATTGTACATACAAATCTCATGCAAACAACTTTTCCATAAGACCAGCAGGAAACCTTGCAAAAAAATGACAATGTACCTCTTGTGGCATACATGATTGCTGATGTAGGATTGAGAGAAATTGCTTCTGTCAAATGCTCAATCGCTTCCTCAAATTTATCTGCATAGTATGAAATTACATACACAAATCTCACCATAAAACCAATTTAAACTACTACAGCACACGCACGCATATGGTCAAAATTTCCACATGATAATGTGAAAAGGTGAAAGCTTGTATACCATACCTTGAGAGAGAGCTTCCATGGCTTTAGCCTTGGCCTCCTGAGAAGCATCGCGACATTCCTCTGTAACCTCTACAGTGGGGTCTCCCATCTACAAATTGTCAAGTCCATTATCAAAGAAAAAAGAAAAGAAAAAAGCAACCAATACACACCGTACTATAATTGCTTTGAAGAAATAAAATTATAGCAATACCTTCTGTGGAGGATCATTATCAGGGTCAACAGTGTCACCTTCGAGCTCAAGATCGGATTCAATAATCTCATCCTCCTCTTCGACTTGAGGTTCTACTTGTGACTGCTCCTTCTCCTCCATTTCTTCGTCACTCTCCTCAACCACATAGCTCTTCTACGCAAAAACCCATTTAGATTTCAGTTAAAGATCATGTCAAATAATAAGAGTGTGAAATAAAATAAAAACGAAGGGGGTACCGATTTGGAGTCTTCGTGCTTGTGAGCAGAGGCAGGGAGCTCAGCGCCGAGACTAAAAGGAATGGTACCGGAAGTGAGAGAGGTATAGGAAGTGAAATTATTCAAATAATTATTAGTTTTATTATTTTATACCTTTCGAGGTAGTCGCGGAAGAAGAACAGGGAAGGATCGGAGAGGATGGATGGACTGGATTTGCACTGTTCGATAAATTGCTTCAATTCTTCTAGTTTTGTTGCCTCCATCTTTCAGACAGATACTTTTTACTTCTTAGCGAGAGGTCGAGGGCGTGTCGAGGGCTTTAAGAATAGCCGGAGGGGTGGTCTTTAAATTATTTATTATTATTATTTATTGGGTTTTTCTAGTAACTTCTATCTATAATTGGATAGAGATCATCTATCGACTGTCGCGGGCCTACTGTATATCTATAGTAGCATCTCTTTGCTTTTTTTTTTATGAAGCTAGGCCCGGTTATTTTTGGAGATAGGCAAGGCCCATTTCATAATATAACCATTTGCTTATTTTTATTTTTCTTATTAAATTCAATTATAGTGTTTAAGACTTTAAGTAGTTATGTTGAAGAACATTTTTTGTTAAAAATATATATTAGTAAAAAAAAATAATATATATATATATAATTTAAAGTATTTATGGCCTTGAAATTAATTGGAGAGCTACATGCATATATTAGAGCTGCCGGCCCCAGCAGCTGATGAGGATGAGTTTTTTTTCTGTTTGGAGAGTTTTTTTTTTATTATTTTAAATAAATATAGTTTAGTATTTTTAGATCATTTTAAATTAATATAATTTGGTGTTTTTAGATCATTTTGATGTGCTGGTTTAAAAAAATATTTTTAAAAAATAAAAAATATCATTTTGATATATTTCAGCACGAAAAACATTTTGAAAAGCTACAACAACAGTTCTCCCAAACACCCTCTCTACTGTGGCAAACTGAACGCAGTTCTGAAACAAAATCCATAGCTTCAGAATACAGACAGATTAAAATGGAGGGCATCGCTGATGGCTAATAGAATCAGGTCGAAGTCGATCAAGCAACCATGTTAAAAGACAGATAACCCTAATAGATATAAAAAATAAATCCCATCGTCATAAAATACCAAATTTGAAACTACAAAATCATCACCTAGTTACGGAAGCAAAACACATTCAGACGCAAATGTTAAACCAGGTCTCACATAATCTGAGTAAATTAAGAGGGAGTAAACAATAAGGATACTGTTCATATCGGTGAGATATCAATCCAGAGAAAGAGATGGCTCTCTACTCCATGAATGCTCTCGACATTAGCAAATCCTGATAGATGTAAATAGCAAATTCGATCGCCTAATATAGGAGAGACGCGACTGATACTACGAGCAGGCCTGAAAATCCAGTCCATGATATCCTGCTACCGTCATTTTCACCATCCTTTCCGGGAACTGCTGTAGAGGTTAAACAGACGCAT
The DNA here is from genome assembly GCA_025169955.1 of Salix arbutifolia. Classification (NCBI taxonomy): domain Eukaryota; kingdom Viridiplantae; phylum Streptophyta; class Magnoliopsida; order Malpighiales; family Salicaceae; genus Salix; species Salix arbutifolia. The sequence goes on from CM045902.1 coordinate 7,552,206, forward strand.
TAATGATGAATTCGATGGAAAACTACAATCGCCTCCTCACAATTTAAATGATTTGACCACTATATCCTTGAGGATGCCAAGTTTTCAGTTCATCGCTACTGTGTTCTTGGGAAAGGGAAAGGATCGAACATGTTGAATGCAGTCAACAAGGCAGAAAATATGATTGTAACAAAGTCATTTTATCATTCTTCCAACGCTCATCAATACGTCAGTCGGGATATTACCCTTTTCTTTTTTTATCATCCTCGTAAACTATCATTGACTATCAAAATAGAGCTAAATTGTGAGATGTTCTCGTGGGTGGCCACGTGATCTAACAATATTTCAAAAACAAATTGATTAAATATATATATATATATATTATTTTAATACAAACTATTTGTTTTTTATTTCAAAATACTTTTTAACAAATAAAAATTAATATTATTTTAGAAGGATTCAATTATGACACATTAATTTAGCAGCTGGGTGAGCACGGTTTTCCACCAAGAATATAGCCTGAACTGTGAAGGGACTTTCCTAATTAATGATGCTGCCTGTCACCAAAATATCACAATCTGATACCCCGGAACATGATGTGCTCAGATATTGATTTGAAACCTAATTTTTACTCTTATATATCAAAATAAATAAATACCTGATCCAGTCGGGGATGAAGCTGAAGCTGTAAGGAGTTGGCAAAGAAAAGAAAACAATTAATTTCATGTTCAAGAACGTATATTAAAAAATATATATATTACAGTCGAGAAAAACTGGAATCGGCCACCTTGATGTGAAAACAAAAATGAGAATACCATGAAAATTTGAATGACTATAAGCTGAAAGACGAGAATCAATATCTATAATTTTTAGTTTTCTGTTTATGAGAAACGAAATCAAAATAATTTTAAATCAAATTGCAATTTCTTGAACCTCAGAGGCTCAAAACCATCAACCATCCTCGGAAAGAAACATCAATCAGATTAGTAAGAAATCAGAATCCACAATACCACTGCAATTAGTGAGATCAGTGGTGACACCGCATCTCTGGCTGAGCATGACAGCCTGAGAAACATTTAGACCCAGACTCTTAAACAAACTGGGGTCGTTATAGATTTTGCAAAGACAAGGAAGCTCCTTTGCAACTGCTTCTTTGATGGAGTTGCAGCAGCTGCCTGGTGGTTGGGTCGTGGTGGTGAGGTAGGGTTGACATGGTATTAACTTGGATGCACAAGAAGTAGATGGGTCTTGTGCTTTAGTTAAGGTTGCCGTGCTTGAAAAAAAAACTACGACCATCGTCGCCACCATAGAAATCTTGAGAGAAGAAGCCATTTCCTTGTTTCTTTGTAATGCCTGTGAGGAGAAACTGATTAATTTCTTGGTGTATATATAGCCGGTCGTTTGGTTAGTTGTTTGTCGTTCAAGAAAGTGGGAAAATTAATGATAAAAGAAAAGGTGAGAAAATTAGACACCCACGTTACTTCAATGGGCGTCAATACCACGCTCTCCCGGTATATGTAAGGGTTGATGACCCCATCTATTATTATTATAGTATATTCTCAGCTCACAAAATATAATTCATTTTCTCTATTTTATTCATTTATCATTTAGCTCATTAGACTTAATGATTTATTTTAATTTGTTTCTAAGAGGTTATCTCAATTTGTTTTTTACAGGTAGACTCATGTTATTTTATTTTCATGTTTTAGATCAATTTCTTTCGTTCCAACCTTTAATAATAAGTTTATTGAAAAAATAATTTCTTAATTTATTTTAATTTATTTTATATAGAGTTATCATCATGACTTTGTTCGCAAGTTTAACATATTAATTCAAGTTGACTTAAGTTTTTTTTTATATACTTTTGAAAGGTTTTTTCTTATCTGATGATCCAGATTATAGATTTGATAGGTTAACTCAGATCAATTTTTTTTTGTTTTTTTTTTGAATTATTATTATTATAATTTTATTATTCAACACTTGGTTGTTTGAAAATTAAGCTCTATATTGTTTTGATTTAATTTGTAAGGGTTATCATAGTCTTATGATTTGGTTTGTGGATTTAGAAGGTTCACCCGAATCGATTTAATATATCATTATTTTAATATTATTTTTAAAAAAATGATGTTGTCGTGAATATTTATTAATCAAACAATTTTTTTTGGTTTTCTAAGTTATTTTTAGATCTATCAAGTCGAAGTCATATAGGGTTAACTTTCACACGGTTTTAGAATTTGTATACCAGAAAAATATTAACAATGCTCGAGTGTTTGTTTTGTATGTTAATTTTTTTATGTGACTTGTGGTGTAGCGGGGTCAACAATCTAATTATTTTCTAATTTGAAAATGTGGTTATTAAATCTTGGAGAAACCTTAATTCAATCCCAACTTTATTTTCAATTACATTCCAAGCTTGTAAATTTTATCAATTACATTCCACAATTTCAACAAACTCTTCTCTAGAATCTTTTATCGATGTTTTTTTTTAATATTTTAATTCTAATATGCATCTTATGAACATTAAAATAATATTGATTTTTTTAAAAAAATATTGTTTCATTAACCTTTTCTACTACCATAAAATTATCAAATATAAGTAAAATTATCAACATGACAAAACATGTCGGAAAATTAGATTGACATTTAATGATGGAATTTTTCCTCATCTTGTCCTTCGTTATACACTGATTAAATTTTTTTATTCATTAACAAACAAAGTTACTGATGAAATATACATGTTAGTGTACTTGTCGATGATATTTAAATTATAACCCAACATACAATCCTTATTCCCTTTTCCTTATTTCTTTCTCTTTTTCCTTTTTTGTCTACAAAAAATAACACACAACACCTTTATATGTTGTTACAAATCTAGCTTTTATCACCATAAATCCAATCACCCTAACACTCAATCTATCATATCCATGTTCTATTTTTTTTGGTAAGCGAAACTATCTTTTTTTGTTGTTGTAACCTATTTTTATAAAAAACAAATGTATTTTTATGTAGTATATGTAGTTTGTTTATGTGTTTACTTATTTTATAGTTTTTTCTCATATAAATTGGTTGCTTGAATGTATGATTTGTACATGTTATGATTTTGTTTTAAATTTTGCAAAGTTATATCAGTTTGTAATTTGATGAAACAAACTTGATTTTTTGACCCAGGTGTTCAGTAATGAAATAAATAACAACTTATTTAATGAGCATATTTTATATTTTTAGTTTTATTGCTATGTTAAAAGTTTCGGTAAATGTTGGGGAATTTGGATTTTTTTGGAAAAATGATGATGATGACAATGATTTAAGGGTACTATTAAAATAAATTGAATAATTTTATTAGTTCATATGATTAATTAATACATGTTTTCATGGATATTCCATGCAAATTTTATATAAGTAATGGATGATTATTTATTGGATTTATCGTGTTTCACTTGAAAGTTTACGCATGATAAATTATTTTAACGGGGTTGAGGATTTTGTTAGAATGAATTATCTAATATCGGTAGAGGTGATATTGGATATTCATGTAAGAGGTGTAAAATAAAAAAGTTCCTCAATCTAAACATTGTTACAATGCATCTTCTACAAAAAGATTTACAGAGAAATGCTTATGTTAGTTTGCATATAGAGAATCATATGTTCCCTACAAGACCATGACAAAAATAATAGTTGAGTTAACTTATAATTTAGCAACTTGCATGAAAGTTATGGATGATAATAATAATAATCATTATAGAAGTATAAGTATGAACATAATAGAAATGAATCATGGTGATGCAGACTAACATTCGATCATAAATGACAAATGTATCCATTTTTTGCTTTTTAAAAGATTTTGACAAATCATTATGGGATAAATGCATAAATTACAGTAAATTACCAGTCATCATATAAGTGTTTATCATCAAGTTAAATCATGAACTGAGCAAGTTTAATTATAATATGATCATTGAACTGACGAGAAGCATTTTATACTAAAAGAGAACTTTTATACTGCTAAATCCATGATGAAACTCTTTTGCCTAAGATATTATAAAATCAAAATATGCCCAAACTTATACATGTTATACTACCTAGAAAATACATATATTGATCAAGTGCAAAACCTGTAGGCATGATCGACATAAATCCAAAACTAGCAAGGTGAAGACTGTTGCCATGTATAGAAAAATTGAGGTACTTCTTAATCACTCATAAACTGTAAGGGTTTTAATATCTTAAAAAATATCAAGCATATAACAGTATAATTCACATGATATGATGGATAAAGTTATGATGTACCTTTTTAATGATGAAGCTTAAAGTTATTTTAATAGGACATGTCTTTAATTTTTAATGAAACCTTATAATATATGTGTTATGTTATAAAGGGTATAGTCTCACTATAATCATATAGTGAATTTTATCATTTTAAAAGGTGTTTATTAGAGAGAGGGGTGATTTTTGTGTTTATAAACAACTAAGATCATTGTCTCCTAGTCGATATGGGATAGTAACATCATCATAGTTCCTCAATTGAGGATTTTTAAGGTTGATGTTTCCACATGCAACACCAATAATGGTGTGTGTTCACACTTGTACATGGGATACACCTCATGGGATATTTTCCATTAGAATCACATGTTTAGTTTTAATCTTTTTAAAAGGTGTCGCTTGAAAAAAAAATGTTTATCTCTAGCTAACATAGAATCACAGCAGGCTGGCTTGACGCGTTCAAATCTCGGGGTCAAAGACTATTTGAGAAATTATTTAATTTATTTAAATACATCATAGTAATGGGAGGGGGGTGAGTATCTAAAAATATCTTTCTCTTGAGAACTTTTATTGTCTCGTACCCGAGGAAAGTGGTCGGGTGAGAATAAATTCGAAGTAATCGCCTTGGTAACCGGAGAAGGGGGTTGGACAACGTTTACTTGTATTTTAAAATATTTTGAAAAAAAATGATTTTTTTTATTTAATATTTAGAATATCTAAAATACAATGCCACCTGTATCTGCATGCATCAAAATATTCAAGATCGATAAGGAAATGTTTTAAACTGCATTTTAAAAATATTTTTGAAAAAAATTAAAAAATATATTTTTATTTTTTAAAATTAATTTTTATTTTATTTTTTTAAAATTATTTTAACGTGTTTATATAAAAGTTAATTTAAAAAAAAATATTCAAAATCAACCTTTTCAAACCGTCACCAAGTACACAGCGGGCGAGAGTCCCTAATCACGGCAGGAAGCTGCAAAGGTCACATCCACGTGCCATGTTTCACAGTTTAGGGTCAAGGCCACAGGACGGCTTATGATTTTTTGTTCCATTTCTTAACTGGAAAGTAACAATTTAATGCATCATTCTCGCCTCGAATGCAACCTCCTAATGATCTTCGCCTCGAAGTAACAATCCCATGCCAAATTATTCATCCTTCATTGTTTTGTTTTTTTAAATCTTTTTATGTGATTGAAGTTTTTATTTTATTTTAGCTTTTAAATATTTGATTTATTAAAATATACGCTTTATGTGTTTTTTCCAGGTTTATGGCTTACAATTAAATTACCCGAGTCATTTATTTCTATTATTATTATTTTTTAAAAAAGAATTTTTTTATATAAAACTACTGTAAACTCATGATCTAACATATAGAATTTTACAACTAAGGTCTTATTTGTCATTGTGTTTTAAAAGTCATTTTAAATAAAATTAATTTTTTTATTTTTGAATTATTTTTGATATTTTTAGATTATTTTTATATATTGGTATCAAAAATAATTTTTTAAATAAAAATCATATAGAAAAACAACCTCAAACATAATACACAACTATCATTTATAAAATTAAACAAGATTTTTAGGACAACAGGTCTTAAGGTTAAATGAGTAATTATCGGAAGAAAGAAAACACCCTGGCCAATGTTTCGTGTGGTACCATGTCATAAGGTTTGGTACGATTTTTTTACACAACAGCAATGAAGAAAAACATTGTGGTAGTTCAGATGTATGGTCACTAAGAAACTTCAAAGAAAACTTGTTCACCTTCATAAAGTAAGAAAGCCACGTGTGATTACTCTGAAATGGTATTGGAGGACTCCATTTCAAAGACAAATGAATTTATCGTCGGCCAGTTGGTTACCCCCCACTATTAATAATTTAAAATAAAAACATTGATCATGTTTAATTTAATATTATTTTTATTTCAAGTTGCCTTTTTTTCATCATTCGTTTCATATTATCTCTACGTGTACCAGCTATTTTTTTAATTAAAATATTAAATTGATTTTCAGCTAACATGGTGATAAAAAAAATCTATTATAAAAGAATTCATTCAGGAACAATTTAATAACAATAATTAAATCACCTTACCCCAACGCTCCCAATAACTAGTGTTGACCTTTTTTTTAGTGCAGGTGGCAAAACTACAGTGTTTTTTAAAGGGGTGTAAGGGCAAGTCTATCGGGGAGCCTTCAAAGAAAGCAAAGCTAAATTTTAAAAAATTTGGCTATTTGTTTTAACATTGGCGTCTCCAACGGGGAGAGCTAAATAAAGAGCCAAAATAGCTCTTGCATATTCCAGAGGCATTCCTACAAGTCTGAAATGCAGAGGCAAAATTGAAATCCGACTGTTGTAAAATATTACCGTTGCCATTATCCATAATAAAACACACATCAACACAACAACATAATGAATTCAAGAATTGAAAAAACACAATATATTTTCCAGCCAATCCGAACAAGATTTACCAACAGAAAAAACCTTCATCAAAATCGAACGAGCAGACTTCATTTTCATCTTTGGTCCTTGTCAAACCTTCTGTCTACTACATCTTCGGTTTGTTTTCTAAACTTTTTTTTTGTACAAGTAGGAAACTTTGATTTCTTCTTCAATGATGGATTTTTTTGCAAAAAATCGAAAATGATATGAAGCCCGAGGGAGGGAGGGAGCAGGGAGCAGAGAGCAAAGTGAGGGGGGGATGGAGCCTAAGGAGATGGGGGAAGGGAGTGGAGAGCAGAGGGAGAGGGAGCCAAGGGAGAGGGGTGAAAGAGTAGAGTGAGGAGCGCCATTAGAGAGGGAGAAGGGGAGAGGGAGCAGAGAGGGAATCGCCATGGGAGAAGAGGCGAGCTCGCAGAGTGAGAGGGACGAAAGTGAGAGGGACGAAGGCGAGAGCTGATGAGATGAAATGGGGGTGCGGCACAAATTGAAGTAGGGTTTCGGGGTGAGTGTATAATGTTTAGAAAGAAAAAAAGTAATTAATAATAATAATTAGTAAAAATAATAATTAGTAATATTGAAAAATGGGTGAATATTAATAATATTTCATAAAAATAATAATTATGTGAAATTGATAAATTATGAATTTTTTGATCAATTAGCTTAATTAACATAATGTATTTTTTATGCAGATGGATTTAAATTTGGCAGATTCATTCACTGACTTTCTTATAAGTGAGTCTGAACAGATTGTTTCTCAACAAAGTGATCTTAATGTTCATACAACTAAAAAATCATAAATATCAATTATCCTGGATCTTATAATTATAATTAAATTCATTTTTTTCAATATTTTAAAATTTCAAATATTCTGGATCTTTTAATTATAATTAAATTTATTTTTTTAAAAATAATTTTATTGTTGGCGGGTTTCTCAAAAACAATTATTTAATTATATAACTTACTCATATTAATTATATAATTAAACTATATACAAAATAATTGAATTTTATTTAAAATAAGATAAAAAAATAGCTATTCAAAATGACTCTTATCATTGGAAAACACATCAACTCAAGAGCTATTTATCCATTATTCAAAAAATTATTTCTATGATTTGGCTCTTAAAAATAGCTACAGCTCTTGCCATTGGACTTGCTGTAACTTTTTGTTAATGAGCCAGACTGTTAAAGCTATTGTTAATTATATTTTTGGGCCATGGGGTTGGGCTGGACTTGAAACTCCCCGTATTAACTTTACAAACCATGCCCATTCCAATGTGCCCTCATCAAACAATTGGCAATGATGATGCAACATCTCATCTAACGGTTGTAATTCCCGCCATCGTCAACAGATAAATATTGCACGACAAAAAGCAAATCAGAATAGATAACATCAGAAGATAACACAAACCCGTTGAAAACACAAGTGCCTCTTCACTTACTGTCTCAGAGCTTTTTGAAACGGCCATCATCGAATGGCCTCTCTTACACTCGGCGGCTTCAGCAGCATTACTGTCCGTACAAGACCAGTCACAAGAACCAGCTACAGACCCTGCAGAATCTCCTGCGTTAATTGGGTATCTCAACTTTTCATTTCCTTTTCAATTTTATGCCTCAATCTCATCTTCAATTTGTTTATAAACCATTTTGCGTTCAATAATCCCTTTGTGTTTTCCGTTTTTGTTTCATTTTATGCGAGAAAAGGACCCAGAGGGGCTATATGGGCAACCACAAACAGGCCATTTAGCTCGCCGGGAGATGAAAAGAAGGTTCGAGAAAGACGCAGAGTTTCGCGAGGAGCTTGAGCAGCAAGCTCGTGAAGAAAAACAGCGTCGCCACGCTCTTCGCCAAGTAATAATTCAATTATTTAATCGATGTTATTGTAAATATTCGCTATTATTTTGTATTTTTGTGATTTCTGAGGGGTGTGTGGACGTTGGATTAGTCTAGGGTGATACCGGAAACTCCAGAAAAGCTGATAGAGTACTTTCTTGATACTGAAGCTCAAGAGATTGAGTTTGAGATTGCTAGACTTAAGCCACGGTTAGTCCTTCTAAGTTTTAAGCTCTGATGCCTTCTTTATTTATTTATTTTGTGGATAATATTGTGAGTTGATACAATAGGCAATATGTTTGAGACTTCGCCTCTTCCAATGAAATAGTTCTCAAATGGCTAAGCTATTTTTCTTGACACTTTTTTTTATAAAAAAACCAATGATATGATCCCGCCCTGTTTTTATATGGACTTTCTCAAGTATTACGTTCCCAATGTAAGCAAAGTTAGTTTCAAACCCCAGTTCTGATGGAGGAAATAGCTTTTTTCTTGAATTGTCCTTCTTTTCCATCAATTGCTTCGTTGGCATGATTGCTCGTGGCTTGCCACCTTTCAGCTTTCCCATTCACTCTCTTGCACAGAGTAAAGGAAGAATGTCAAGTACCATGCATCATGATAAGTTCCACTTTAGGATCATACTCATCACAGCATAAGAATGGGATTTTGTTTTATTTACCGACCACAAATTTTTCCTTTAAACAATGCCTGTGGAATTTGCAGATTGAACCAGGAATTTTTCTCGCAGCTACAATTTGAACTGGGGCAGCTTCGTTTTGCTGTTTCAAAAACTGAGGTTCACTCAAGAGTTATACGTGAATGTTGAACCCCTTTTCCATAACCATATCATACCTATTTATGGAATTGTTGGTGATTGCTGTAGGAGATGGAAGACAGATTGATTGAGCTGGAAGCACTGCAGAAAGCTCTGCAGGAAGGAACAGGTTTGTAGTCTCTGCAAACTTCGTACGAAGAATTGATTTTCTCCAGCTTACTGGAAACTGATGGAACTGGGTCCCTCGTCTTGTTATAGAAGCCTACGATAAATTGCAAGGTGACCTTGTAAAAGCAAAGCAAAGCCTGACAAAAATCTTGGCATCAAAGGATGTAAAAACCACTGTATGCACTACCCTTTTCACTCATCAATCTTTTAATTCAAATATTTTACAACTCTTTTGCCTTGATAATTATGTTAATTAGGTTGATTTTGCATCTTTGGTTTCCATGCCAGTTGTTGGACATGGTTGAGCAGAATGAACTTAACAGATCATTGTTAACGCTTCTTGATGAAAACATAGCAAGCGCCAACCAAGGTAAACAGGTAAGAGCTGGAGACTTAATTTTCTTCTCAACCTGTTTTGCAATCTCTCTCTCTTTTCAGTGTTGCCTTTGGGGTCGAGGAACACAATAAATAAATAAATAAATCATATTGATATGAATGTGGCACCACAAGCAGCATACAGGACAGGAATATATTGGAGCAGGTTTCTTCTAAGAGCTACTATGACCAAAAACATTCGAGACAAATAATGAATTTATAAATGTGTTTCCAGTTTAGGTGCCCTCTAGGGGTTTCTTTACAATTCTGACATTCTAAAGGAGTGGGTGTCCTAGTCTTCATTTTGTATCACTGTTTGCATGTGCTTCGAATAAAATTTCTACCAGATATGTACCCATTCAACATCTGCAAACATATCCCTGTTGAATGCGTTTCCTTCTCATTTTGTCTTACTCTTCATTTTGTACTCATTCAACATCTGTAAACATTTCCCTTCAACTTTTCCTTTTGAGAAGGAAAAGGAACAGAAGTCCTAAACTGCATGATTAATGATTTGCTAGCTAGATTGAACTTTTAATGATTTGTATTGTGCAGAAAGAAGCAGCAGCTTTCATGGAAAAGCTGCGTGCAGCCGTTCTCAAGTACATGACCGTTTAGCACGAAGGTGATGAATAATGGAACCTTTGAACTATGATGCATGTTTTTTTAATTTAGCTTGAAAATGTATTTGATTAATGAGTATTAGATAGATCATTCTAATATTAAAATGAAAGCAATTGATTTAATGTATAAAGTTCTGCTTTGCTTAAAACTTTTACATAAACTGACTTGTAGTTCCTTACACCAGACTGAAACGGTACTGAAATTGGAATTCTTACAAAGCTAAAAGTTTCTGTAGTATGAGATTGGGGTGCTTTACAAGGGCTACATTTCAAATCCTATCCAAAACACCATAAAATGTGAACTATATCTCAATCACCTTCCTTCTAAACGTTGTAGAATCTTCGCCCATTGTATTGAAGCCAAATGTTATTCGAGTAATAGGCATTTGAAAATGTATATGTTTATAAGCACTCACAATAAATTAAGTTATATGTAATACACCTTACGTGTTTCAATTATGGGCTGAGTAGTTACAGTAGAGGTTATCTAGTGAAAACAATTCTGATTGTGGAAAAAGGATGAAGCCTTGCTTCTGTAGCACCTGGAAGCAAAAAACAATTTTCTAGACATCTCTCATCCACGCAGGTGTATGCGAGAGTTGTAGAGACTGGCTTGCTACTGGCCTATCTAAACGGATAAGGATTAAAAAAATATACTGGATTATCCATACAAATGATAATTGTAAAAGATTAATGCAGGCCTCGAGCGATTTGCACAGGACCAAGGTGTTTTCGTCAGTGAAGTGAGCAACACATTGACATTAGCACGTTGCTTTTGGCTGCTATTGGGTGACGTGGAGTGGAAGAATCATAAAATAAGGATCACTCAGGTGAACTTATGTTTTTGCTGGTTTACGTTTGGTTGCAATATGAGACAAAGACTTGTACCTCAGTAAATTATATCAGAAAATATTTTTTGCAAGAATCAACCAGATCCATCCACTGGAATGTCTGTCTACACGATGTGTTTAATGCATAGGGTTTCCCCCCCTTAAGTTTCTTGAATCTAGAATGCTCCTTAACTTGATCCTTTTCACATTCTGGCTCTTTTTGCCAAATCTTGCTTTTTGTTGTGTTTTGGTCCCACATGAGATCAAATTGATGTAGTTTTCTTTTGGTGCTTTGGAATTGAGGTTGATTCCCCTTTGGAGAATATAAACCCTCAAAGAGGGATCGTTGATTGATCAAATGGATGTAGTTATTTTAGGAGGTAAGGCTCTACTGAGGGCTCCCCTATTGTTGATCCTCACGAAACCCATTGAGTTTGTCAAAATCCAAGCCTCCACCTCACCCACTATAACACCACTCATAGCAGCAGTTAAAACATCCCCTGAAGCTTGGAAAAAAACCTAATGTTCTCTATGCTAGCCGTTCTATAACAAGAGCTATGTAATTACAAGAACTCACCTTAATCCAATAGGGAAACATGTTAATTTTAGATTATATGGACGTTGTCAGAGCTCTAGCCGATGAAATTGCCATTATTGACTATCGTGTTTTGGATGATGAGCTAGCCCTCCATGTTCTTAATGGGTCAAGACCTGATTTTCATGAAATTACTGCAATTACTCTGTGGGAAAATGACAAGGAGAGCTCCTAAATCTTAAGCCCCTTGGTGTTCTTCGGGAAATGGGTTACCAAACTCCTAAATCTTCGTTACGTGATCTTCGATGAGAGTCACACCATCTCTTTAACGTTTTTCTGGGGTCCAATTCCTCAAGTGATTTATTTCTTGTTCATATTTTTTTATTCACTTCTGTCAATTCCACTCCGGTCCTAGCACCTCTGCTGCAATATCCCATTCCCACCTCATCACAAGGTTCTGAGAAAGGTGTGCCTGTCAATGCTGTGTGCTCCTTCTCAGGTGTTCCTTGTTAAGCGTCTTCTGCATTACATACTAATTCTCCCGTCTCCACAACTGATTCTTCTACACTTGAACCACCAACATCTTTTTTAGCCTTTCCTTGCACAACCCACCAGCTTCACATAGCTTATATTAATGGAATTCTAAGATCTATCACAAAACCCATCCTATGTGGACTAAATATATGAATCAGATACTCAAACCTAAACACATTCATTCTGTCACCAAACATCCCCCTCCACAGCCTATTGGCCAACCACTGTTGATAGGCCATATCCATTCCAACTTTGCGTGAAGCTATGTCTAGTGAGCTCACGACTTTCATGCACTGCCTTGACTACACTGAGACATTCAATCACGTGGTCAAGCCTGCAACCATTAGAGTAGTTCTTACTGTTTTAGTCATTAATGGGTGGAAATGGGCGTAGATGGATGTCAGTAATGCTTTTTTGCATGGTAAATTGGATGAAAAAGTCTATATGCTGCAACCCCCAGCTGGTTTTACTGATATGTCTATGCCTCATCATGTTTATAGATTGCGCAAGGCCATCTATGGACTCCAACAAGCTCCAAGAGTTTGGTATCATTCTCTAAAATCTTTCATACTTGCTATTGGATTTGTGCCCTCTAAAGCAGACTCTTCTTTATTCATTCACAAATGTAACAATATTATTAGTTTCCTGTTTGTGTATGTAGATAATCTCATTCTCATCATCACAAGGAACAATTCTGCCTCTGTTTCTTTGGTTATTTAAACCCTCGGTGCAGTTTTTTCACTCAAAACCTTGGTGATCTACACCCCTTCCTGGGAATTGATGTTGTCCCAACCTAAGCCAGGCTATTCCTCTTCCAACACCAAAACATTCAGGATCTTCTCTTTAGCAGTAATATTTGTGGCGCGAAGCTTCCACTCCACTAGCCACATCTCAAATACTCAAACTGAATGATGAAAATGCTGCTGTTGACAACACAAAATTTCGTAAGAGTGCTTGAGAGCTTACAATATCTCTCTTTGACAAGACTAAACACCTTCTTTGTTGTAAACAAGTTATCATAATTTATGCGCAGACCAACTCAAGTTCACTGGACAACAACCAAGAGACTTCTTTGAATTTTAAAGCTCAATATTTTTCATGGCATCCAAGTTACTCGTGGTGGCAGTCCATCAAAGTATACTTTTTTTGATGTTGAATGGGCTGAAAACATTGATGATAGGACCTCCACATTAGCCTACATCAAAAATTTTAGATTCAACCCCTATCTCAAGGAGCTCCAAGAAGCAACATGTTGTTGCTAGATCTTCCACGGAGGCAGAATATCGCGCTCTGGCTGCAGTTGTCTCTGAAACCATGTGTCTCCTTCATCTATTTCATGAGCAACTCATCAAAGCTACAATTCAGTGCATCAATCACACACAAGTAGATCTTCATTTTGCTCGTGACTTGGTACAACAAGGATTGATTCTTGTTTGTCATGTCTATATAAATAATCAACTTGCATATTTGCTGACAAAAACTTTGTCTAATCTACGTACTGCCCAGCTACGGAACAAGATTGGGCTTGCTGATGGCAGCTCAATCTTGCGAGGTCGTCATGAGGAAAATATGCAGCAAGGGAAATACAATAGGAGTGCCTTTGAATCTTACATGTTATGAAATGCTTGATTTAATGTGATGCGAGGCTCACGCGATGTCAGGATTTGATATTTAGTATTAAATTCATTGGAAAATTTAATGGTTTACAAGTCTAGTTAATAGATGCAAAAGAAAAACGCATCATCCTTAATGTTCTATATCTAAAATAAGATGCATTGTTATTTAATTATTTTTTTATTTATTAGTTTTTTTAAGATTCGCGATAAATCTCTCTTCATGGAAAATATTTACCTTATTATATCATGCTATAATTTGGGTGTGTTTTTTATTAGTAAAGAAATGAAACATTAAATGCCTCTTAAATGTTGCCAACCGTGCTATCTTATAAGGCAAAAAGAAGAAGAAGATAGAGAACATTAACCATAAGACATGTTGTTCCGTTACTTTGGTGAACTAGACAATGCTTTGTCTGGTCTTTTTTTCTTCAAAACGACATCTTTTTGGATCTTTATTTAGGAATTTTTTTCAAAGTTCAATTTAATCCTTCAACTTCTAATTCCTTTCAATTGCATCTCTGATTGAACTAAAACTTTTAATTTTATGTATTTTTATATCTGACAAACTTCACAGTTAGCTCGCATTTGGATGTCTTTTTTATAATAGTTTTTGGTCTTGGATTTGTGCAATTTAACTATGAATTGATTGTTAAACTTTCTATTTTCTTTTATATCATCTTTGATTTTGATAAATTAGGTCCCCATAGTCTGATGCCTTTATATATTAGTCCTTGATTGTGAATTTCTTTAATTTTGCTCTAAATGGATCCCAAAACTTTAATTTTCTTGCAATTTTGCTCATGATTTCAATTAATTGACTTGGTAAAATTATATTTGGTCTTCTAGAGTTTCAATCTTCTCAATCAGGCCCAAATGTGAAGCTCCCAAACTTCATTTTTCACTAATTAAATCCATAATAAAATTTATTTGATTCGTTTAAAGTATAATTAAGTTCCTGTACCTAATTAAATCCTTCAATTAGATTCAAATTGATTCTTAAATATAACTAAACTTTAATTTGGCTTATGATGATCAAATTAAATTAGTGTATTAAAAATCTAATTATATTTGTAAAATTAATATTATGCAAATCTATCCAATAGTAATTTATTTTAATCTTAAATCTGCATTATTTTTTTGATTATTGGACACGACAACAAGTACAATCAAACTCTTACATTGATATAAAATTTCGAGTTTGATTTTTCTATTATACCTATCTCCTTTCATTTCTTATTTTTGTTATTATCTTCAATGAATTTAGAAAACAAATCAGAACTTGATTACCACAGTATGAATGATTCGAGGCCATGTCTGCTTGTTTTCTTTTCTGTACTCCTTCCATGTCATAACATGCATGATTATATATATGCACGTTATGATAGTGTCATTCAACGAAACGAGCGACATCTAGCTCTAACCGCCTTGTCTGTGAGTCTAGCCAGGGCTAGGTCAGCTGAAGCATTGGTGACCAAGATGACTTAAGTTAAGCCTAGAGAGTACGAGCGGTGAAGGACTGCATAAAAAACATGGGTGATAGTGCGGATCGACAAAGCCAGTCAGTCAGTGGAATCGGTCATATGGGTCGAGCTGTTGGTCAAGACTTCAGGTGGCGTATAAGTAATGTGCAGACTTGGGTTAGGGCTGCACTTACTGATGAGAACATTTGCCTTGATGGGTTTTCTGGCCATCTAATGGATGGAAATGTGAAGGCTGCCGTCAAGCGCCGATTCACCATTGTTTCTCAGGTCACTAGCAATGCGCTTGCACCGGCTAATCATGCCAAAAATTCTTAGATTTTGTCGAGGCAGAAGGTTCTTGTCGTGTGTGATCATCATGCGGTGTTAAAATGAGCCATTCAAGACGTTATACGCTATCAATCCTGCCAAGTGGAACTCTGCCTGAAATCTTTCTATCCTGTGAGTAATATAAGATTTGCGGGATGATTTGTTTTTTTTTATTTGATATGGAAATGTTTCAACCTAAATCTCTGTACTGTCATCGGTGATTAGTGGAAGCCATATTGCCTGTTTTTTTTTTTACTTTTGTTGGGAGTGCGTTTAGTGATCGATGATACTACGTCCTGTAATGGCTTTCTAATCACTGAAACGACAATTGGCCGACTTTATATGGTTAAGCTCAAGGAGAACGAGGTGACAGTCCGACCATAAGCCGTGGACAAAATAAACAAAACAAAGTTAAATCTAAAGCATGATTACTGATTTGATTATATAAAATACCAGTTTACTTTTGACTAATCATTAGAGATTTAGGTTATTAAATATATTATCACGTAGAAAGAAAAGGATTAAAAATATATTATCACGTAGCTAGATTGCTTTCAATATTAAAATTCTACGCAGGTTATTAAATATACGGTTCCATTTTACTAAGAGCTCGATTTGAAACAAGATATTTTGTCGAGAAACCAGGACTGGGTTCAAGACATATTAGCTTTTAAATGCCCGTGGCTTGAGTTTTCAGTAGCTCACTGCATATCTTCTGACAGAAAAGACATTAGACATTAGCAGAACTAGCTAATCTCTAATGATTGTTGATCTTACAATATCAGTGGTATTACAAGAGCTAGCTGGACGGGGCTTTTCATGTTGGATTTCTCTTACACAACCAACGTAATGGATTCAACAGTGTCAGCCCCCCCTGCCTTATCACATTCAGCACCATCCGTGGTGTCTTTTGTTTTTTTTCTTTGCAGAACTGCGAGGATTTTCTACCGAATTGCAAAATTTGCAGTAAAATTACCCTGATTTTAAACGAAGCATTTCATCATTGGTTTCGAGCCATCAAACTAAGGCTCACCCAACAATCAATCAATCAATCAATCAATCATCTCTCTATATAATTAACAATATTATCACACATTTCACAATATCTTCGATGTTTCTTGCCTCAGGTAACACCTTTCCTGGTTCAAATTTTAATTTCATAATCCCTGAAAAAGACACAAGAGAAAGGATGGTGAACAATTTGATTGGTTGTGGTGCAGTTTTCAATAAATACACACCATCTTATTTTTTGCATTTCAAAAACGTTTCCGAAAATAAAATAGTATTTTTAAATTATTTTATTATAATGATATCAAAAATATTTTTTAAAAAATAAAATAAATTATTTTAACATATTTACAAACCTAAAACAATTTAAAAAATAGATTAGAAAAAAATTCCAAGAGAGCAATCAGTTGCTGATATAATATTTGTCCTTTCAGAAGTGACAAGTTCTTATACACAGTTTGGTTGGTTCCTGAACTTTTGGTCTTTTATTCATGGTTGGTGGTGAGATAGGGTTTTCATTAGAGACGATAATTTCGGCTAGGAATTTCTGACTGGGGCCGAATGCTAGATAGAGTTTTCATACGCAATTTCATCTTGAACAACGACACTTAGCCTTTCTAACGAATACTTTCACTATCCCGGCCATTCATCCTTAAAATCAGGTTCGTCCTCCCTCCCTCTTTCAAGGAACCAAAGTTGAGCCTTTATATAATCCGGGCTCTTCCTTCTCATGCTCAACAAAGTTACTTTAGCTTGCGAAATAGGGAGAAATGGAAACTTCTGCTCTAGGCCTTGCTATAGCAGCTGTTCTCTTTCTCCAATTCTCTGTAAACTCATCATGCTCAGCCACTAGATCTTTACCTTCACGAAACACAAATATAGAATATATTAAAACTACTTGTTATAACACCACACTTTATCCGAAATTATGCTACCACACCCTCGCAATCTATGCCAGCACGATCGAAACCAACCCTAAACTTCTAGCCAGTACTGCCCTTAACGTAAGCCTCAGAAACACCTACTCGACATCAAGGTTGATGAAAAGGGTGTCCAAACTTCCTGTTCTTGAGCCTCGAGTGGCTGCGGCCATGTTAGATTGTACAGAGGAGGTTGGGGACTCGGTGTATGAGCTACAAAGGTCCATGGAAGAGATGGGTCAGGCTGACGGGTCGAGGTTTTCTAAGGCAATGAGTGATGTAGAAACATGGGTTAGCGCAGCATTAACAGACGATGATACCTGCTTGGATGGATTTGCTGAAGAGGTCATGAATAAAAAAGTGGCGGCCATTATTAAGAGACACGTACAAAGAATGGCACGTTTGACTAGCAATGCTTTGGCTCTTGTCAATAGATATGCTTCAACTCAAGCCAGTTTACCATAATCATGTCCTTGGAAATTGTAAGGAATCCAATCCCAAGCTGTCATAGCTCATGCATATAGGAATTTTTAGCCTGAAATATCTGTCTTCTGCAGTTTCTGAAGATACTATCTTGTTTTCAAATAAAACTTGGTCTCTGTGGCTTTGGATTAGATATACTATGAAACAGTTCTTTTAAATTCAATCGCTATGAAACAGTTCTTTAAAATTCAATCGCCCCAAAGTCAAATTAGCATGCTGTATAAGTTGGCTCGGGTTTCTTGAACTGAAACTTCAGTTTCTCTCGTTGCCTCTGGTATTGGATACTACCGTGTGTTTAGGGACTATTGTACTGTGAATTACCTGCGGCGTGCTGTTATCAACTATACGAGCCAATTGCACAGCATTTCGGTGCAGTATTTTTTTTTAAGAGAGAGAATTTTTCCATAATATTGTAAATTTGAATAAAATAATAAGTTCATGAAGATTTTTTTATCAAATGTAAGCTTCTAATAAAATATATAAAATTTTAATTGGTATAAATTTATTTGTTTAATAAATTTAAATGAAAATTAAATGTTTTGTTTTTAAAAAAATAATGTTAAGCAACACAAAGTTTTAAAAATATAACAAAATAAAAGATAACATTGAGCCACACAAAAAGTTCAAGTCATTAATTCAAGATATTAGATCTGAAATACTATATATAAAAAAAGTATAAAACTCAATTCTTAACAAATATATTAAATAATGAGTTATTTCAATTATTATTCTCATTGTTATTATTATGATTGTTAAATTATCACTATCATTATAGTGACCACAAACCATTACTGTAAATAATTAATATTCTAATTATTATTGGTATCACTATTGTTGTCATAATCATTATTGTTATCATCGCTGTCATTATTATCACAATAATTATTATGTACTAAATCATCATTGCAGTTATTATCATCACAATTATAATTAATATTACCACCATTTTATTATTATTATTATCATCATCATCATCATCATCATCGATGCAATTATTTTATTATTATTATTAGTATGTGATGCATGTAACTTACCTAAATCTTTGGGATGCTAGAAGAGATCATATATTTTAAGAGCAACATCTGATTATTGATATAAATATCTACATGAAATGGTATATAATCATCACATGATGTTTTATTAAACCTATCTGTTTGTGTATTCTAAGGCATCAACGCAACTCCATGCATTATGCCCCTGATAAATGAGGCATATTTGATTGGTAAGTGATTTTTTTGCAAATAATATTTATTACATATTGTTAATTTATTATAGATTATGAGTACTATATATCTATTCTCAAGTTGGGATGGCGGTGCAATCCCTCTATAAGTGTTCTAGGTCTGTTAATAAGCTAGGGTGATATTGGTCATCACCTTTATAAGGATGCTACAAACGCATCCTCCAGTTGAACGAGTTGAGGCGATACTCCAAAACCATCACAAGTCCATGAGCACTTTAGAATCGTCCTTGAACTGAGCCAATTATTAGTTGTAGTATGGAATGAAAATTATGAATAAATGATGAGATACAGTTTCAATAAAATAATATGCTATGTTAATATATATGTTTAACTATGCTAGTTAGGATTGATGTGTTGCTCATGTGAATAGTGATTTTAAGTTGGTAAACTTGCACATAGATTGCTATGACTTATGGTTTTTTTGGTGAGAAATTGAAGGCTAAAAAAACCGCACCGGCATGTCAGTTACAACATTTTTTTTAGAACGTGAATTTCCAGGTCAACTTACATGTATCTCGACTAATCTAACGAGCCCTGAAGTTAACAACAAATTAAAATTTTTAGTGACCCTGACTAATGTAGAACTCAAATCGGTGACCCCAAGAAAGCAAACTCAGGACCTGACCAGTTAATTCACACCCAACAGGTTTCGGTTGCAACATATAGACTTATATAACCATGCTAGATCCAAATATTAATATGTAGAGGTATGCTACTCTATCAAAATACCTACTATACTGAGTTCAGAAAAGCCCAATTTCAATTCCAAAGAACAGCATTTCATTTAATTCATGTAGTTATTTATTTTGCGCGTGTGAAAGAGCTTCATACTAGAACTTGTAAATGATGCCTTTAAAACATCCGTTTTAGGATCTCATGCCTTGAAACGACCTGAAAACAGCATCCTCCATGACTGAAAAGGGTTGGAGGTAAAGTTTGGTTTCCTTCTGTCATGATGAATAGATTAGTTGTTTTTTTAAAATAATATTTTTTTAATAAAAACTATTTTTAACATTACATCAATATCATTTAAAAATACAGAAGAAAAAAAGAAGCTGAAAGTTGCAAAGCCTAGAGTAACCTTTTCCACTACTCGAGGGGGGCAAGCACAGGTGTGTCCGCACGCAAACAAATACATGAAAACAAACATCTCATAAACTGCTTTTCCAACTAAATTAATTTTCACCATCTGTCCCTTTGAAATTCACATTTGAAATTACAAATCACTGGTTAAACGGCAAAAACAAAACCAAAAAACGGTAAATGTTCATGTAAATGGTTTTTTCCATTCAAATCTATCTCATCTGGACGATCCCAGCATGGACAAGCTTCTGAATCTTGCTTGTTACCATTGGGTTCTTCATGTGTTCCTGAGCCGCCTTAGGGTTCTCTTGGAAGTCAACCAACACCTGTAAATTGGGAAAGAATGTATCATTACCAAGCTCAAGTGCAGCCATTTTGGGTTTTGCCGGGAAAGGATGACATGGCAGTTCAGATACTTACCTGTCTCATGACAGGATCTGAGAGAATGTTTTGAATTTCTGGGTCCTGCATTGCTTTGGCCTGGCAAGAGGGAAGACACAAACTCAAGACCATGATCAAGATAACTGTTTGATATTCTGAGAATAAACCGCAGTCAGCAAGCATTCTTACCTGTCTCTCTTTCAGTTCCTCTGGGCTTAGGTCACCACGGCTGGCCTTATTGAGCTGCTCCACACATCTGTAAAATAAGTGTGAGCGAAACCAAGACTCTCCCATCTATGGGTACACTCAAACGTAAACAAATCCAGATGAAAATAAATACCTTCTGACACCATCTAGCAATTCCTGGTTATGGGGGTCATGTTTCAGACCCTCCTGATAAGTTTCCAAAGCTTTATCATACTCTTTCATAAAGAATTGAACAGCACCTTTTCTTGTATAACCCTTTGAAAAAGTTGGATCAAGTTCAATGCACTTCTCCGCGTCCTTCAATCCCTCGGGCAGAGCTCCTAGTTTAGTGTAGCATGCAGCTCTGTTACTATATGCCTGAAAACAGCAACCAGCCATGAATTAGAGTTGAACAACTGAAACTTTTCACATGCATAAGAAAATGCCTGGATGGCTATTTACCTTAGGATCTTTAGGATCCCTTCTCAAAGATTCTGTGTAGTGCTTCACAGCCTCTGGATACTTTTGCTGCTTGAAATATTCATTACCTGCAGAAAACGTATACCAACACAATATGCATATATGTGAAAAATTCATTAATTAAATGCCAGAATAACATGAACAACATTCAAAGGAATGGACAGCAACTTAATATAAACAAAGAATGGCTTGGCTACCTTTCTCGCGTTCTTCCTCAGCCAATTTTGGATCAAAGTATTCTTGTTGCTCGAGATCCTTCTTAGCTTTCTCAGCTTCGTTTAGTTTCTTCAGTGTGTCAGGATTGCGATGCTCTGTCAGGGCCTTCTGGAAGGTCTCAATGGCTAGTTCATAGTCCTTCGAGCATCTTGCTGTTTTTGCCAAGGCAGTTCCTTTCCTTGTCAATGCTCTTGCTATCATCTTATAATCTGATCTAAGCTCTCTACCCCTTTCAACAGCTTTGTCACAATCTTTGATACATTCGTCATTCTGAAAATTACAGTAATTGGATCAGAGAAAGGGTAAAGGTGAAATCAAATAGTAATAAGTGCTGCTAAGTAAGTGTCTGGCACTGCATTTCAAAAACGCTTTTGAAAAAAAATAAAAAAAAATTATTTTTATTTTTTTACTTCAAGTGTTTTTGATGTTTTTAGATTATTTTGATGTGCTGATGTCTAAATCATTATGATACTTTTATGAATGAGAAGCACTTGAAAAACAACATCAACCACACTCCCAAACAGGCCCTAAATACTACAACTGTGTCCTGTATTACATCATGCACAGTGATGTGGAACAACAAAGGAAGCAAAACTTGTGTCTTTTATAGACAAAGGTATTGCTATAAAATTGGAAAATTTGTCCAGGTCTATGTTTTATTTTCTATTTAGTGTTTTATTAGTCCTAAGGAGTAACCTGCTTTATTAGGTTTTTCCTATTCCAAATACTTTTAGTAAGTAATTAGCTTTATTAGGTTTTCGCTATTCTACATAGACTTAGTATTTTATTATTTAGGAATTCTAAGTCCTCAAATGGATTTAGACTACTATAACTCTATAAAAGTACATCGTCCTTCAATAATATCAATAACAGTTTATGAATAAAAGTCCCACGCATTTTGATTGTGACTCAATCTTCCTTAGGCATGACTCCTAAGAACCCTTGATGTGAAGCTTGGGTTTTTTTTCCTAGCCTCTCCGTGAGAGGCCTGAAAACCATATTAGTGTGACTCAAAGTTCCTACAATTCCTAGCAGAATTCACTTCAATGCAGCCTTAAACAGTATCCAAAGTCAGATTCAGAACAGTCTTCAAAGCAGCCCTGCATCAGTTGGTATCAAAGCTTCAAGATTCTGAAGTTTTGTTACATTCTACTTCAACGATGATAACCATCACTGAATTGAATTCAAAACCTTCTTGCACAATTTGGAAACAAGACTACATTTTATGGAGCTAGGTAGAATTAATGGAAACACCTTAAAAACTATCTTGTTGAAACAGCCACTCCCATAGCACGTGTTATTGTTGATCAGAAACTGGAATTCTTTCCTAAAGGAAGATTCAACAAGAAATGAAGGAATTTCAAATTGATAATGATGTGGAGAGTAAAAGTGTCGAAAAGGAATTCTCTAATCAATTAATTACAAGGACTAAAGAGCTATATTTCGCACTTGATGGAGCTCACCAAAAAAAGATGAGGAGAACAATGCTAATGAACACAAGGAAAGCAAGGAGAGAGTGGTATTGTCAAAACAGGTGAACTTCATTATTCCTGATTTTGATGGTGAAATTGGTAATAACAAAAATTCATAATCATTTTTGTCACCAACAAAGAAGTTTTAGATTCTATTTAAAGGGCGTTGCATCAAGGCCAGGATTTGAGTTTTCTTCAACTAGGGGAGAAAGATGCAGACAACATAGGATGCAAAACTTGTCTTTTTTTAAGCTAGGAGATTTGTGTAATTGCTGGAAAATCAGGAAAAATTGTCTAGGTATTAATTTCTATTTAGCATTTTATTTCTCGCAAGGGATAGCTAGCTTTATTAGGTCTTTCATATTCTACAGACTTGCTATTTTATTATTTAGGAATGTAAGGCCTTAACGGTTTGGGACTACTAGAACTCTATAAATATGTATGTAGTCTTTCAAAATTATGAATAACAATAACAGTTTATGAATAAAAATTCCAGCAATTTGCTTTTGATTGTGTGACTCAATATACCTTTGGCGTGAAGCTTTAGATTTTTTTTCTATCCTCCAGGTGTGACTCCAAAGAACCCCAGGTGTGAAGCTTTAGGTTTTTTTCTATCATATAGGTGTGACTCATAGGAACCCTATTAGTGCGACTCTAATAATTTCAACTTCCCAGCAAAAATCCACTTCAATACAGCCCTAAGCAGCCTCCAAAGTAAGATTCAGAACAGCCTTCAAGGGTGTTTGGCTGGGCAGCGCAACCACTATTTCACCAAATTTTGAATCGTTTTTGCTTTAAATTATTTTTTTTTATAAATATATATATATATATATATATCATTCTAATGCATTTTAAAGCAAAAATCACTTTGAAAAGTAACCTCTGACATACTCCCAAACACCCCCTTCAAAGCTGCTCTGCATCACACAGATAAGAACATAACAGAAAGAACAAATTTATGACAAAGTAAGCGCAAACAGAAACCTCAAAAGGCTAGTCCCTGTTAGCATAATCACATAAAAAACTTCAAAGCAGAGAAAGCTAATCAGCCTACAAGTGATCACCTAAATTTCTTTAGATTGCTCGTAGGAAAAACAGGACAAATATGCCCAAATTCCATTAAAGTATGAGCATCATAATCCAATTTCACACAAAAATTTCCAAACAATTAAAAAGTATCTCTTTCTCAAGCAATATAAAATAATTGCCAAAACTTGCAACTCCTTTTGGACCAAACTTATGAAGAGAATGGGTGAGAGAAAACAGATTGTTTCATGGTAGAGTTTAATTAAAGGAGGCAGAAAGGGACATATATATAACTCCACTAGCAGATTTGTTTTCATGCTTATGTATCTCTCAGACTCCATTAACTCTTCCTATCTAATAGTCACTGAAGACAGATAATCAATGCTATAATATGAGCTCTATGTTGACTTGAAAGATTCGCTCTTTAACAGCCTATGACATCATTAACATAATTTCTTTACTTCAATAAGATTAAACATCATTCACCTAATGCAGAAAATCATTTGAAAATCATAGAGCCCATCAAAATATTTAATTTACCTTTCCCATCTCCAAATAAACAGCGGCACGATTCGTCAAAAACGAGATATCCTCATCATCAAGCTCCATTGCCTTCGTATAATGCTCAATAGCCTTCTCAAATTCCTTCTTTTTGTAAGCAGCATTCCCCAACTCCTTTTCTTTCACTGCTTGCGCCTTCCTCTCCTTCGCTTCCTTCTCCTCCGTTACCTCCATTGGCTCTGGCTCCACCACCTTCTCCTCTTCCACCACCTTCTCCACCTTCCTCTCTGGCGCAGACGGCTGCGAAGTGGACGTCCCCTCCGGGATCTCCATATCGTCCCCTGCATTCGGTTCTCTTAACTTCACATTCAACAAAACCCCCAAAGCTTGCATCACTCTCTGATCCTTCAAGTAGAGGTTCAAATTACTAGGGCTTTTCTGAATGTCTTGCATCATCTTAACAAAATCGGGTTGCTGCAAATACATTCTTGTGGATGGATCCGCCGTTAGCTTCGCCCACATCTCTGGACCGGAGAAAGCATCACCAAACGGACTCGGCGGGGGCGCCGCACGGCTTCTGGAGGCAGCTGCTTGAGCATCAGCCAAGCCGGATTTCAACCCTTCATTATTAGGATCAATCTCGAGCCCTTTCTTGTAGGCAGAGATGGCGTCTTGGATTTGGCGCAAGCCAAGGTGGGCGGCGCCGAGCCGAGAGTAGCCTTTGGACCAGTCCGGCTTCAACTCAACGGTTTTCTTAGCGTCTTGTAGAGCATCGGCGTAGTTGTGTAGAGAAGCGTGAGCCGCCGATCGGTTAGAGTAGAGGACGTGATTCGTTGGAGAAAGAGCAATGGCGTCTGTGAAGTGCTTGACGGCGGCGGCGTAATCCCCAGAAGAAAAGGCAGCGTTGCCTTTGGCTTTGGCTTCTTCGGCCATGTTGGACGGTGTCGAGTTATGTCGTCTAGGAGATTGAGGGGTATTTTGAGATACTTTTCTTTCTTTCAGAGAGAGGGAAGAGTGCGAGGGACAGAGGGGGCATATAAGGAAAGAAGGGGACGAGAGAGTTCTGGTGAGAAATTTGAGTTCTGGAATGTTCTTTTCTTATGTTTTTTACTAATTGGATTCGAACTCGCTGGATGGGATGAGGGTGTTTGGTGACGGGGATTGTAAGGGCAAGGCTCTGGTCAGGTGGCGTTTTTGTTTTGACTAATTTGACTCACTTGTCATCAAATATTTTGGAATTTAAAAGGGTTTTGTTTTAAATTTTACACTCTATTCGTCGAGTTGAAAGAAAATCGATAAAAGGAAAATAACTGAGAGAGATTAATTTGATTATATAATAAGGATAATAATTATTCAGGATTCATGAAGGAAATCTTTCTAATCCTTTTCTATTTATAATTTATAATCTCTTCTATTTAGATAAATTAACTCTAGTAATTTTAATTTTCCTTATAATTTTTAATGTTAAATGAATTGACTTTTATCATTTCTCTTCCTGTCACAGACAACAATATAATATATAAGATTATTTGTCTATGTAAAAGTTATTCTAATATTATTTTATTGACTTGACAATTTAAAAATAAAAATAGTTCATGCTAATTCATGTCAACTTGTAAAATCTATTATTCGATTCATGGAGCCTACTAGGTTCAATTAAATTAATTTTCTGAGTTTTAAATAATTATTTTAAGATGCAAGTTCTTGTATGATCATTTGCTACTCTCTTCAAATATGTAATAGTTAAATTATTGGACTTTGCATTATCTACTGTAATAATTAAAATTTTATTCTAACATGTGTGTGTGTGATTGCCTTGACCCCTTGCAAAAAAAAAATTATCCAGAAACCTCATCAAAATATTTTTGTATCTATTTATCTTTAATACAAAATCTCCATACCAAATATTTCACTCTTACTTAATATCATTAAGCAATTTGACCTTTTCAAATATGAAATAAAAAAATATTAATAGATTTTACTTCAAAAATATTTAACAAGGTTATCCATTTATACAATTATATTTAGAATTATTATATTATGTGTGGTTGCATTTTATAAAATAAACTATATATGAATATATGATATGATATATATATATATATATATATATATCATTTTTTTATTGTAAATGATCAAATAATCACATTCAATGTTCTATATATGTTAATAAAATTGAAAAATAATACAAATTATTTTCAATAACATAATCAAGTATTTGAAAATATTTTTCAGCTTATTTTCCATTACACTGCTGAATATTTTATAAAAATTATTTTCTGGAATTCATTTTATAAAAAACACATTTTTTAAAAAATACATTACTTCCCAGCGAATAAATTGTGCCTTGGATCGGAAAGAAACAGAGAACCAACCATGTATTTAAATATTAGAAAAGCATACAAGCCACAAAATGCATCGTTCGAGAGCCTGATCCCAATTTATCTCGGAAGCAAGGGCTTCCATTAATGTATAGGATAGGATAACAAATTAAAACATTTGGTAACGAAATATAAAAGAAGTTGACTGAGAAAAAAAAAAATCTTCTTTGGAATGCCAAGCCACTAGTATCTCCAGTGCATCCAGTTAACAAGATATTACTCCCAATCTGAAGAAAATCGCAGCATACCATGCACTTCACAGTTTCAAGCATGCCATGCTATCATTAGAGAAAGATTCTACGAGGTTGATGTTTTGCCTACGCACCACAATGCTGATGCTCATTAGCATATTTCTTGTGGAAGGCAATATCCTTATTGTATAGGAGCCAGAAATGTAACAAAACTCTCTCAAATGCCCTTGTATTTCGTTCACCCAATTCAAAATTTTGATTCATAGAATGAAAACAACGAATTTTTATTTAGTATTTCCCCCTCCATGAAGACCACTTTAGTTTCAACTGGTGCCATAAAGGAGAGATACCCAGAACTCCACGTGCTAACCTAGGATCAAACACATCAAAGTGTACCTGTCTCAGGGTGTCCAAGAAAACTTGGGCAGGCACTGCTGGCAGAAGCACTGAACGAGCCTCAGCAGGGACTGTTCCAGCTAATGAACGAGCCTTCAGTAAATGGACATTGGCTACTGATGCCATATCATACACAGCATTACATAAACTCTCGCGTGAATCCAAGCGGATTTCAAATCGACCTCCCTCCTTAACCAGCAACCCATGTTTGGCTGCCACTTCAGTTGGTATGTAACAAAAGTGTCGGTTGCGACTAGCATGATATGGAAGTGATCTAAGCAGCAAAAGAAGTCCACTTGCCTTACCAACATGTGATGCGGCATGATCAGCTGCAGTGGACTTGATCCCACCAGCTTGAAGAGTCATATACAAAAGGGTTGATACAGTGTCCTCGGCATATTTTTCCAACTCTTCTATTGTTTCTGGGATGTCAGTAACCTCTCTCCTCGCATCGTTAATCCGAGCTTCAACAGGCCGTTTCAGCCAGCCCTTGCTAATTCTATTCTCAGATATCACCGATGAGAGAGCCTGAGCAGTTGGGTGCTCAATCACTTTGTTAGCGTAGATCTTATCTATAGCTTCTTGCCACCACAGAAGGCGCATAAGACCAATATTGGGATCTGAAGCAACATCCATAGCTCTGGCAGTTTCAACATTGAAGGCACGGAGTGCGAATGCAGCCTTCCGGATGTTAGGGGGAAGTTCAAGGAGGCAGAGATAGTGATGATAATCATAACTTCGCACTTGCTGTACACAATAGGAGAAAGCTGTTCGTAAGCTACTAGAAGCACCGTTCATCAAATCACCACTGTGGTTCCTCCTGTAAATGCATGATAGTTATACAAGTAGCAAATCTAAATAATGATTTAAAAGAACAAAACTCACTCTTTTATGTCTGGGTAAAGCAGATTATTTAGAAAAACCATAGAGTAGAAAGATCCACTTTAGTCCCCTGAGATCACCAATGATTCACAATTTTGTTCACTTAGATTCCAAATGGTCCAAGTAAAAGAACAAGTAACAATGATAGGAGTAAAAATTTCATAAATTTATCCATGTAACTTGCAAGTTATAGAACTTGTCAGTAGTAACGATGCACTTCTAGGCATGTAAGAGAGAGGCGGTAGCTCATACACCATACCAAAGATGTTAGCGACAAATTTAAGATGTCAAGCATGCCATACACAGTAACCCTTATATAAGTGATAAAAACCATTTATTAAACTGACTCACTGTGCAATATCTTATATTACAATTTCATTTTCTAACAGAGTCGGTTTCAGTTCATTTGTTGCTCGAGCCGAACCACTTGGATTATTCTAACTCTCCATGTTTTCTCTGTGAGCCAAGAACAGTTCACAGAATCTCAAGATTTCAAAGACAACAATTCTCGTGGAGGACTTCCACATATGATGTCAAAGTGCACGGGTGGGAACAATGGATTCATCGCTTCCTTGATATATTCTGGCCATTGCCCAACATCATTTCTTAAGAACACAGCCCAGTGCAGAAAACAGGATGCTTCTAGGGAAAGAAATTGTGCCCAAATTTAAGAGTACTGTTAGTTCAGAGTGAGGAAATTACAGGTGGTAATCCTTATAGACCAAGCATGTCGATTTTCAAACCAAACGAGATCTTAACATTACAGTCACGTTTGTCTCAAGAGGAATATGATTGAATAACTGGAAGCTTTAAATTCGAAAAATGAAGAGAAATTAAAATCCAACAAACGGGTGGTTAGTGGAAACTAGGAGCAAACACAGAGCAAATAGATTTGACAACAGATCACTGAAAAAATGCAGCTTAAGAACGTTTCTCATAGGCATTTAATCAAACGAAATGAGGGCATTCTAAAGCATTGAGCTTTTTGCCCCAAAAGAGGAAGTGCATAAGGCAACCAAATCTATACGAGGAAGTAATAGTTACATAGAGCAAAGAAATCAAGTAATTTAAGGATAATCTTCACGATGAAATGATTGCAGCTTACCGATAGAGAGAGATGGAAAGAGAGGAAATCCCAGGTGAAGCTTTCAAAAGACTGAGAGTCCGGATTCCTTATGCGATGTTGGGGGGGGGAGAGACAACATCAAAATGTTCGTGTGGCATCCACAAAAACCTTCCTTGTGGAGGTGAAATTCCGGGCATTGATTTTGTCTCCACGAAACGACACCATTTCTAACAGCACTCCTTTCCCTCTCCCCCTAAACGCCGCGTTTTATCCTTTTTTTATCTCAGCAGCAAAGCTTCTTCATAAATTATAAAATTGATTAACAACGACATGAAGCAACTTAATAAATTATAAAGAGTCAACTTACAACAATTTTTAGGAGGTGTTTGAGAGTTCTTTTCAAAAGTATTTATGAAAAAAAAAATAATTTTTTTTAAGTTTAAATTAATAAAATTTGTATTTTTAGATTATTTTAATGTGCTGATGTCAAAAATAATTTTTTAAAAATAAAAAATATATAATTTTAATGTATTTTTAAACAAAAAATACTTTTAAAAACAATCACAACCACACTTCTAAACATATACTTAGAAGCTGTTTGGCGCGGTGTTTCATCCGCCGCACAGCAGCTTTTCAAAAAAAAAATTCAATTTAAATGAATATATTCTGATGTTTTTAAATTATTTTAATGTGCTAATATCAAAAATAATTTTTTAAAAATAAAAAAATATTATTTGAATATATTTCAGTACAAAAAAAACTACCACAACTATCCTCCCAAACATACCCTTAGTGGATCGACTCAATTGAAAACATATTGCAATCAATAAAAAGACACGCCATCTGTTTATATTAAAAAATAAAATAAAGAGCAAACGACATGCTTAACAGCAAAAACAAAACAAAACATGGGCAAGCATGCGACCCTAGTCTACTATTGCAGGTCAGGTTTTTTTCTCTCTCATTATAATTGTTTTTACAGAATCCCTTACTCTTTAATTTTAAAAATATGCTTATCTATTATTATACATTTAAATTTAATATGTTATTTTTAATTATTATGTATTTGATATATAAATATTAATAATAAATTGTTCATGACAATTCAGTTTAAATCATTTTAAAAAAATTAAATCAATCTTTAACATGATTTTATCACAATTATTATGTTTTTAGATTTCAAACATATGTAAAATATGGGAGAGAGAAAAAAATTGTGTATAATAATAGCTTAATTATTTTTCTTCAAGTTTCATATATTTTTTATATGAAAATTAAAACAAGGAGGAGATAAAATTAAATAAATGACCCATTAAAAATAATAAAAACATCTATAATTATGATTTATCTCTCTTTCTTATATCTTTTTATGTTGTTTAGAGAGAGTCATGAGAAATAATTAATATAATGCACTAGTTAATCCTTAAATACTTTTATGGAGAAAGTGGAGTAGATGGCATAAGGCATCAAAATAAATTAAAAAAAATAGTGGTTGGAAACACATGAGGAATGGTGGAGAAAATTAAGGTGATGACAAAGAACAATTAAAGAGAAAGCAGACAAAAAATAAGGGAAGGAGGATCGATCCTTGACAAGCAGGAAGCTTAAAAGGGTACAATACTATGTGGAAGATCCAAAATTAATTATAAAATAGTTTTTTAAAATCTAAAAATTAATTAAAATTAAGTTAAGATTGTGCTTGGCAAAACACATGAAAGATTATTTAAACCAGGATACCAACTCAAATATTCGATTGTAAATTCTTTATAAAGATGGCGATGTAGGAATATCAATGCTTTAATACGATCTTGCTTCATTTTTTTAAATTAAGTCTTTAAGATTCATAACATCTAAATGAGTTTTAGAATTAAGAGTCTATGGAAAATAAAGTGTGTCATCTCCTTCCATCTATTTAAATCTGAAAATATAGATATAATCAAGTAGAATATTAAGACAAAATCATCAAAATTAAGTTTATCTTTCTAATCTATGTTAAAATTTACGGGAAATTAATGAAAATCGTGTAATTTTAATGCTCGAATAACAAATGAGAGAATAACAGGGATGTATTTGTCAAAGAATATCTTATCTAAAAGTTTAAATTGTTAAGTGAGACTCTAGAATATATTTTATATTATTCTCTAATACACTTTCTCAAGTGAACCATTTGGACTTCAAACTTGATTTTTATCAAATAGAATGTGGATGGTGAGATTTGAACTCGTGATTGCTGGGTCAATAAGGCTCAGATACCATATTAAAGAACTATCTTACATAAAACTTAAGCAATTAAATGAAACCAAAATATATTTTATATTATTCTCTACTTATATTAACCCATCAAAGCTTGTTATTCTCGTAAATATTATATCTCCCCGAGTTTCTTCAGAATCATACTGCATAACTGAGCTGTCTGCAATTTATTTTCCTCCCTCTATTTGAGGACAAAAATCAGCAAAAGCTGGCCGAACCTAAAAGTCGTAACGAAACAATCTGAATAATCCTTCTTTCTCTGAAACAAGCAAAACTACTTTCCTATCTCTAAAATCTAAACGCCAATCCCGCAAGGAAAGCAAAGCAAGAGATTGATTAACACAGCTCCAAAGAACACCGCCATCAAAACACCGCGTTCCACTTGCATTGTTATGGGACCTACCATTCTTCAACTTTTCCCCTGCGTGTCAACCCCTTACTTTGCATGGCATCTGCCACCGCTCATCACCCTCACTTTATAAACCCCTTCTCCGATTCTCCTCCCGCCAGCAGCTGGCGAGCTCCTCCTAATTTTCTCCCCAGGCTTTTTTTCATCTTCATTAGTTTTTGTGTTTCACCATTTCTGCTGCGATCAATATATTTCTTGAACAGGTCAACAACTCTCCAATGGAGACCAGCAAGGCCTCTTTTTTGTCTGCTATTTTACTGCTTGTGATGCTGTCTTTTCTACGTGTACAAAGTGGTCAAGCCGCCCGGTTGAGCCCGGTTGAGCCAAGGATTCTTATGCCAACAGAGGGAGATGAGCCAGAAGTCGATGATGATGGTCAAGAAATTGGCTCAAGATGGGCGGTTCTTGTGGCCGGTTCAAGTGGTTATGGAAATTACAGGCATCAGGTGAAACTCACTAAAATTAGCTACCTAGCCACCACCTTACCTTTTGCTCTTTTATAAAAGACCAGGTGGCTAATCCATCTTCACGGACTTGATTAGTTAACCAATGAGCTTAGTATTGCCATTAGAAGATCGTAGTGCATGTATTTTTTATTTTATTTTTATTTTTACTTTTACTTTTTTGTTGGATGAGAAATCCCATGTATGTTATTGATCATTAATTGTGGATATACATGTACAGGCGGATGTTTGCCATGCATATCAACTATTAAGAAAAGGCGGGATAAAACAAGAGAACATAGTGGTGTTTATGTATGATGATATAGCCATGAATGATCTGAACCCAAGGCCTGGAGTTATCATCAACCATCCGCAAGGAGATGACGTGTATGCTGGGGTGCCTAAGGTAACCAGGTGTATGACACTATTTGCTTGTTGAATTATTTTTTATACTATACACACACACATTGCTTGTGACAATAATAATTATTTTAATTTGGATTGCCACTGTAAAAAACAGTAGAAGTAATCATTTTATAGGAGAACTGAAGGGGGGAGGGTGACATGAATCACGTCTAATCAACTATTTCGATCTCGTCAGACCCCACTTTGATGGGATACCGCCTCCCCTCTATGTGGTTAAGGTCGCCATTTAGTATTAATCATGTCTGCCATGGTGAATCTTTTGGCTGATGTGTGCCATCGTAAATTTGTAATCGATAGTGATTGGATTTGGACTAAAGGTTTACGGCCAAATTGAGACAATTAATTATTGTTCATATTTAAGTTATAGGCCATGATTTGGGATTTAATTGTGAAAATTTCACTTGACTGTTGAAATGCTTTCTCTTTTGTGGTAGGATTACACGGGTGAACAGGTTACTACCGAGAATCTGTATGCAGTACTTCTTGGTAACAAGAGTGCTGTCAAAGGTGGAAGTGGCAAGGTTGTGGATAGCAAGCCCAATGACAGGATCTTCTTGTACTATTCTGACCATGGAGGTCCTGGAGTTCTTGGTAAGTAATTTTTCTACCTTTTTCACGTTGCTCAGCTTCGTTTCTTAGCCTTCAAAATGCCAGTAGTCTTGCCATCTGGTCTTTAAATATCTCAGTTGCTAGCTCAATCATAACAACACCATCCATTTCACTTCAAATCTGTTCCTTTGTTTCGGTTTAATTTGGAAAGAATGCATAACTGGCTCATACCATGTGAACACAGGGATGCCAAATATGCCTTTTCTATATGCAATGGATTTCATCGAGGTTCTGAAGAAGAAACATGCATCCGGGAGCTACAAAGAAATGGTAAAGGGGGCGTTTATTTTTACATCATAATCAGTAATTCTACAGATTATAAACAATTTTGGGGTGGACAGGTAATGTATATAGAGGCTTGCGAGAGTGGGAGCATCTTCGAAGGGATCATGCCTCAGGACCTGAACATTTACGTGACGACAGCATCAAATGCGGAAGAGAGTAGCTGGGGAACTTATTGTCCTGGGATGGACCCATCTCCACCCCCGGAGTATGTCACTTGCTTGGGAGATTTGTACAGTATTGCTTGGATGGAAGACAGGTTTGTATAATATTGGCTCTAGCTGTTTAATTGGCTACATAAACCAACCAGCTCATTCTTCTTCTTCCGAGGTAATCAATGGTTTATCAGCGTTTGTAATCTTTTCTTACTAACTCTCCCATCTTCTGCAGTGAAACGCACAATCTGAAGAAAGAAACAGTTAAGCAGCAATATCACTCGGTAATGCCGACAATCATCACTGAACGAGCATTTCTACACAGCTAATTTGAATTTGTTACTGCTAAAGGGATAGCGTAACGCGCGATTTTTTGTTTATGCAGGTGAAAGAGAGGACTTCCAATTACAATAGATTCACTTCTGGATCCCATGTGATGCAATATGGGAACGAAAGCCTCAGAGGGGAGAAGCTTTATTTGTACCAAGGTTTCGATCCAGCTAGTGTAAACCTCCCTCCAAACAATGGCCACATTGGTGCTCGTATGGATGTTGTTAACCAGAGAGATGCAGAACTTGTTTTCCTCTGGCAAATGGTTGGTGCAACAAATGGTTTGAGCATGGCAATTTATATTTCCTCCGGTTCCATAATTTTGTTTTGGTCTTGCAGTACAGAAGAGCTGAAGATGGGTCAGAAAAGAAGACCCAAATCCTCAATCAGATTAAAGAGACAACGAGGCATAGAACTCACGTGGACAGCAGCATGGAGTTGATTGGAACACTATTATTTGGACATAATAAAGGTTCCGCCATCCTTAAATCTGTCAGGGAACCCGGTTCGCCCCTAGTAGATGACTGGAAATGCTTAAAATCAATGGTAATATAGCATTAATGCTTGTTCAAGTCTCTTTTCCTTTGCTGCGCATTCATTTTGTTATTAATTACTAGCGACATGTGAACTTGAAAAATTCTAGGTTCGATTGTTTGAAACACTGTGTGGATCACTGACTCAGTATGGCATGAAACACATGCGAGCATTTGCCAACATTTGCAACGGTGGCGTCTCTCTAGCCTCCATGGAGGAAGCTTGTGTGGCCGCTTGTAGTGGCCGTGATGCTGAGGAACCGCATCCTTCAAACCAAGGGTACAGTGCTTGATAGCCGGAAAATTTGGAGCTAGCTTCCAGTATGTTGAATATGTTATTATACGTATTGTTAGATGTTTCATCTCAGCAGTAGCATTTCTATACCCAGTTGTTCTTAGTGGGTGATTTTCGTGGGGGGGGAAAAGAAAGAAAACAGCAAGGCTTACGCCCTCACTACTTGTATAAATTTCAACTTCTGTACATGTGTGGCTTGTTTTCCCATAAAACTGTACTCGAGATCTGTTCCGGGCTGCTCATTGAGGATTTTATTTCCCTCTATGTCTATGATTTCTGAGGAACTGCTAACCAGATTAATCCGATCATACTCGGCTATGAAAATGAGTTCTAACTTGACATCAATGAGCATATGAATTAGGTTTTCTCCTGACAAAAATGAAGTGATCTTCTCTAAGCTCCAAGAGTCAGGGGCCTTTTAAATTTTTTAAAAAAATATTGAATTTTTTTATTTTAAATTAAATTCTTTTAATGTATTTATATCATATATTAAAAATAATTATTAAATATGTATATATATATATATATATTTCAATACATTTCTAATCAAAATAACATTTTTAAAAATAACCACATTTATACTCCCATTCAAACACTCAATATAAAAAGAGTCGTAGGGAGCCGAGAGTTTCTAACAAAGCCGAGAAGTGCTTAATTCAAGGTCACTTCGACAAAGATGCTTGCAGCCAAAAGGCCAAGATCGAAGTATCTCGCTATCCTTGAAAATAAAAAAGTTGACCGGAGAAAATTAATCAATATTAGATTACAGTGAGTTTTTGTTTATTTTTTAATTTAAAAATATAGCGGTGCTTTTGTACGGATAAAAGAAGATTCATGTATGTATATTCATTATGGCCTATGCATTTATATTTTTTTGTGTGTAGCGAAATGATTTGGACCAATGTGCATTAATGCATTTAGTCCATTTATGCATTTATAAAGGATGATTCATGTATATCATCTTGTCATTTAGTTTTTAATTCTAAAAAAAATAATTTTTTTAAAATAACTTGGTCAGCATAAATGACTCACTTAAAGCATTGAGTGATAGACAACTAATGTTTTTTTTTTTTTTCAATTTCATTCTTTAGTATTTTGTTATATCAAAATTGTTTGTTGCTATTTTTTTATATCCTTAATTATTATGTTTTTCAATTTCATACCTTATCTTTTTTTACGTCAAATTTGATAATTTTTCTTTTAATTTCTTTTTTTTCTTTAGTTCATTTTTGAAAAAAAAAATTAATCATCCAACAGTGATTTTTTAAGAATTAAGACTTGTGATTTTTTTGGTGCAATGATCTTAGTCTCACGACTCGTTCACAACTATGAAATGTTATCCGAATTGCTTCAATTTTTATTTTATTTTGTTATATCCTTTTTTTTTCAATTTCATTTTTCATTAATGGTTTTATTAAAGATTAATATTTTTTATTTTTTTGGTTTGTTTTTTATGAGGATAATCAGACCTCATGATCTGGGTTGTGAATTTTCCATGCTAACTTGAATTGTTGGTCCTTTTACAAAATTTTGTTTTTATATCAAATTTAATCCTTATTTTTTTAGATCTTTTAAAAAAATAATTTTTTTTTTCAATTTCATCCTTCAACATCCAAGTTGTTAAAATTGTTCTTCGTATTTTTTTTCAATGTAGTAACCTCGATTTCATGACCTGAATCACATGTATAAAATGTTAACCTGGATTGCCATCAAAAAAATTTAATCCTTATTTTTTATATATATATTTTTTAATTTCAACCTTCAATATTAGATTTATTAAAAAATAAGTTTTTTTTTTATCATTTGTTTTCTATAAGTATGGCCTGACCTCATAACTCGGGTAATGAGTTTTCTATGCTATCATAAATTGGTTCTAAGGCTATTTTTTCATCATTTTTCATATTTGTTTTTTTACTTTTGCCCTTTAAAATTGAGTTATCTAGAGTTCAACTTCATTTTTTTTCTCTTTTAGCAAGCGTTCTTCTTTTTAAGTCATCGTTATCACTTTTTCTTTTTAAATTCAATATATTTATCCTTTTTTATTATATAATAAAATTAAATTTTTTTATTGAATGCAATAAGATCTATGAGACTATGACTGAAGTACTAAGATTTTTTTTACTTTAAAACATGTTAATAGTGTTTGAAAATCTTTTTTTTAAGTTAATAAGAAAAATAAATTGTCCCAGCCTATAGTGAAGCATGGGTTAGCTATCTAATATAAAAATTGATCATCTTGACTTATTTTAAAAAAATCCAAACCACAAAATCATTTAGATTACTTTTGTATCCATGTAGGATTGCTTTTGTCATCTAAGTTATTTTTATATTAAATCTACTTGTAGCGTCACGACCATGCCATAAGATTCGCGAGCTGGGTCAAGTGCTCAAACTATGGTTATCTTGGCCATACCTTTTCCTTCTTTCAACGGAGAATGAGCTGACTTGTATGTTATTTTGCTTAGCTCACCAATTTGATAAGCCCATTTAGTGCCTGTTGGGCTTTATAAGTGATATGGGCTTTCACGTTCTGTTGATAGTGCTTCCTCAAAGCCCATTTGAAAGGGTGTTAGTCATGAAAGATCCTCCTTTTAGTCAAGGGGGTTCGTTGGGTTCTCAATCCCTAAACTACTATTCTGTTCAATTAATGCTCCCTAGAGTAGAATAGGGAAATTACACAGCTTACCTCATGAGGTTGATTTAAGATCTAATTGTTGTGTAGTTGACGTGTGTTAAGTCATAAAACATTGAATACTTTCAAAACAAGGATATTATCTCATAAATACAATTATGAGAACTTAATTGTTCAATTAAGAAATCCTTAAATCTAAATTAAAGAAACCAAGAAAAAATGCAAGCCTTAAATTCAAATACACATTTATTTTGAAAGTAAATAAAATTGGACTTTTGTTTACAATCTAAGCTTACTAAAACAACTTGGAGAATAAAAAATATATTTTTTTCTAATATGATTAGAGATAATAGCTAAATCAACCATGAAAAATAAAAAAACAGCCCATCTGTATTTTTTAGTTAACTAGCATCAATGCATCAATTAACCCTAATCACACAACAACCTTCATTATGCATACAAGATTTAATTACATGACAATATTGAGATTAAGATAGGTGTAATTGATTCATGATAATTAAACACACATATAGAGTTAATTTAATTAAAATTTATATTTTTCAAGTAACAAATAATCAAACATGAATTTAAAAACTATATAATCCTACTACTTAAGTTAATTAGTCAATCATAAACTAATTAACAATATATTTAAAACTAGAAACATAGAAAAAATAAGTTAGCAATCATCAAGTTTAATCATAGAAAAATACAAACTTCTTGGCTACACCGACTCCGATCAATAAGCTCATTTTTTAGATTGTATTGAAAATGTTTCATTTAGCTCTTTTTTCCATATTTTGTATTTCCATAGCACTTTTAAACACAACCAAGTTATTATAAGAAATAATAAAATAACTAAGGGATAAGAAGAAGAACAAGCTCCATATCTCCTTGTGGATTCATGTGTGAACACAAACACAAGGCGCATAGTCTTGTATAAGGATTCTGTACTGATGACCTTATCTGGAGAAGCCCCACAACCTCAACCAAAACCCTACAAGGATTGCTTCTTCATCTCCTTTTACTGATTTGCGCGACAGCACAGATCTTTCTTATTTATACATGGTACTGCACCTGATTCTCTTGCAAGGACAGTTCACATTGGCCTTGTAAAAGGTTGATGCCTGTAAACCACAAACAAGCTAGTGCCCACATTCAAGAACTTGGAGGAAAAGCAACAAGCATGGCAACCTGGATTTTCGGCGAGAGAGAGATTTTTGTCTGTTTTCAAACTGTTCATGTCTGCTTTGCGGTTGGGCCACCTAAACGCGGTCATCGTTTCATTGAATAAATTGCAGATAAATAAATACACAGAGGTTTGATTTTCTCCATATTTACAAAGGTTTGTCTTGAACAAGAAGAGCTCTGTATTGATCTTGGTCATTAATTATATATAGATACTTTCACCCTCCAGATGCATGGATATATTTGCCATCTTGAAACCTAAGAATAGTGAAATGATCGTAAGGACCTACACCATTAGTTCAGGTATATAGATGCATTGAAATTTTTTTAATTTGTTGATCAAGTGTTTCATAATGTTTTTTAAAAAAACTGGGCGAGTGAGTGATGTGTGAGTGGTGTGTATATAATGGCCGGTCTAGGACCAGTTGCTATAATGAAAGCATCCTCTTAGTTGACACCTGTATTTCATTCCTGTCCCACTCCATCAACACTAAGCCATTCTCATAGGGTTTTCCCCTGCATCATATTGTGCACCTTCAATTTTCAAATCAGTGAATTGTGCTGAAGAGGTAGTCGTAGTGCATTAAGCTGCTGAGCCAAGATAAATGAGTATTGCCCTTAATCCTGACTCGCTGTTTTTGTCTTGGTATCGTAAATTCTAATTTTTTTTACAAATAAAAACCACGTAAATTTAATAAAAATATTAATATGTGGATTAACCCTATAAATAGATATGTTGGCAAGTTTTAATGCTAAAACCAAGCTCGTCCCTTGATTTCGCTCAGGTTCGTAGTTAGTTCTACAATTCTAAACTTTTCTTGAATCTCTTGGCGTCTCCTTTCTGCTCCAGATTGTGCTTGATCATTATTGTAAAAATTGTCTAGATGAAATTGAACATGATTGTAATCATTCCAAATTCCACTCTCTCACCCTTGAATTTGTTCTGGTTTCTTGACCTTGTTATTATTGCCATAATTGGTATTATTATTCTGAAGGGAACATATAAACCAAAACGTAATCATGGTCTGATCTGCTGCCATGTTGACCTTATTGTTTATTTCATTTTGCTCAATTCCTAACCCACAGAAGAGCCACCACCACAGAAAATGACATCGAAATTGTAATTATTCGCCATCACGCCTTGAGCAACCAGCAGTTAAATGATGCCGCTGCTCCTGTGTGCATGTGTTTTTGTGCAGGAACAGTTGACCTTCGAAGTCAGTACTCAACTCCACAGTATCCATTAAACAAATGGGATTTTTTATATTATATTTGACATTTATCATTATTTTATTTTTTATGATCATAATTAGAGAGGTGGGATTTGTTCTAGCCAAGCCTAATTAAAATAAGTTATGAACGTGCCACTTTATTATGTTCTAGAAAAAGACTAGCTTACCTAGATAAGCAATAAAATTATAACGATTAGATCTGAAAATTAAGTTTGTAGATCTGAAAAAGACTAGAAAATAACATCCAAAAACTAAAAAACAAATTGTTGGTAATTTACCATGTAAATAGCGACATGACATATCATGTTGGTAATTCCTAATGAGATTTTTCATGGAATAGAGAAAATAATAAAAGTTTCAATGGCAATTCGACACATCAATGTTTTTGGACGGACATTCTCCCAACATATTATAATGAAATAAA
The DNA here is from genome assembly GCA_025169955.1 of Salix arbutifolia. Lineage (NCBI taxonomy): Eukaryota > Viridiplantae > Streptophyta > Magnoliopsida > Malpighiales > Salicaceae > Salix > Salix arbutifolia. Next base: position 7,593,087 of record CM045902.1, read on the forward strand.
ATCCGGTAATACTTTTCCATATTTACTTTGGTTTAAATTAATAGGGGCCAAACCCTGGGTATAACCAAAGGTGTAGATAATATATTGAATGATCACCGGGGCTCAAACACCCAACCTCTAAGTTCAGGTGCAGTGCAAGATCCCACAGGTGTTCAGTGTATATAACACCTCATCATTTGTGTACATGGTTGTGTTTTTTCATTTTCCGCATCGTGTTCGGCCTCCAAACGACAACACGTGGACAGGACATGAAAGAAAAAATTCTAGATGATCGTGTTTTTCCCCGTCAACATTTTGTTGATATGTTTGCTTAAATTAAGACCAAGAAACAGCAACAACAAGACAAGAAAGAAGATATTTTGTCTGATCAGTGATTCTGTTTATAATGTGTTTTAAAAATAATTTTTAAAAGATTAAAATTTTTTATTTTTTAATTTAAATTAAAAAAAAAATTAGTATTTTTAGATCATTTTATTTGCTAATATCAAAAATAATTTTTAAAAAATAAAAAAAAAAATTATTTTAATATATTTTTAAATAAAAAATATTTTCAGAAATAATTTTAACCATAGTCCAATTCTTCCATTTTTTGTAGCAACAACACAAATATTCTCACGTGCTTAAGTTTGTGTACTCATCATGGTTTTACGGGCAGTGATCAACAACTAATGTGATCTGCCGTGTGGTTATGCGCATGGATTCGCAAACTGAAACTAACCCTGATATTACGTTTCTAAAAATGATTCTAAATTTTTTTAATTTTAATTTTATTCTTAAATTTCAAATTAATATTTTAAATTTTTCTTGCTGATATAAAAACATTTTTTTCAAAAATAATATTATTCTAAGTTAAAATACACTTTAAATTGCAGCATTTATCACACTCTCAAATTTACAGATGCTATCATGCCCTAGATATATATTTTTTTTGTCATGGCTTTCGTTACAAAACAGGCAACATGGTTCGATAATATGTCTATATCCACATACGCGAGAAACTTTATTTTACCATGTTTCAATTATCTTTTTTTTTTTTTTTTTTATAAAAACCAATGTATTAGTAAAGTTCCCATGTCATTAAGCAAATGACAACAAGGGAAAAAAGGTTGAGTTTTAGATAATGCAAACCTTAATAAATCTAAAAAGAAACAAAAAAGAAATAAAAATAATTTAAGATATCAATTACTTCAAAGCATAATGTCTTATAAACCTCTGAATATATCTGAAGGTGTACAGGAAAATCTACTATTAAAGTTTCTCAACCATGATAACAAATGATATAAAAAACGAACTCATAAACATCATTTTAGTCTAGTTTCTTCATAGTGAAACTCATTTTGTTTCTAGCAACTCAAATACCTAGAAAAAACTTTGATATAAAAGAAGAAATGTATACTTTTGAATATTATATATCAAATTAGAGTTACATAATATATATATATATATATATATATATATAGTAGATTCTAGCAACACTAGGAATATTAATAATTTCCAATAATATCCCCCTACACTTAGAGAAGAGTTTACTGCATTAATGAATTATAACAAAACTGGAGTTCTACCAATTAAATAAACTGTTTTTTTTTTCTATATATAATATATAAAAAACCTGCTTTGCTGCCAATTAATCAGTCAATGGAACGGTTTCCTTTTTGAGATAATAAAATAAGAAACTATACTACAAAAACATTTACCAATTTCAAGCACATCCTTATCACTAGCTATTGGAGTAACTTGAAGCATCGGGAATGCCGATATTCTTTTTAAGAAGCCGAATTTCAATATTCTATGAAATATATGACGTCAAAATTCCATATAAAGGCATAGTTCGAAATTGACATTTCTTTATTATAAACCGATAAAAAAAAATCATGACCACTCAGATGATCTTATTTTTGTTCTTCGGTAGGAGTAAGCTTCTGATTTAATAATTGTGGTTATAATTATATAACAATCGAAGACCGGGTTCATAAAAAAAAAATGTATACTCAAAAGGGAATATGGCAGGGAGGAAATCAAAATCAATTAAGGATCCAAACAAAACCCGTTTTTTTAAAAAAGAACACGTTGTTTTCTTAGTTAACTTACATCAGTTGGATGTCAGCTGTTGCAATCCCTCTACATCTATCTAAGTCTACTGCCAATTTTAATATGATCGAGAAATTATTGGAATATTCAAATATCCCGGAGGATAAATATGGCAGACACTGTCGATCCTCGTATTCTTAGATTATAGCGTATAAATGACATGTCAAGCATGTTTTGTTCATAATATAAAAATAAATACTAATACATTGGTCTCAAACGTCTGGCCTACTTGTGCTGATATTGACCAAGCTTTACTCCATACCCTATAGGTGCATGCACATTCTAGGAAAGACTTGGTCCAAACGTAAAATTCCAAACAACTACTATAAAGTCAATTAAATAAAAATATGAACTGAGCAAATAGAAAGAACATTGAGGTTTTCCAGTTGCAAACAACTATTTCAGTGAAACGAGATCGTTTAGATACCATGGGTGCAGATTAAATTTTTCGCACAATTAAGTATATATATGCTGCAAAAGTTTTTCTTCTTATTTTGGAGTATATTAACACTAACCATATATTTAGAACAATCTGAGGTAGTGTCAAAGCTTTCTCTCAATATTCATCGCCTAGTTGTTTGTGACTGTCTTTTGCCACTGGGGCTCCATGTCAAGTTATCATTTTCTTAAATTTAAATGATTCTTGATAAGTTTGATGAACTATTATATTAAGCTCAGCTTGCTACGTATGGTGGGTAACCGATAGGAAGTCGTCAAGGTGGCCGATAACAACTGACTCGATATAAAAGAATTTACTGATAATACAACTTTTTCTAGATTTTTTAAGCCTCCCACATGCCATGGACATTAGCCAGGCATGGGGATGAGGGAAGAGAGAAAGGACAATAGAACCTTTTTTTTTTTTTTTCAAATTTAATTTAGAACCTTACGGGTACTTGTTCATCCTTGGCTGATCGTGGGGAACCATAACAATTATGAATCCGTTTCAGCAATGATTGAAATTAAGATGCCCCTCTATTAGCTGTATTATTCAGCTTACCACTCGATCGCTACAACGTCCTTCATCAACATTCATTTATGTGCACAAAACAAAAGTGAAGTCATCGATTGATGCTAATGTGCACATACAGATCCGGAAAATGTAGTGGTAAAAAATCCCACGAGAAGTTTTCAGAGAAAGTTATTTGTGTTTTTCAAGTAGCGAAGATTTAGCTCCTAAACCACCAATACTCGTTTGATGGCAACACGCCCGTTGTAAAAATTTGGTTGTGCTCTGTATTGTAGTTACGGCATCGCATACAATAAGGTAACATATCATCTGTGCTCTATAATTTGCACCAAAATATTACGACTCATGAGAGAGAGAGAGAGAGAGAGAGAGAGAGAGAGAGAGAGAGATCTAGTTTGGTGAGAAGATCTGGCCATTTTGGCACAAGGTTAAAAATGCTATTTTTGATTTAAACAAATGCAATTGTGTACGATCCATGAAATTTCATCCTGCAGAAGATATATTTGTTCTGGATAAATCATATGCATCTGGATAAATTTGTCCTCAAATGTCGAGTTTAGGGCTAGCTTGGTTGCAGGAGAAGATGACAGTGGGTTCACGTTTGATCCTTGTGCTTCACTTCTTGATCACTTGTTACAACAAAACATAGCTAGCTTATGATTCTGTCACGCTATTCTTTGCTCTTACGGCCATAACTGCAGGCGATAAACCGGAAAAGCATTAGGGTTATTAGTGACCATATAATATAATAGTAGCTTAGCTTAGCTTATCGGTTTCTACAAGATTAAATATAGCTAGTAAAAGAGAGGAATAGTGGAAAAGCATATGAGGTGTCAAGCCAGGAAGGCACCAGCTTCACTGGCGAAAAAATGCAAGGTAGTGGGGCCAGAACGGGATAACAGGGTGGGGTCCACGGGCACAACCGGCCTGCAATCGAAATTGTGAGCTTAATGATCGTGGGGGGCTAGCCCATGCCGGACCATTAGCCATCACGTGTATATATATTATTCTGTTTTTTGGGGCCCATTTTCCACTGCGGTAGGCTCACAAAAATAGAATTTAAAACACACCACCCTTTTAAATAAAAAAAGGAACGGTTTGATTTATACAAAACTTAAATGAGTAAAGATTAATAAAAATAAAATCATTTCTCTAATATTAAAATTGAGATTACTGAATTATCTTAAATAAAAAGTGTTGTGTTTTGATCTTAACTACACATTATCTTAATTAAGAATAACAAATAAAAAAATATTGAGTATAACATAAACCACATGAATATATTTAGTAATTAAGAGATGATTTATCACTCTAGAAGAATTAGGAACAATGTCTAATCTATTCTCAAATAGTATTGATTGTTGAAACGTTGAACAAGGTGTAATAAGATTTTAAAAAAGTTTTAAATTATTCTTGATGAAGATATAGTAATTATATTAAGGAGTAATCACTAAAAAATTAAATCAAATCACTTATGATTTTCTTAATATTTAGAGATCTTGACAAGCTACTAAACACTGCATATGCTCTTCAAATATAAATCATTCAATTATTGAATTGATAATAAATTAAATTTTTTAGTTTATTTAATTCTATTTTATTTAGAATTATGATTTTATATTTAGGGCAACTTATTGGGAAACCTGATGAGTTACATATATAAAAACTATTGATTAAAAACTCAAATGTGATGATTGATTAAGTGTGACTTGATTCTAAATAAATTTTAAAAATTAAAGATTAAGTGTAATTAATATAGGAGATTATAATTCTATACCTAGAAAAAAAATTAAGTAGGGAATTAATTGAATAAAATTATAAAATTATCCTAAAATTATATGCATGATAGTTGTTATGGAATAATAATATTTTTTTTTTATCTATAGAGTTTTTAGATTTTCTTATAAATAAAATGTTATGCCTCTTATATTTTCTAGACAATACAATATAGAATATACACACCTAAAATATAAAAGAAATGAACTTATACTTAAATGTATAACAATCTCTCTCATTTAAAAGAGTTTTTACTGGTGATTTATGTAAATTACCATTAGAGATTAAATATTTAGATGACTAATGATTTGTGATAATTCATTCTTGAACCAATTAATCAAAGTAAAAAAGAGCATCTAATCTTTAGTTAATTTTTGTATAAACTCTAAATAACTCTGGATAAATCTAACGAGATTCTTATAACTCTAAAAAAATTTAAATTTATTATTTATAATATAAATGTTTTTCATAAAAACCCTAAGTGATATGTGGTAAGTGAATTCTTAATATAACAATGTTGATTTTAAAAGTTTTGTTATTTTAAAATTATATATTTATTATTTTTTAAAATAAATTTAATATCAGTGTATAAAAATGACATGAATATATATATATATAATTAAAATAAATAAACTTTTTTTAAACAGACAAATAAACATGCTTTTGAAACACACTTTTCAATTTTTAGATTCCAAACGTGTTCTAATCGGCTAATATCACGTGGAGTCGAGTGAAAAAATTATCGAGCTGGCACGCGCGCTTGAACAAAAGGTTCTGTTTTCCCTTACAGAAAAATGGGCTCGGCTCAGACCGGAGCGAAGCTGAAGCTGGATTAAATATTTTAAAAGTAAAATTCGGAGAAGTGTCACAATCGCGATACACGGGTCGGCTGGTGGGGTCCTATGAAAAGCATTGAAAAAAAACATTTTTATAAAAAAAGAAAGAAAGGAGACCCATCCAACCAGAGGCCGCGTGCGATTGCTGGTAATAAGGATAATTTAGTTTATTATTTTAAGGTTGTTGCTATTTTATTATTGAGTGTTGTTAAAGTTATTTTTAAAAATATTTTTTATATAGAAATATATTAAAAATAATATTATTTTTATTTGTTAAAAAATATTTTAGATATTAACATGAAAAATAATTTAAAAACACCAAAAAAATTAATTTAAAATAAATATAAAAATATTTTGTTTTTAATTTTTTCAAAACGTTTTTAAGCCTGCAAGCTTAGCTTGCTCATTGTTTGAAGTGCGGGATGGAGAAAGGGTGGCAATCAATGAATTACGCAGTGTTAAACTCGTCTGATTTATAATTAACTCAACACTTAGAGTTTGACTCATACTAGATTTTTAGTTTAATAGGATAAAGTATTAATATAGCAAAACTCAGCTAATTTAATGAAAACTTATAATGATTTAGTCGATTCATTCAAATCTAATTCAATTTTAATCGAGTTAAAAATAAAAATAAAAATATTATTATTATAATAAAAATAATTGACCCGGTAATCTATGAAATTACTTGATTTTTTTTTTTTTAGTTTAGTTTGTAGCATGACAACTATGATTATATCTTCAAGCATAAAAATATGTCATTACCATGCATGTTTGATTTCTTGTTTGTTGTCGCCAAAAATGATCATTTGGTGGTGTTCGAACATATTTATACATGAGTTGGTGAAGGTTCCATCTTGAGTTAGTTTTTATTATAAAATTTATTTTTAATTTAATTAATGTTCCGGCAAGATAAGACACAAGGTAATTAAGGTGACGGAAGCTACAGGGTGGAGAGATTACGGTGCACGTTTGGCTACAAAGATACAAAAAGAGTTACATCTTGTATGTTCCCTTCAGCCGAGAAAATCTAGAATGCTGAATGAACGATTATCATGATTAGTCTGAACGTGTACACCACGCACGCGGTGTCGGGTTGAAATTGACCTCCAATACACTACAGTTGAGAAAAAATAATTACCATAGAAAATACAGAGAAGTTTTACCAGGTGATTGATTTAGATGTTCGATTCGTTTATTCATAAAAATAATTTAAGCACACGGTTTAGCATCAACGAGCCATCGATGGGAGAAAAATTTTCTTTGCTTTATTTTAATATATGTAATTTGCTGTTTTGTATTTTGATTTTTATTCAAATTTAGAAATTAAACTGAAAAAAAAGAAAAAATCAAATTTCAACGCATAGACAGATAAGTATGGACAAATAATAAAGACTGTATAAGAATGATAAAAAAACTAAAGAAATTAATCGCACTAAAAATTAAAAGAACAAAAACTGAAATAAAAAACAAAATATATTCGCTTTCAATTGGATGACAAAACTGTAACAAATTCAAACCTTGAGGCTGAAAAAAATAAATGAAATTTAAAAAAAAAACTATCAAAAGAATAAGGGTCGGAAAAAAGAGAGCATATATGATTAATTTCAATTGTAGGATAAAATTGAAACAAATCAAAACATGCAGACTAAAAACATTAAAGAAAAAAATCAAAAGAAAAGGGGTTGAAATGAAAAATAAAAAACAAAATATATTTGCTTTCAATTGGATGACAAAATTGTAACAAATTCAAACCTTGAGGCTGAAAAAAATAAATGAAATTTAAAACAAAAAACTATCAAAAGAATAAGGGTCGAAATAAAAAATAGCATATATGATTAATTTCAATTGTAGGATAAAATTGAAATCAATCAAAACATGCAGATCAAAAAAATTAAAGAAAAAAAATAGAAAATCAAAAGAAAAGGGGTTGAAATGAAAAATAACATATATGATTAATTTCAATTAAAGGATAAAATTGAAAAATCCAAATTTTTTATAGAAGCAATCAGGGGGGGGGAAAGAAATAAAATGTTCTAGGACTGAAATGTATTTTGACGTTGTAGGAGAGGAAAAGGCATAAAAACAACAAAATTGACCACTGACGACCATCCACCCACCTTCTATCGAAACGCGCACCACCATGTAGAAGAAAACATGACAACACACTCGCAGACATGCTGGTCAGGCAATTTCCTCAACCTCTATACACAGAGTGTGCGCCTGAAAGGCGTGCAATGGAGGCAACAACAGGCGTGTCCAGCAGACATGTTTGTTGGTAAATCAAAAAAATAATAAACAAACATGAAACAACTTAAACACCCCCTGAACTTGAGATAATAACGAATAAACCTGGTATCAAAATACTATTTTGCCCCCAGCCTCAGTGCTTTATTTTTTTCTTTTCCGATGATATTTTTGTAGTTCTACTGCTCATCCAAACATAAAAAACCAAATATCTCATCACTGCTAGAGCAATGTTTTTGTCTAATTTGAGGGTAAAGAAATGAATTTACTGTTCACTATTAGTGTATAGGACTGAAAATACCCTTGACTCTTCTTCGTTTTGTTGTCTACTTCTAGAGGTAAATTAGTAGTTTTACTGTGCAAAAAATATGGAAAAGAAGAAAACACCCTCCAACAATCAAATAATATCAACTGGATCTTAGGAAAAGTCAAAAATATCCCTGAGACAAAGGGTTAAATTTCGATGCATTGAAAGGTAAAATAATAATAATACTATTATAATTCATAGTAATTTAGGTTTAGTGCTATAATGTTTAAGCGATGGTATTTATCTTCTTTTTCAATGAAGTAAAATCGTTTTAAATACAAGTATATGTGAAAGAAAAATACATAATGATTGGTTATATATATTATTTATACATTTTCGAGGTTTTAAAAAGATAAAAAAAATAAAATGTTGAAGCTTTCTTGGAGGGAGGGTTTGCCCTAATTAACCAGGTGACCACGATCTGAAATTAGCATCCATTAATTGATCGATCGCTCTAGATGTACATCATTGTCACTACGTCTTTTTTTTTTTGTTAATTCAATGTTTGTTCTTTTAAAGAACCCCAAATCATCTTTACCGTTTGATGTTCTCGCATCATCACCGATCTTCTCGATCTCTTTTGTAACCTCAATAGCTGAACTTTCTCTTCTATGGACTCCATCAGTTTCTGGTAGAGGTTATCTCTTCTATCTAAAAGCTTAGCTCGAGCCATTATACGCCCCCTTTTTTCGTGCAAAGCTTTTCCAGCAATCAAGCCCCACTTAAACGATGAGAGAGAGAGAGAGAGAGAGAGAGAGAGAGAGAGAGATTATTAGCGCATGTGTGTGCTTCTACTCATTTTCATGATCCTTGCTTCTTATTTAACCCTTTCTCTTTTCTCTTCCCCGATCTTCAAGTACCTTCCCTTCCCTTTCGCAGCCCCTTCTTTTCCTTTCCTCGGGATCTGATCATTCCCTTCTCTTTTAGTCTCTTTGGACAACAACTAGACATTCCATCAATCAAGAGTACAAGAAGTTGGGGATTTACCTCGATCAATTCCTGAGGATCACTTTTTTTCCTTGTGTCTTCTTTCTTGTTTGTTCGTTTCTTCTTTCTTTCTGTTTTGTTTTTGTCTGGTTCCGTTTCCTCGTTCAAAAGGTACAAGTGGAAGTGATCACAAAAGCTAACTTAAAGTGTCTCTTTTCTTTGAGCTGATTGGTGGGTTCTCGAGTTTGGATTCATTACCAACCAGATCTAGCAGGGATTTCGTACTTGGCAAGAGTGCACTCTAGCTAGAGGATTTTCAAGGTTGGGTTTCAGGAGCTTCCTCCGCTCCTTCCTTCACTCTTTCCGATATAGCTTCTTCTCCTTCTTCTAATTCTTTTCTTCTCTTTCTAGGGTTTTTCTCTCTGTATGTTTTGTTTTTTGTTTTTTTTAGTAGCAGGGTTCTAGCTATTTGTGACCATTTTAACTTGCCAAGTTTCTGATCTAAACTCTTAGAATCTTATGATTCGTTTTGATATTAATTAGAAGACATGTAGAGTCCGGGAGATTAAACAACATAGAATTATGGTAAATCTTTTCATGTATGAAAGATTCTTAAGAACTATATATTGAAATTGTGGACATGATTTCTGTATTATTAATTCTCTCACTCCTACATTATACAGTCTTCTCAACGACAAAATGACGAATTTTAAGTTCTAAGATGATAATCAGTTACGATAAATGCAAAGATACTTCTTCTAGCGAAACTGAGGGGCTAATTAATTGCGTTATAGTTTTTCCTATGTTTTTTTTACACTGTTAAATTAAAGATTCATAGCTTAATATTTGGTATTAGTGTTCCTCCTCCTGTTAAGAGATCTTGAATTCGAACATCTCGTTTGTAAAAAAGAAAAAAGAAAAGTAATGACATAATTACAATGAACAAATGGAATTTAAGGACTTATTTTTAAGGAAGCCTGTTTTTTCATGGGAAAATTCCAGCTTGACAAACTATTTTTCTTGCTACAAATACTGTCAAACTATTCGTAAATAGAAGAATTGATTTTGTTCTCTTAGAGATCACACTGGCGATTGATATTTTTGCTTTGAATGGGAAGAACATGTCCTCTCTCTTTGTGGCCAATTAAGGGCTACAAAATTCAAGACATTTATATTCCCTGCCGGACTATCTATTGAACTTAGGAAACACAATCTTGTTTGGATCTTTTCTTTTATTATTATTATCTTATTTAGTAGGAGACAGTCCTACCTCAGACCTGCGCGTAAGATAAGTTCGAACATTAATTGCATCCTATGTACGTACCTAGTTAGTTTGTTCTACATCGGAGAGGCTAATTAACTAAATCTTGTGTTGTGTCATTTATACTCCAGTGTTGATATATGAAGTTTTACAATGTTCTTTCACTGCTAGTACTCATATGTCTAATTAGATTTTGAAAATTGATCACAATATTTTATGTGCGTAAGTGTGGACTCACATTCAATATAATCTCTGCATCCTTTTACTTGGATATGGTTGCTGCATTTTAATGTAGATTAAATTTTCAGTTCTTGGAAGAGATGAACACCTTTCCGCATGTTCCCCCGGGCTTTAGATTCCATCCATCAGATGAAGAACTTGTTGATTACTACCTTAGAAAAAAAGTTGCTTCAAAAAGAATTGACCTCGATGTCATTAAGGATGTTGATCTCTATAGAATTGAACCGTGGGATCTTCAAGGTACGTTGTAAATTAATTAATGTTCGCAAATAAACTTTGCTAATGACTTTTAAATGGAAATGAAAAGGTCGCTAGTTCATGATAAAACGTGTTTTAATTTAATAATTATTTTTATTTGTTTGAATAGAACTTTGCAAGCTCGGAACAGAAGATCAAAATGAATGGTACTTCTTCAGCCATAAAGATAAGAAGTATCCTACCGGAACTCGTACTAATAGAGCGACAAAAGCTGGGTTTTGGAAAGCTACTGGAAGAGACAAGGCTATCTACTCTAGGCATAGCTTGATTGGCATGAGAAAAACCCTAGTGTTTTACAAAGGACGAGCTCCAAATGGGCAAAAGTTAGATTGGATCATGCATGAATATCGACTAGAAACAAATGAAAATGGAACCCCTGAGGCAAGTTTTTTTTATTTTATCATGAATCTTATTTTTTGCTACTTAACAAAATTCTTGATATATGCCAATGTGCTGTACTATTTTATCCTTCATATTGACTTGGGAAGAAATCTGTATCCATACTGAAAAAGGCTCACTCTAGAGCTCGTTCTTTCTTTTTAGTGTTAGTTTGATGCCTAAAGAAAATAGAGACATGTATATTAGTATAAAGAGGGTTCCAGTTTCACGATCATTGATAATCTGTAGAAATTTAAAAATTTATCTAGAGAACCATGAAAATTATGAAAAGTGTGTACGGAAATTAGCAACGAAATTTGAAATTGAAAATTTGAAATCGCAATGGAAATTTCGATGTAAATTGCAACGGAAATTTCGTTGTTTAGTTTTACTCAAAAACAGAAATTCCGATATAAATTATAACAGATAATCCATTACAGATTAATTTACAACCACAAATTTACATCGGATTATTTCCTATGAAAATTCCATTGCTAATAATATTTATTAGGAACGGATTCTTTTATAAACAGTAATGGATTGATCTGTTGCTGCTGTTGCTGTTAACCCTTTTGTTTTCAGAGTGTGGTGGGATATTTTTGGTGCATGGATTAGATACTTTTACACAACAACTTCAGATTCTGTATCGTCCCTTCTACCTGAGAAGAAGTCAGAAACGAAATCAAACTTAATTTAAATTGAGCCTGCTGCAATTTTCAGCCAGTATCTATAATATTGTTTTTGGCTGTCTTTACATAAACATAAACATAATAGTAATAGTAATAGTAATTCTCTTGCAAGCACACAAATAAACATGCATATTGCCTATGAAACTAAAGTCAAATCGTCTAATATGAGATTTCTGTAACTGCAACAGGAAGAAGGATGGGTTGTATGTAGGGTGTTCAAGAAGCGAATGCCGACAATGAGAAAAGTTGGTGACTACGACTCACCGAGTTGGTATGATGAACAGGTTTCGTTCATGCCAGAAACTGGTTCTCCAAGGAGAATATCTCAACCTTATGCATCATACCATCATCACTATCCTTGCAAGCACGAGCTCGAGTTGCAATACAATATGCCTCACGACCCTTTCCTCCAGCTTCCTCAATTAGAAAGCCCAGAAGTTCCACAAATGCAGCAATGCCATCAACAAAATTTAAACTCACTTTACAGAAACAATAATAGTGAGCAAGCTGTAGACCAAGTGACTGACTGGCGGGTCCTTGACAAATTTGTTGCTTCTCAGTTAGCAAGCCATGAGGAGGCCTCCAAGGGAACCAGTAACTTCTCCAATACAGCCACCTTTAATGCAGCCGAGCAGATGGACGTGCTTGCCAACGAATCCAAGGGGTCAGAAATTGCACAGGAATATGCATCGACGTCTACGTCAAGTTGCCAAATTGATCATCTATGGAAGTGAGAACATATAATAATGATCAATTACTAGAAGATGCATACTAATTAATTATAGTAACTGCGCGCACTTATTATGGAAAAGGAATATGTTCCAAGGTGCTGTACATCATAAAACGAAAATGGTATTGTCGTAGCTATTATATATGGACTTTCTGTGTCCGTACCGATGAATACCAGGTTACTTGTTAGAGAACAAATGCCAAGAAAAAAGAAGCCAGTACCTTCAGGTGGACTGTATAGTTGAGATTTGTTGGAATCCACTCAGCTATTGAATGTCGGATGTATCTCTCCTTCAATTTTCATTTGAAGGGTTATGCTGTAATGGTCCTTTTCTCTATTTATTATATAATCTCTGTAGGTTCAATCGATCCTAGCATTAAGGTGTCTGTTTGAAATCCCCCTTCAGTTTTCACAAGCGATTGTTTGAAGATGTCGTTTTTCGCTTCTTTTCATAAGAAAAAACGTAGTCTACCATGAATGATAGTTATCTCATTCCTGTGTTAACTGTCTGCTGCTAGTTCTGCAGCTGTACTTTTGTACTCCCTTTTCACCACTGGCTTCCCCATGAATGATATTAATTATTTTGAAATAAATATTGTGAATATATATATATATATATATATATATATGTTAACATATTTCAATAAATAATAAAAATGATGAGTATGGGCCTCCAAAAAATTGCTGTGGACGTCTTTCTTCTTCTTTTTCATTTGATTTTTGGCCTCCTCGTCTACTTACACCATTAGATAAATGGCCAATGACGAAGCTAATTAAATATACTTTTTTGGAAAATGCCTAATTGATCAACCTACCATCTAAATTTGACCATATAGGAAAAGTGTTTAGAACACTAGTTTAGATTTCCATCCCTGTTAGTATATGGCAGGAGGTGCGTGTGACAATAATTGTGAAGTATTTAACCAAATGGACATGAGTGACTTTGCATGCGTAAAAGAATAGTTTTGCTAATGCAGTTAAGGTGCGACCAGACCATTTTATTGCTAATTAATGTCAGGATATAGGAATATTGCTTGAATATTCAAAACTATAAGTTTCTCTATCGTAGCAGAATAGTAGTTTAATTAATTTGTATTCAAAGTCTATGATAACATGCTTATCCTAACGTTATTTATGATGCGACATAAATTAAACTTAACTTATCCTAAAACAACAATCTTTCCTTAAAGATAAACCAACTCACAGGTCCTGGATGTACGTAGACCGAAGCTGCTTCACCTAAAAGCATATTCTATTAATTTTTGATAGGTTCGAACTTCGAGTTCTCTACAAATAACAATTTATTTGTTTGAGCTCGAAATATTTTTAGCCCTTTTAGTGACAATGACATGTTTTTGCTTAGCTTAACGTGGCATTGTCACTAAAATGGCTAAAAATATTTCGAGGTCAAACAAAGATCAATCAGCACAACTCAATGAAAATTCTATATAAAGTCCAGAGATAGAGAGAGAGAGAACTCGATCAGGGAACAGAGATAAGACGTTGAAAAGCAGCGATAAAAATTCGTACCCAAACAAAGAAATTGCAACTAGCTAGCTAGCTAGCAAGCTGTTATATATTTTCATGACCTCAAAAAATTACTGTTAGTGAAATAAGAATGGCCAATCTCCTTCCTCTGTGCACGAGCACGACACAAATGCTAGTGTGAACCTGTTAAAGAATCGGCATGACGTGCGTGCTCATCTTGTTTCGATGCTCAGGCACCATCCAATCCATGCCTTTATTCTATAATATTATACGTACCTGTCGAAGAAGATGAATCAAGATGCATCCGAGAATCTTCTTGATGAATTTATATCAACTTCTTGACAAGTCGAAATTGTATCAAACAAGATTCGATCGAAAACCCAGAACTTCAGCTTATATCAACTGCGAGAGCTGGCCTTAGATTCGGATGATTAATGAAAACTCATGGCTAGCTATTTGTGTGTACTAGACAGCGAGAATTACATGTGTTGAAAGTCTTCCCGGCGCCTTAAATACTGCTGACAAGAACAAGGGAACACATATTAATCACTCGGTCTCTCATTATCGATAACATGAGTAATTAACAAAGAAGAAAAGTATGTTTGTTCGGGTGTTATTGACCAGGAAAGCAACCTCTTACTTGGGCTGAAGTCAATCAGTAAAATCCCTTTGAAGCAATGAAAATTTCGCAAGCTAGCGACATAATGAGTGGGCGTGCTCTCATGGACTCATCATGCATAAACTATCAACTAGTACGGTGAGAGAGGTAGAGAGGCATTTGCTTAATGGGAGGAAAAACAAAATCGAAAGGAAGCGCATCTTGCTGACTTAGTTTGCTATGCTGCAGGCTGGCTAGCTTGTCCTTTCTCATTAGGGTTTTGTGCTCTCATGGCGTGACTTGTGGTACAAGAAACCAAAGGTATTTGCCATGCAATAATGTCTCTCGTTTCATATGAGAGAAGAGAAGGTTCGACCTTCAAAACCCAAAAGAAGCAGACCATGCGCATTGATGCAGTTTGTGTGAGTGAATAATTAGGGTTTTACAACTAAACATGCTGTTTGCAGACTTCGACAGACAACATCATTCACCATGTGAAGCAAGCATTACCCATGTGAGCCAGCACTAATTATTAGCGTGCATCCTTGGCCACCCGGATCCCAGACTCAACAGTTCCCGGAGCCAAATTTCTTTTTACTTCTCAACTATACCACGGCCTTTCGGTTGCTGCTGTTGACTTTCTGTGACTTATATATATATATATATACACTCCAGTCAGTGAAAGGTGCAACCCACCATCAATTGAATATCACGTGAGACATTTCTGTTTCGACGATTACATTGATTTTGGTGTTATCTCCTATATTAAAACTATTGTTTTTGTCGATTGTAGTAAATTATCGTGGATAATATATCTAAGCTTGTAACACAAGATTTAATTTATTCGGGCCTTGTTAATATATATGTAAATGGGCTCTTTCCTCTAAATAACGTTAAACCTTCTTAATGGGCCACATTCTGGAGTATATCATGCAGTGCTTCTTGTATTAGAAAAGCACACCTTCGACATACTACACGCCATGGTTATATGCTTTTGACTTTTGTAGAGAACCTTGTACGCTTGATGATTTGAATTAGGTAGCATAAACATCAAAAGTGGTAAATATGTATAGAAAAGATGAAAAGAGAAAAAAGAAAAAAGAAGCAGCTATCAATAATATAGCTATTCCTTGACTCTGTCTGTGTGTGTGTAATAGGTAGAAACTTACAGAAGGTACGTAATGCATAATACATATAGAAGGAAAATAGTCGATGTGGCTTGGAAGCAAAGACGAGATCATGAAAGTTGAATTTTTCATGAGTTACTGTGGATTTGTACAAGATAAAATTTGAATTTCATCATCTCATTTTACTTGATAAAAAAATTAAGTATAAATTAGTGTGAATCTGTGCAAATTTCAAAGTCAATGAGCTTTAACTTGAGAGTGTGTGTTAAAAAATAATATAAATCATATTATGTTGTCTCACCTAACACTTTAAACTTTTAAATGAGATATTTCTTAATAGATTCAATGCTTGACTTAGGATTTGAGCATCGAGATAGGATTTCTTAGTCTACTACACCAATGCTCTTTAATTTGGGAGGAGCCTTCTCCTTTCTCCTTTTCTTTTTTCTTCTTGGTTGATCTCTTTTCTGCTAGTTCTCCTCACCTTGCAAGGAAATAATACGTACAGCACACCATAAAACATTTATGAACCCCAACGTTTTTAGCCATGTTAATGCTTCCAGCTTTGTTGTGGGTTCCAAAACTTACTTAGCTGCATTGCATAATCTAAGATGTTGAGATGGGTACAACTAGTTTGCTACATTCTCACGAGTGCTCCATTTAAGTTAACTATGTACCTATAAAGATAAGAAGGAACAATTTTATCAGGGTACGCTATGGATATATGATTTAGACATCATAAAATTATTTATGCTTGATTAATTTTATTTATTTTTGTTCTTAGAAGGTAGAACAATCAACCTCATTGGATAACCACTCACACCAAGCAACAAAAACAAGAAAAAATAGATTATAAAGGAACAACGACCAGATACAATGAGTTTAAATGAGGTTAAAGAACAACCTATTGTATCTAGTTTAGTTGTAAAAGAAATTTGAAGAAACTATGTAGTTAAACTACCAAATAAGATAAATATGGCTAACATAATAGATCTAAAAGAGTTTAAAAATAAAGTTAATAAGAAATCAATTGTTTTTTTTTGTTTGTAAGAATATCTAGAGACTCTCTAGTAGAGTTGTCTAAAGAGTTAAGAGCAATGTCAAGAAAGTTGAAAAATATTTTTCATTTTGAGTTTCCAAATTCCTTAACTTTTGATTTTGATACCTAATTTATTATAGATTTTTAGAATTGTTTTAAGGTTCCTGATTCCCTGTGGTTAGCATTTAGCATGTCATAGATATTGTACAATCTTCTAAGCTCCCTAATGTTTTGCTTCTTATGCTTGACATCTAACATGTCAAAAATCTTGAGTAGTTTGTTGAGCTCACTAAACCCTTACCCTTTTTTCTTTTTTCTTTTTTATCTAAAATTATATATTTTTTTAAATCATTTTCACACATAAACATTTAATAAATACCTTTAAAGACAAGAAAAAGAAGTTATGAAGCAAAAAAAAACCCTCATAAATAGATTAAAAAAAAACACAAAAATAAATTGAAAGATTTATTATTTTTTGACCTTGATCTATTTTTTCAATCCAAAGAAAGTCAAAATAACATCTAACTTCACTTGTCGAAAAGAACTCATTAACACAAAAAGCGATCTTTTTGTGGTCGGAATCTTCACCAATTGGATAACCTTCTCCTCCATTCATTGTTTTTCAAAAACAAATCATCTTTCCATAATTCTATGCAGCATTGTTAGATTTTTCTTTATTTAGTCTTGAGTTTTGTGCTTTCAAGACAATACAAACAAGTGTAAAATCTCAGCAAACTCAACAATTGATAGTGAGAAAACCGAGAGGCCAATCTTCCTTCTCTTCATTCTATATTAGATTAAATAGGGAAGATTACAACGGTTATAATGTTAAATATGGAAATGTACAGAATGGCAGAGCATGCTATATGGGAACTAATACAGGGGAGTGAGAGATTCAAGGGGACGTTGATCATGTTGAATCTTGAGGGATTTGAGTTGTTACTGCAGATTTGGTTGTGGAATTCTTTCCATAACTGACTGGTCTAACATCCCCCCGCAAAGTAATGGGGAGTAAAATCACCATTAGTTTGGACCGAAGGAAGATAAACCGAGGAGCAGTATGGCCCTTGGTGAAAACATCGCCAATCTGGTCTTGTGTGGAGATATACTTCACTTGAATGTCTTTGTTGAGGACTTTTTCTCGGATGAAGTGATAGTCGATCTCGATGTGTTTGGTGCGAGCATGAAACACTGGATTTGATGCTAGAGCAATAGCGCCGATGTTGTCACACCAAATTGTAGGAGTGGAAGACAATAGTATACCAAGTTCTTTCATAAGCATTCGTATCCAATAAAGTTCAGCAGTGACGATTGCAAGGCTGCGGTATTCTGCTTCTGTGCTGCTTTTGGAAACAATGGGTTGTTTCTTGGTTGTCCATGTGATGAGGTTTTGTCCAAGAAATAGCCCATACCCGGTTGTGCTGCGACGATCATCCGGGTTGCCAGCCCAATCGGAATCACAGTAGGCTTGTAATGTTATCTCTCCGGGAGTAAAGTAGATTCCATAGTCAATACTCCCCTTAAGGTAACGAAGTACTCTTTTTACAGCTACCCAATGAGGCTCTCTTGGGTTGTGCATAAATTGACACAATTGGTTGACTGCATAGGCAATGTCGGGGCGGGATATAGTGCAGTACTGAAGAGCACCAACCACGTGACGATATTCAGTTGGATCGTCCAGGAGATCACCTTCTGTGGAGGAGAGTTTCGGTCCAGAAACTGTTGGGCAATTGAGAGGCTTAGCACCCACCATATTGGTGCTGTGGAGGAGGTCTGTGATGAAACGAGTTTGGCGTAGGTGTAGTCCATTTGAGTCGCGGCTAGCTTGAACACCTAAGAAAAAACTCAACTCACCCAGATCTTTGACATCAAAAGAGTCATTAAGGAATAGCAGAAATGAATCAATATCATGTTGATTAGAGCCAGTGACCAAGAAGTCATCAACATAAATAAGCACATATAATTTTACAGAATCAGTGGCATAAATGAAAAGTGAGTAATCAGCAGTGGATTCAGTGAAGCCATATTCTAATAAAGATTGTGACAGGCGACGAAACCAAGCACGGGGTGCTTGCTTGAGTCCATACAAGGACTTGTGCAGGTGGCATACATAATCAGGATGATTTTCATCTACAAACCCTTGAGGTTGTTCCATAAAAACTTCTTCATCCAAAAAACCATGTAAGAAAGCATTTGAAATATCTAATTGACGTATATTCCAATTAAATGACACTGCCAATGCAAGGATTATCCGAACAGTGGAGTGTTTTACCACAGGGGAGAAGGTCTCGGCATAATCAATGCCATATTATTGATCAAACCCCTTGGCAACTAATCGCGCTTTATAGCGCTCAATACTGTCATCTGATAACCTTTTAAGCTTAAATACCCATTTATTGCGAACAATATGTTTACCTGGTGGTCGCGGACAAAGGGACCAATTGCCATTTACCATTAATGCGTCAAACTCAGACCCCATTGCAGCACGCCATTGAGGAGAAGAGACTGCTTGTGTGTAGGTGGATGGCTCAGTTTCGGTGACCACACTGGAGAGTACCTGCAAAGGATGTCTAGTCGAGTATAGAGAGGTGAAGTCTGGGAAGGATTTGGGTTTTGAATGTCCGGTTATGGAAGGAGTGACAACTCGATTTGAGGGTTGTTCGTTCTGTACTGGTGGTGTTGGGTTTTCTGTAATGGGATGAGGTTGTGATGGAGGGGTCGGAGGGGAATCGGTGGATTGGTCAGGAGTTGGGATCGGTGATGGGTCTGGTTGGAGTTTCGAAGGTGGGGTACTGGGAAGAGGATTTGGTATAGATGGTGTGGTTGGCTCAAGGATAGGAAGATCAATTGCAGGAATAGGTGACGTGGGTGTTAAAATTTATGGAGATCTAAAGAGTGAAGAAGTCTTACCTGGGGAGACATTACTCGGTGAGGCAGGAGAAGAGTTGACTGTATCACGTTTTGCAGGAAAATCTTGCTCATTAAAAATAACATTGCGTGATATATATATGCGACCAGTGTTATAGTCAAGGCACCGATACCCACGTTGTTGGTTTGCATAGCCTATGAAAATACATTTTTTACTTCGAAAAGAAAGTTTATGATTTTCATAAGGCCTTAGTAAAGGAAAACATGCAGACCCAAAAATTTTAAGATGTGAGTATTTTGGGATTGTTTTATGTAGCATGTAGAAAGGTGTCAAATGATTTAAAACTTTTGTGGGAAGACGGTTAATGAGATAGACAGATGTTAGGAAAGCATTAAGCCAATATGTATTGGGTAGATGAGACCGTGCTAAAAGTGTAAGGCCAGTTTCAACTATGTGGCGATTTTTCCTTTCAACAATTCCATTTTGCTGTGATGTATGAGGGCATGTCAATCTATGAAAAATGCCATTTTCTTGTAAAAAATTTTTAAAATTAGTGGATGTAAATTCACCACCATTGTCGGTTTGTAGTTGTTGGATTTTACAAGAAAACACATTTTCCATAAGAGTTTTGAAATTTTTAAAAATATCAAAAACCTCATTTTTGAATTTGATGGGATATAGCCAAGTAAAGCGAGAAAAATCATCAACAAAAATAACATAATATTTTGACCCACCAACAGATTGAACAGGAGATGTCCATACAACTGAATGAATAAGTGCTAAAGGGCGATTTGTTTTACAAGTCGAGTCATTAAAGGGTAATTGTTTAGATTTCCCTAAAGGACATGACGAACAAAAGCCTAATTTATTTGATGTGGAAACATCTAAGTATTTAGACGTGACCAATTTATTCAAAACAACTTGAGATGGGTGGCCAAGACGATCATGCCATGTGTCGAGTGTGGTTGACACACCAAGTGAAGCCGCAAAGCAGGAAATTTTATTTGAGCAATATTTATTATTCGCAATCAGATAGAGTCCATTCTCAACTTGCCCTTGGAGTAGTAGTCGCCCCGTGTAGTTCTCCTTCACAGAAAAATCATTACCGGTGAGTATAAAATAACAATCATTGTCCAAACAAAAACGATTGATAGAAATTAAATTTGAGGAAGCATTTGGACAGTGTAGGACATTAGATAAAGTGAAATTAGAGTTCTTTGAGGCGAGAGATGTAGTACCCATATTTTGGATTACCAAACCTGAGCCATTACCCACGGTGATGGTTTCTTCTCCTTCATAGGGTTGTGAAGTTATGAGATTTGCCGTATTGTTGGTGATATGGGCATTAGCCCCACTGTCGGCATACCACATATGCTGGGTATGAGAAGAATTGCCTTCAGCAGCCATGGCAGCGAGATCAGACGGTGGAACGCGGCCTTGGTAAGAAAAATTGAACCGATTGTAACAATCAAGATCCATATGTCCCTTCTTTGTGCAAATTTGACATGTTGGTCTGTTGTCACCAGGATGATTTGTGTTGGGTTTGTTGGGAAAGGATCCCATATGAGCTGGGGAGTGAGAATAGGAATTGGGTGATCGGGATGGGTTTGTAAAACTCGGTCCTTTAGTTCTTTTTGGAGCCATTGATTTGGAATGAGTGGCTGCAAAGGCAAGATTTGTTTCAGTGGGTATGGCAGGGTTTGAGGCCTCCATTAACGTTTCAAAGTTAAGGATTTCGGTCTAAAAATCATCAAGTGATAGCTCTTTTTCTCGGGTTGCAAAGGTAAAGGCAGTGATGAATGGCATAAATTGTGGCTTGAGTCCACTCAAAAGATAAGAGATGAGATCTTGCTCGTCCACTGGTTTACCTGCAGCAGAGAGTTGATCAGAAAAAAGCTTAGCCTCTTCAATGTAGGAGAGGCAATTTCGGTTCCCTTGTGATATGGTCTGTAGTTGGCGTTTGAGAAATGCCACACGAGACCTTGAGGTTGAGGAAAAACTGGCTTGAAGTGCATCCCAAACCTGTTTAGAAGTCTCTAGATTGAGTACTGTAGAGACAAGTTTCTCAGTAATGGAGGCATAGAGCCAACTAAGAACACTATTGTCCTTCTTGGACCAGATGGAAAAGGCAGGATTCAATGATCCATCTGATAGAGTCTTGGCTGGAGCAGGGTTGGTGCTGTCAACAAGACCAACCATGTCATGACTCTTTAAAAAAACAAGAAATTGGATCCTCCATGTGAGATAATTGGGGCCATCCAATTTCGGGAATTGAGGAGTTTGAAGTGAAGAGGCCATTTGGTGCGGAAGCAAGGATTGAAAAAGTGTTTTGAGCGTGAGCTTTAGGGCTCTGATACCATGTAAAATCTCAGCAAACTCAGCAATTGATAGTGAGAAAACCGAGAGGCCAGTCTTCCTTCTCTTCATTCTATATTAGATTAAATAGGGAAGATTACAACGGTTATAATGTTAAATATAGAAATGTACAGAATGGCAGAGCATGCTATATGGGAACTAATACAGGGGAGTGAGAGATTCAAGGGGACGTTGATCATGTTGAATCTTGAGGGATTTGAGTTGTTGCTGCAGATTTGGTTGTGGAATTCTTTCCATAACTGATTGGTCTGACAACAAGAACATATAGTACGTTACGATAATGACAATTTCACTGTGCTTTTGTGCTGATTCTTATTTATTGTTTTGAATTTCTTGATGTGAAAATCATATTGACCAACACAGGAATGCTCCAAGTGTTACGAAGGTTTTAGTATATGATAAAAGGAAGTGGAGGGGATGAATCCATGTTATGAAACACTGACTAGTTTGGGATTCAAGTTTGGTTGATTTCGAGTAGATCCTGTAGAGAATCATTTACAAGGAATTGTCTGTCTCTCCTCGTCCTTCTTCCTCTCTTTTTCATTACCATAACATCCCAAAACAATTAAAAGCACAATCCATAGAAATTATAAAAAAGTATTTCTGGGCTAGTTTTTATCGGGAAAACAAAAACGGGGCGGATTCAACTTTGGAAAAAAACAACACATTGGGCCTAAGGAGCTCCTCTCAAGAACCTTGTTACGTTCAAAATCAGGCAGTCTTAACTCTTAAATGTTTGTCCTCTCTGCCTCCCTTCGATTGATTTACATTTTTTTTAGAAGAAAAAAAAGACATCATTATTTCTACAGTACTATTTCGAAAGTGATGCCTCCTTGTAAATGTGCAAAATAATCATTGTGAACCTACCGAACTGATATCACTGGTGTATGTATAATTAAGTAAAGGCAAGTTAACTAAATATTAATAAAAAAGACATACTAAGATTTTGTTTCATTCTAAAATCAAACATCACTAATGCGATCCTTACACGTGGTGTCCTTGACTAGGATCCATATCCAAGCTGAAAAACAAGGTCAGGGGACTGATTGATTGAAGCATGGCAAAGCTGTGTTCCCTCGAACCCACCCATCCCCTTTGTGGGCCATGAGCATGTCTTTGTGTGGTCGAAAGAGAATAACTAATCCCTCAGCGACATAACTGATCTAGGCAAAGCCATGTGGGGTTACCTAACCTGAAGGTCCATCAACTCAATCCCCCCACCCATTCAACTCGCACGTACGTGGGTCACAGAGCACACGAGATTGAGAGGCAAAGCCACACAAAGATCGGTCGGACGGGCCAAAAATATAGACACTGCACCGCCTTCAATAATCAGCTTTATCGGATTCTACCCGGCCCCACCAAAATCAGAGAGAGAGATCCTCATATCCCCTCAAGCAGCAACAATTAGCTCCAAGCAGGCTTTTACAGTGATAGCTTCTCCTCATTCGTACATCCCTAGCGTCAATGCATTCATACATGATGAATGTTGGCCGGCATGCATGCATCCATGCATCATTGGAGGTGCACTCTTGCTGTAACGGTTAAAATAAAAGAGGCTAGGAAATTAGTTTTTAATATTTTATTTTTGTAAAATTTTCATTGGACAATGAGGTTAATTGGAGATATTCAGGTCCCTAATTGAGTTTCCAGGGCAATACACTTACAGCCTGGTTGTAAATGTATTGACCAATGATCTACCAATTCTACAAAAAGTGACCTTTTCACTCCTTCATTTATATATTTATATATCGTAAAACCCATATCTTACAAAAATAATTTTGAGTAACTACGCTTTGGCAGGCAAACAAAGCTAATATCTGCACTCTACTTTTTTGGAAGCATGGGTAATAAACAGTACTTTGTTGTACAGGAAATCAAAAAGGTCAGCACGCTGTCCGTTTAATGGGAATTGCTGCATAAAGTCTGTGGACATGTCAAATATTATTTGAAGATCTCCATAATTAATAAAAATACAAAAAGTAAAACCCAAATATATATATTAACTAAACCCATGTTGAGAAATATTAAAAAATATATAATTTGATAAGATATACAGTCGGGACCAGCCATGTTGTCGCGACTTTGACAATAATGTCGTCGTTGCCGATTAAATGAACTCATCTCTGATTTCATGTGAATCTACCTCGGCGTTTTCTCCATTGCATTACAGGTGTTTTCACTTTCACACCAATTACTCATGTTTTTTAATTTTTATTTTAAGAAAAATTCGGTAACCATGCCAGTTGGTATGCTTACGTTAGTGGCATCACATGATTCATTATTATCTTATGTTGTCAGCTCTCTTGCACCAGGACCAATGCCCTTTGTCATACCTTGATTTTCTTTTTTTAATGGTGGAATCAGTAGATGTTGCAACATCAATTCCATCCGCATCCTCCACGACTTGTAGCCTCAAATATTACATGAAGCTTCCTATTTCTATAGCTGATGATAGTAAAAACAATTGTTTTGAGAAACATTCTCTGATTTTGCATCCAAATATTACCCCAACTAGATCACTCTTTCTCATATTCTTAGCTATTATGCTATTGTTAAGTGACGCTTGAGATATTGGTTTCTCCTTTAACGTGCCTTCCCTCTTGTACCCATTCTTTTGATTCAAAAAGTAAAAATAATGGCAAACCCTAAATCCCAATTCTCAAACCCTAAAATAGGATTGAGAGTTGCATATTTTTGGTCTGTTTGAGGTCAGAGTAGTTTAAGATTTATTTAGAATTATGATTGAGAATATCAACATAATCAAAACTGTGGTTCCATATACAACGTTAATTCAATTATGCTATTTTTATTTTTTATTTTTTTAATTTGTGACGTTGTGCTAAAACTTATATATATATATATATATATATATAATAATGTTAGATTTGAAAATTACCCAAAAACATGTTTAACTTTCTATTTATAAAACTGAAGTGCAATTGTTCAGATTTAAGTGAATTCAATTATATTGATTTGATTTTTTGAGTTTTTAATTATTTATATATATATATATATTAATTTTGATAGTGTATTGATATTATATAAATAAAAAAATTTAAATTTTTATTTTATTTTTATATAAAATTTGCTTTTCAGAATTAACAAGCACCGAACCATGTGGGCTAAAAACGCTGGAATTAGTGGCTAATAAGGACTCGAGCCCTGTGCTCTATCAGACGACGGGCAACAATTGTCAGCGAGCTGGGATTGTACCAGCCTGCATGTTGCGTCAGATTTTCGATCGAAACCTACAGAAATTTGCTAGTGTCCAGAGATTTATGCCAGGCAAGGCCTATCACTAGGGCTAGTCTGCCTACATACTAGCCAGTTCTGCTTGCATACAAGTGCAAGTCCAGCAGCATGGTAATTCAGATTTATTTTTAACAATATTGCCCAAATTATTATTTCTTACAAACTATATAACTCAAAAAATATTTAGAAAATTTAATAAATTCATAAATTACACTGTTAATAACATCACCTTCACAAATATTTTGGACATTCAATAGTTGTGGACGTTTCACAGTTACACCAACGCAAATTTCACAATTGTTGTGTATAGCGTGAGCTCCAATAATATAATAGTTTCTAGGTTGTTTTTTTAAGATGATATGTTTATATATGTATGATCTAGTAATACCAGGAGATGGTTGCTATCATAATTAGCAGGCTTCCTAGCTCACTTTTACCTTCAAGCAAGTCCTAACTTTAGTGACTTAAATATGGATAATAATGATTTCTATAAGATAGGAATAATGGCAAACCCTATTGAACATCAAATGCTAAGAATTAGGGTGAAATAAATGGGTTATAACAACATTGCTAAAAACCACATACATATTGAAAATCATGAAAAAAATAAAATTGAAAGACGACTAACAATTTGATTGGCAAGAATAGGTTGAAGAGGAGTTTAAATGCATGGACGAACTAAATTAGATATTAGGAAAAAACACTTAATTGTACCCTTAAAAGATTTAAATGTGAAGGACAATGTAAACTCAAGATTAACTCGTGAGAATACTAGACAAATTTGCATAAACATCAAACTAAGAAAATAACTTAGGCCAAAATTAAAGAATTAATTAATTACAAGGACTTAGTTAGCTTTTTAATAAGTTAAACTGATTTTATTAAACACTTAATTGACAAAGATTTGAATTTGAAAGCCCAACTCAAAATTAATTGAGAAGATTGGAATATCAAAGGACTAAATTTAAATTTTTCAAACTCAATCAAATAAAGTTAGGGTTGAGATTGCAAGAAAATCAAAGTTTATAGGTTAATTAAGGCTAAATTAAAAAAATTCATTATCAAGAACCTCTGTGCAAAAGGCAAACATATTCAAGGACCAAATTTGATTAAAAAAATATAACTTCAAAGGTTGCTTGAGGCTAAAATTAAAAATATTCAAAACCAATGACGGTTGAAAAACATATTAAAAATACAGGGTCCTTTTAAAACTTCACAAGGATAAAATTGAATTAATTCCTAGAATCAGATTTAATTGAGGGTTTAAAAGAGAACCTTTTAAAATGACCCTGTTTTGTTTTATTCCTTACAAAAAATTGAAATAAGAGGGGGCTAAATGACTTGCTGTCTAGCTAAATGTCCAAAATCAAGAAACATGATGAAAAATTAATTAAAATCAAACGGTTCTTTTAAAATTTCACAAGGATAAAATCGAATTCATTCCTAAAATCAAACATAATTGAGGGTTCTTTTAGCTTTTTTTGCCTTTAAAATATGTTGACATGGTTCAAATTTCTTAATAAGGTATTTTTAATGGTAAAAGGTTGAATTTGGATTTTCTTAAGAATATAACCATCATATTTGATAAAACATCGACACTGGACAAGAAATATGAAATATTAAAGAGTTCACATCAGATTTCATTAGGTAGTGAATGATAAATTCTAACCTTCAGTTAAGTTTTTGGGGAAGAGAGCAACTCTACAAAGGCTTGAATGAACATGGATGGTGATAGTTCATCGTTCCTTGCAACTTCTAAATGAAAAAAAAAAAAAACAAAGAGAGAGAGAATGGATTGGACTGTTATCCTTTTTTTTCCACACAAGTTAAGGAAGCTTGGGAAATTCGTGAAGGGAAACCCAAGAGTAGGAAACCAGGGCAAAAATTCCAACCAAATTAGCTAACACAAGCCAAAAAGGAAAAAATCAAATTACACGAAGTCAGGACAAAGGCAGAAAGAGAAGGATTGCACTGAGATCGTTTCTACTGACTTCAACTTCTCGGTATGTGTGCAAGACAAAAGAGAACGAGTGGTCAAATCACGAAAAGTAATCCTGCACTTGCGAAATGAAAATTTTCAATAATTATGTGTAGAGTAGAGTAATTTTTTTCCATGATGATGGTCTGGTAAGTGTAATGAAGTCCTTCTGGCTTTGTTAGTAAATGTAAATGTAAATGCAAATGCATATAGATATAGATTTATAACCCTAATGAGCCAGAAGCTGGGAAGATGAGGGCTATGGCTGAAGGGCGTATTGTCCGGGAGATACAAAGAGGTGTTAGGGTTTGGATGGGGAAATTGAGGCCAAGAAAAGGGCTTCTGGGTTTTAAATCTCGCCACTAAAGGACACTAAAGTCTACACAACACCCCCTCTTAACTACTGAAAACAATCGGTCTCTTTCTGGCTCCTCTCCCCCACGTCTGCCGCCTCTCACTCTCCCTCGCCCCTCTCTCTCTTATGTGCGTTGGGAACGACAACCACATGTAATTTTCTTATTTTCCATAAAAACAATGGTGTTTTCATGATGGTAATTGCATGCATGTGACATACGCATGAATCCATGGGCATATGACAGATTGCACATGTAAATAGAGTGCATGCATGTTACCTATAAACAAGACCAATAAATAGAAGGATTACCTGTGTCCTCTGCTCTCTTATTGTATCAACTAGATTAAATAGATCGCCTTTCTTTCACAACTCTCTCATTCTAATCAAAGAAAAGGCAGATCCAAGGTAGTGGTCAATCTATCAATCAATCATCAATCAATCAACTCAGGGATTGATTTTTTTAAAGCACTTGAAAAGGGAATTAAACACCATGTCCAGCTCTTCTTCCTTGTCTTTGGACCACCTCCCTCCCTCCGAGCAACTCTGTTATGTCCATTGCAACATTTGTGACACTGTCCTTGCGGTATTATTTTCAGCTTTATATATTCTCTCCGCCCGCCTAATATTTATCACCCTCTTTCCCCCTTTTGCTTCTACTTTCTTCGACAGTTTAGGTTTCTTTCTTCTTTTTATAATCATTATGCATTTCCTTGATATGTTGGGGCTCTTGGCTTCATCGTAGGTGAGTGTTCCTTGCACCAGCTTATACAAGACAGTTACTGTTCGATGTGGTCACTGCACCAATCTCCTTCCCGTCAACATGCGCGGGTTGCTTTTCCCAACTGCTAGTCAGTTTCCCTTGGGTCACAATTTCTACTCTCCTTCTCATAATCTACTGGTGTGTAATGGCAAACTCTTAAGTTTCTCTAACCCCTACTTGCTATATATGGACTTCTGGGTTTTGATTTTGTAGAATTCTCTCATGGTGATGTATGCTGGTGAATAATATTTGTCAGGATGGTCAGATCCCAAACCCGACTCCAAACTTCTTGATCAATCAAACCAATGTGAATGATTTTAGCGTTACAATTCGAGGAATGGCTGCTCCTGAACTTCCCAGGCCACCCGTTATGAACAGACGTGAGAATCATCGTATTTTATTATTTTCCCTTCTTTTATTCTATCAAGAATCTCTCTTTACAAGTCTAGGTCAAAATGCCACATGTTTTTGGAGAGGTTAATGTTTCTCACTTTGGCAAAATTCTCTTGAAAAATGAAGACCCCTTTATCATTTGATGCGAGAGATTCATGCATTCTCCCTTCTTTATTCAACCAAGAATCTCCGTTGAAGATAGATAACTGGCTAGCACTTTAACATGTCCAATAATAGTATTATCGTAGAGAATAAAAAAAGATAATGGTAAAAGAATCATAATCCTTTGCCTTTCTGGCTCACTCGAAACAGTCTTGAAGTTCTTTCGATCTGCAGGTATTTTAGGGGAGAAAGGACTAATTAATCTGACACATTAATTAGAAACCACACCCTGTCTTGCTTGCCATTTTAATCATCTGTTTTCTTTTGTGCAGGAGTCCTGATTTAGTAATAACTGTCAGGTCCATTTTTTTATTCATTTCTAATAGGTAGTACAGAACCCTACACACGCACACAGTACGTAGTAGTACTGACTAGAATTAACATCTTGAACAATGCTCAAAATTCCCTACCATCCCTAAGAAATCATCATTTATAGTTACAAGCTGTGTCAAGGAAATAAGTCTGTGATTTTTATCTCTTTCAAATTGAGAGGCTTTCGCCCTCTTTCTTGCTTGATAAAGCTTCTAAGTTTCTTTCTTAATCTAGCTCCTTTGATCTTCTGAATTAATCTCCCTACTTTTATCCCAAGCAAACAATTAATCTCACCACAATAGAACAAAACAATTGCTGGCTATGGTTTGGCCTTTCAGCTAACAAAATATTTAAATCGATATATAGACAATGAGAGCATAAATTAGATTAAAGCAGTACCCCCTAAAAGCTAGATGCTAGTAAACAATGATTGTATAAATAGCATGGACATCTTGATGAAGAAGTGAGTATGAGAGATTGAAATGCGAAGTGACGGTAGAAGAAGGGGAAGAAAACAAAACTTAAAAGCTAGCAAACTGATTTTAACGTGTCTGTTTGTGGCCTGCCTGTTTATGTCCAGCTCCAGAGAAGAGACAGAGAGTCCCTTCTGCGTACAATCGCTTCATCAAGTGAGTAATAATTATTTCAACTTCTTTATTTTTCTGGGTTTTTTTTCTTGCATTATTATATGTGAAGTTGCTAAATTTGAAGCAAATGTAAATGGACCAACAATTTGCAGGGACGAGATCCAACGAATCAAGGCTGGAAATCCAGATATAAGTCACAGGGAAGCATTCAGTGCAGCTGCCAAGAATGTAAGATCCATGAGATTTTTCTTAGGGTTTCTAGTTACTTTACCAAATTAGGGTTTCTCTTTTTCATGACAAGAAAATTACTAGTATAAGGTAATGCAGTATGTGGGTCCTCTAGACTGATATTATTTTGTCTTATAATGTCAGTGGGCCCACTTCCCACATATCCACTTCGGTCTCATGCCAGATCAGACTATGAAGAAGAATAACGTGCGCCAACAGGTATAGCCTATGCACACTTTTGTCTGTAGCAGTCTTGCACAATGGATCTTCATCTTGCCCACAAGTACATAAATCAGAGACACTAACGTTTCTCTCTGAACTGGATTGGTGTAGGAAGGAGAAGATGTTCTGATCAAACAAGGGTTTTTTGCTTCATCTAGTGTTGGTGTCACTACCCCTTACTAAGAAGTGGATATGCTACGAACTTCTCATCTTGTTTTAGCTTCTTCTAGTACTCTTAGTACGTTGTTGGAGAAAGATTTGAAGGTTAAGATGTTTGTCAAGTACTTTAACAAGCTTGATTACTTCATTACCCATCTACTACAAGGTCTTCTAATGTAGACATCTGATTTACCAAGCATTACATGTACTTTCTAGATGTTCTATGTGTATTTTGGTTGCAACTTTCCTCTATCTTTAACATTTTTCAAGAACTATATATTATAGTTAATTCATCAAGAAATTTGATGGTCACTAGGTATCTGTCTGATATCTAGTGTTGGTGTCGCACACACCAACAAAATGTATTACACTACAATATTCTAAAAATTAATCATCTCAAAACTTTTTTCTGCTAATCGATAGTTGAATGACGTCTAATAGCTGAGTTCAAATGAAGGATTGAAAGTCAGTCCATCCGTTTCAAACATTTCATAATTTATCCAAAATATTGGAAACTAGAGGGTGTAATTAATGGCAAACGATTCACCTACGTGTTATGGCCATCAATGTAAGAATTCACACTAATTAATGATTATTCATATAATTAAAGAGGACTGAAATTAAAAAAGAAATTTTATATGCTAGTTACTG
Source organism: Salix arbutifolia (assembly GCA_025169955.1). Lineage (NCBI taxonomy): Eukaryota > Viridiplantae > Streptophyta > Magnoliopsida > Malpighiales > Salicaceae > Salix > Salix arbutifolia. The sequence continues at coordinate 7,624,356 of CM045902.1, forward strand.
AAGTATTGGTGAGATTTTTGTGATTTCAGCAATGCCTTTTTCTTTTAAGAGGTTTCTTTCATCATTACAAGCTGGGCTGGGTTTCTGAGTTTGCATATCTTCTTTTTATGTTTCTTTGCTTTTGCTCTTTGACCCTGTTCTAGTTTAGTCTTGCTTTGTGTTTCTGGTTTCTCTTTGGGTGTCTTTTAAGTGAGTTTATGCACACCAATCCCACCTTATCAATTGAGCATGTTTCGAGCTAGATGGTCCACTAATCAAGCATCAAGACATGGAAAAACAAATCTTAAATATATAGAATAACATAACACTATTTGTGAGAAATAAAAAAAATGGGGACAGTTTAGTTGAGATATATATTAAAAGAAAATAATAATAGCAATTAAATTTAGGACTCTTGGGAACTTTGGCGTTGATATTCACAGTGAAAAAAATTGAGGTATAACCCGCATGCAGTGTGTAGCGCTAGAATTTAAATAGTTTTTCTCTAAATCTAAACGTTACCTCAATTTAAAAAACGGCTGTTCATATCAAGACAGACCTGCTCATCAGGTTAGGGGCTGAATGCCAAATCGAGATGGATGGCTTCATCATATATCGAGATGGCTTGAGAGAGGTGCCCTAAAAAGAGTTATGGAGGCTGTATCAGAGCTAGAGGGAACAGCTTATTCATGTAGCCTCCAGCGTTTTGTACTTGCTCAGCACATCACTGTATATTTATATTTAAATATTTACAGAAATGGTTGAAAGACACAGAGTCCAACACCGCCTCCCGGTCAAGTCCAGCTACTCGCAGCCTTTGAGAAAAGGTGAACCAAAATTTGCTTGAATTCCTTTGCCCATGGTTCGCGGGTCAGTAATGTTCGCCTATACCTGGTTAGAGGTTTGTTTTAGATTGCTGTATAGATTCTTTTTAAAAATATTTTCTATATTTAAATAATATATTATTTTAATTTTTAAATTATTTTAATGTAGAATAAGTTTATAAAATTTATTTGTGATTGTTTAGTTTGGAAATATACGTGGCTAGCTATGGATAGTGTTATTGGATAAGTATGAGTAGGTCGTGAAAGAAAGAAATTTTACAATTCTCGTGTGCTATATTATTGGTTATCTTATGTGCTCGCTTAGTAATTATAGGAGAGATGTTATATAGTAAATATTGGGGTTAATTAGCAACAGATCTATTGTTTTTATCAAATTGAATTCTTCTTATCACAACTGTTGACTTTTGTTAATCAAATCATGTTAGTGATCAGTTAACTCATTAGGTCTATGACTAGCTCATTGATCCAGATCAAATCCTAAAAATGATTTATGGAAATAGCCTCAACAAGATTGACTTGTATTGTGATAGTTTGAGTCAAGATATGCCACAAATAAGATTGTCATACCTAATCCTTGATCATTTAAGCATGAACCTTGTGGGATTATTTTACTTGTTATAGGATCTAGTGGCTCTAATTTTTAATCTCCTACCATTATCATAATGAATACTAAACTAAAAAGCTCCTTCTCTAAGAAAAACTATGAAAAAAAAGAATTTTTCTTCTTCTTATGGTATTCATCTTTAATAAAGCAACTCCCTCTCTCCTAAAACTTAGCCTCCAAGTGTAAAAGAAATGTAAATTACCTTATTCGAATATACTATCTTTTCCTTTAAATTGCATATCTACCATGATATCTAGGTGAATAATATTTTCCATCTTAATATAATGCTACAATTGAACTATTACAATCTCTCCACTCAAATCATTTATCTCTGATCACGACAATCTTCAAATCCTTGTGGGAGTTGTCCATGCTCCCAGATCCTTGAGTCAAACTCTAAAATCTTTGAAATAGTTTTGTATAATAATGTCCAGGAACAAATCTTTTTTACGATTGTTTTCTTCTCATTCCAAGTCTCTATGAGTCTCTTGCTATTTCTTTTTCAAAATAAAATAATTTGATTATACCAAATAATAACATAGTTAGTAAATTCAATAACAATAAATTTACCTCTTTTCTCACAGTATCGATGATAATTAAAAAAACAAGTCTACTTTCTTCTCTTATTGCAAATATTCAAGACTTTAATTTCCCTTAGAGTTAATATTTTTACCATAATGCTCTTCAAATTTCTATCCAAATCATCATGAAAATCACCCTTTTAATTTAATCTTTTATGGCCAAAATATCTTGGTGCCTGAACTCCAACATGCCTAAGGTTTTTATATTGTTGAAACCTAACATAATAATCATGATAACAATTCCTAACATTTTCATCTGTATTTTTTATTACAGACTCTTCTACAAGTAAAACAGCTTGTCTTACATGCATTATACTCTCATAGAGGTGAAAACAATAATCTCACATGTATTCTACTCTCGAGAGCTTTATGACCTTGCCTATTTTAAAGACTAGCTACTTTAGTTCTTAATCCGACAATCTCATTCAAAACCTTTTCAAACCTTATATTTATAATTTTTATTTGTTGTGTATAGCCAAATAAAATCATTCCAAATTATTCTTATTCATTAGTGGTGATGATCCAATTTTGGTTGAGAATGTTAAGATTTTAAAATTACATTAGTAGCAAGAAAAAAAATCCTCCACATGTTTACACTCAATAGATATCACTTTCTCATGTTTCATATAATTTTATGGTTTCTCGTTATAATATGCTCACTTTTACCTTTCACCACTCATTCTAGATAAAAATATTCTTTAAGGAAACAATTCACAATAAATCATAATAATTAACCATTTAATAACACAATCTAGAATACTTTAAAGACTCAAAAAGAAATAAAAACTACAAACTAAGAATGCAAAATTATAAATACAACATTATGAATAAAAAATGAATTTGTGTGAAATGTGAATGATATAAAGACAGATAAAAATAAAATGTCTAATGAGATAAGACTTAAATAACCCAATTACGTAAATACATATTTTTTTTTATAGGGTATGAGCTAAAGAAAAAGATGAAAATGTTATGATTTTGTGACAAAAAAGGTTTACACATCATAAGATCTATTGTTTAATGAAACATAATCTTGGTGATCTCATATAAAGTGGTGGTCTCATATAAAGAGGTGATACTAAATTTCCAATAAATTTGAATAGAGGATATAACAAAAAATTGATGACCAATTTATGCAGATTCAATTAAGCTTAGAAAAATTTAAAGATTCATATGATTATGCTATTATGGAGCAATATATTGATTAGAATCCTTAGCAAATTAGTATGTACCAACAAAAAATAAATGGTGGACCAAGTGAAATAGAAGTATCATCTCATTAATCACACCATATAAGATCAACTAGAATTCATAAATCAAGTCGTAAACATGTCAATGCACCTATATTTAAAGAAGGAAGTGTAAAGGAATATCAGTCATTTAAATAAATATAAAAAATTTATAATTAGATTAAATCTATGGAGAGAAAAAAAGGGCAATGCATTAGAGAAAAATCAAACGTGGGATATTATGCTACAATCAACAAATAGGTTTACAAGATTGTACATCATATAAATGGATTAATTAAAAGATATAAAGCTCATTTGGTAGCCCATGAGTTCTCACAATAATTTGGACTTAACCATGATGAAATATTCAGTCTAATAAAAAAGCTCGTAATTGTATGAGTTTTACTTTTTTTTGCAGTTAAAAGATATTATAGACTATGAAAAATAGATATGCAAAGTGCATTTCTTTATAGGTAGTTGGATCAAGAAATCTAAATGAACCAACTAATGAGTTTTTAGAATCAAGGTCATCACAAAACATGTATGTAAGATGAGAAAGGCACCTTATAAATTAAAACAGGTACTAAGAGCTTGGTATGGTAAGATTGATGAAGTTCTTATCAAATAAAGTTATTTAGTAAAATATGTAGATTTCAGCTTGTCCATAAGAGCTTAGGGAGAAAAGTTTGCTATCGTAATAGTTTATGTTGATGATTTAGGCATCACTAATGATGACAAGGCATACATTCTTCAAACAAAAGATAATTTATCATTTTATTGTTAGTTGAAAGAACAAAGAGAACTTAAACATTTTTTTTGTTTAAAATTGGTTTAGAAGTTCCTCGCACACAAGGAATAATTTTCTATAGGAAAATATTCTAAAAGTATGTTGAAAAAGTTCAAAATGCTTGTGTGCAAGCCAATTTCAACACTAATAGAACCAAACATCAAGATAAATATGCTAATGAAGGAAAAAATTTAGAAGATATAAGGATGTATCGATAATTGATAAATGGTTTGATCTATTTAAACTTTACTCAACCTAACATTTCATATGCAATTATTGTGATGAATCAATATATGTGTAAAATCCAAAGAAATCTTCATATGGAAGTAGTTCAGTGAATATTGAGATATTTGAAGAGTATAGTTGACTGGTTATTTGTACAAAAGAGAAAAGATTGCAGGTTAGTTATTGTGATGTCGACTGAGATCATGACACTCATAATTCAACTACCGATTATATGTTTAAACTTAGGTTAAGAGCAATTTCTTGGTATAATAAGAGACAACCGACAGAATCTTTATCAAGCAATTGAGGTAGAACACCGAACAACAACAATGGCAACTCAAGAGAGTGCATATTGATACAATTCATGATTGATGTACATCAGCAAGCAGATTATATAGTTTTGTTATATTGTGGTAATTAGTCAGCAGTTCTTGTAGAAAAGAAACAAAAAACAAGTCAACACAAAGCCAACTCTATTGTTTTATTGATTCAAACAGTTACTGCTTGAATCAATTTATGGAATAACTTAAAGAACAAAGAATATTGATGGACAGTTGATTTCGGCAAACAGGAGCAGAATCAAAGGTAAAGTTACTGCTATCCCTCTTCTCTTATTTATATTGAAATCTTGAAGTGTTACATTCAAATAAGGATTCCTAATTTGATTACAACTCCTTCTCCTATAATCTAGCTAAGATAATACTAGACTTATAATGAAACTAAAACTTTGAACAAATAAGATGATCTTATTTAGGAAACATAATAATTGAAAACTAGTCTAATCCTAACACTAGTTTGTAGACTTGGAATCAATCTTCAGTCTTCACTCTTCAACAGTTCTTCTGCAGAAAAATCCAGTTTTCATGCAATAATTAAACATGTGAAAGTGCATTATCATTTTATCAAAGAAAAGATGTGGCAGCAACAAATTACGTTAAGATCGATCAAATCAGACGATCAAATTGCAGACTTATTCAGAAATAGCTCAATTACTGGTAAATTTGAATCATTTCGTCGTCAACTTAGTGAGGTACAAGGAATGGCAGCTGATGAGCCAACTCGACTGATCAGGTTAAGCAATAGATAAAGGGGCTGCTCTCACGCAAAAACATTCTGGGAGTAATTCTACACACTGCCCTCATCAAAAAAGGAGGCGAATAGACATGATGGTACAGCTAGGGTGGCATCACCCGATCTGCGGTACAAGGGACCACACGGAAAATCTAAAAGAAAAGATGATTCCAAATTCTACCACGTGTATGGCTGCATTACAGTTTCTACGTTAATTGTCACTTTCAAGTATCAATGCTCCGTGTGATTTACTACGATATCAGGCATACAAGGATAAAATTTTACCTCGACAGATCGCTCTCGACCACTGGTGCCCTGCGTACAAACCTCGAAAGCATAGACATTTTGAGGGGAAATACCTGGTTTTCTAGTACGTATGACTCATCAAAACTCAATAGTTGGAAAGTTAAAAAAAAGTTGCACCACTAGAGGAAAAACACGAAGAAGCAGCGTTCGTGAGGAGTAAAACTGTACTTGATATTGCCATCAGTACATAAATTACAGGTATTAAAAGAATGATAGTCCCAATAAAATAAACCAAAAAACCGAGGAGACTAAAAATACATGTCAAAATCACCGAAAATTCTTATCAACAGGCTAGAATTACATAACTAAGCACTCACAACCACAAACTGCTCTGAGAAGACAGGCTCGACCAAGCAATGACAAGAGGCAAGTTATCACAAGGGGAGATCAACCAAAAACGGAGATGAAAGCAGAGGCAGCCATCAGCAACATGAAGAATAACTTTGATCTGTAACCTGTGATTGATACTGCGAAAGAAATATCTTCTGGCCTGAAAGAAAGAATATGTACTGTGAGAATCATGTCACGCCTATAAGAGGACTATGGAGAATGTTAAAAGTAAAGGGGCAATGGTCTATACTTCTGCAATTTGCTAAGTGCACCGCAAAAGAGGGCGTTGTCTGGAATGGGCAACTCGGTTTTGTTTGTCTCTTCTGGATTGACAATTCTGACATACGTTTCCTGGCCAAGATACCACGAGTCAAGGTTTTCTGCTCTGAGGTTCCAGACCCCAACATTGTCAAGTGATACCAAAATTGCCGTCCAAGCTCCAGGATAAACCTATGCAGAATAGGAGATCATAATGAAGTTGCAAACAAGAAACAAAATAACTGTATGGATAATCTGCGCTATTAACTAGCTTATTCTAGGTATAGCCCTGTCAGTGTGACCACCAGTCTGCACTATTAACTAGCTTATTATAGGTGTTGGCATGCCAGTATTAACACCAGCTAGTGACTAGCAAGCAGCTAGTTTAACCTAATGTTTTTTTCTCAGGGTACCCAATCTCTTTTAAGAAATTTCTAGAAAAACTTTACGGGAGATGAAAAATGATGACTCAAAACTGTGCAACCATGATTCTCAGAGACACTGAATGTATATAAAAATCTTTCAACAACTTACCTGGACTGTGGAGCGTGCAATTCCATCCCACTTGTTATATGTGCCCCTGCTGTTCTCTGTCCATTCACCATAATCCATCCTGAAATAAACCAATGAAACGCTTGTGACTGAATCTACATCCTCAAAACCTTTTATACACATTGATGAATGTAATGAAGTGTTCGAGGATATGAGTTCCTACCCCACAACAAAAACCGCATATCCACTTAGGTGATAGCTTTGCATCTTGGTGTCATTGTTCTGCAGAATGACTTCCATAAATCCCCTGTATGTTCCATTGATCACTGATGTTTCCATTTTAGGTGGTCCTGTAAGGGGTGTCTCGGGGAAATCAAGCTTATACGCACCCTTCACTTTGAACTGGTCTGCAAGCCTGATTGGAGTAGTAGGATTGACAAATGATATTCCACTGAGAGTTGCTCGTCTTTTCCCATTAATTGTTACTAGTGGCTTATTTCTCAACACGTAAACATCGGTCACATTGATTGAGCCATATCTGAATGAACCCTGAGGGTTGGGACGTGCACCACTTGCAGAAACATTCCATCTGCACAGTTTGACCATAGAAATCCTCACAGTGAATTATAATGAGCAAAGTTTATAATAATGTGAAAATTATCTAATACATAAATGCAATTCAGAATTGCTACACAATGATATTGTATTAATGAGTGACTGTTAAGAAGTACTGGCTAGAAATAAGCCTTGTAAAACAATGTGGCAGGGCATTTTAGCCACCATAAAAAGCCAACCTGATGGATCTTGCTTGGTTCATTGAGAAGGTTTTGTCAAACTCATCATTCGGTGCCTCTGGAAGGGGACCCTTTGCCTTCCCCTTGGAATTTGTGTAGTGCAAGACTGCAACACCAGTAACCCTTTTCCACTGCGATTCATTCACAAACCTTGCACTAGCTACAATGTAGTAATCAGAACTTGCATTCTGATCCGTGGTCACCAAAAAAGAATAAGATTGTCCTACATGTATATCTAAGCTAGTATAATTTTGTTGCACTGTATATGATCCCTCTGACTCAGCTAAAAGCAGATTGTGGTTCTGGATCCTGAAATTCAAACTAGTTGAAGTTCCAACATTGTGCACACGGATGCGATAGGTTTTCCCTGTCCAATATAGCAGTATCAATTGTTTAGAAGTGTGAGCTTGGTGTTTAGTAACTCCATCATAAGCAATACAGTACAACAACAGTCAGTACAAGGAAGTTTCATTCTAACATGATACATCGGCAGGTTTAATAACAATAAAGCAATGACAGTTTAAAATGACTAATTTACCAATTCTTTTGGAACTACCCTATTTCCTAAACAGGTCAATCATTTAAAAAACAAACGTGTTCCATTAAAATCTGGAGGCCAATGTTCCATCTATACATTATTGGAATTTCTTCCATCCCCTGTCATCACTCTACCCCACGAATTGTCTCACAATAATACCCATAAAGGGAGGGTATATGGTTTGTGTCAATCATTAACTAATTTGGAAAGTTAAAGAACAGCTGCAATGCATTCCTCAAGAAGAAATTTTAACAGTGGGGAGAAGCAATTCCATTTAGTAACAAGGGGGAGCAACTATTAGGATCTTTGTCAATATAACAAATGAAAACTAATCACCTGGTTGAACTTCAATGGTTTCATGGTCAATGCCATCCGGGACAAGTGTTGTGTTATATTGGTACGGGCCTTTTCCATTAATAAGAACCCCATCTGGCATCCCCAGATCTTTCCCAGCATCAAGAGCCTTCCTCAAAGCCTTCAATCAAAAATTAAATCAGCATGAAAATTGTAAAACAGATTCCTACCAGCAAACTGACTGTTAAAATAAAACATTTTAACAAATACTAACCGTGTGGTTCCTTTTGTACCAATCACCAATCAAAATGACAATGTCCCCATATGGAGTATCAAAAGGAATTGGAATAATAGCCCGGTTGTTTATAACAAAGCTGCCAAATCCACCAGAAGCTCTCTGCATATGGAGAGTAGGGAAGTAAAAGAAACTCCCGATCTGATCTTTTACCTGAAACTGGTAAGTCCAGTTCCACTTTGGAGGAATTGGACAGTTAGTACCAGGAACCCCATCTTGCCATGAACTTCTCCTCTGTTGAATTCCAGACCTATAATATCCACCATCAAATTCCAGTCAGTAAAAGAGGTACATGCCATCATTTATTTATACACTATATTGCCACGCATTTTCACTGCTCACTAGCAAAGAACCAAACTTTAACACAACGCCACTACAATTCACAGTTTAATCCAAAATTAATAGCAAAAAATGCAGCAAGGAAAGAGAAAATACCAATGCATAAGGAGATTCTCATCCAATTTGTTCTTGACATTGATAGCAACATTGTTGTTAGTGGTCACATTGATAGTAGGACCAGGAAACTTTCCATTTATAGCAATAACCTGCAAAGCAAATGCAAAGGAACACCATTTCAGCCTGACTCACAAGCTCATTTTATTCTACTAGCTAAATCTACAGCATTAACTTCGCGGTGCCATTGCCTAAGCAAAACTTAGCAGATCTGAAGCTAAAGATAGAAACTAAAGCGAAGCCATTTGTCAAAAATCAAAATTAAGTACACTCATATGAAAAGATCCACTGAAAGTAGTGTAAAAAAGTTGGGAAATGTAGGAAAAGAGAAAGCAGAGGGAGAGAGATCTAAAGAACCAACCTGTTGAGGCACGCCAAGAGGAGAAGCAGTGATGTAGGAGACTTCAAATTCATAACTAACAGAAGGATCTGCAGCTAAACTCAAGCTCAAAAGCAAGCAAATGTGGATAAGAAACAAAGCTAAAAACTTGCTACGCAAAGCCATCCTTTAAGCAACTTTCGATGTTTTAGAACAAAAAAAATAAATACTTGGAGCCTAATTCTGTTGTTGGTTATGGTTTACATTAAAGGACATAGAAACGGGAGAGAAGAAACTTGAGGCCGTCGTAGAGAGAGATTTTATGGGTGCTTGCTTTGACAGAGAGAGAGAGAGAGAGAGAGAAACGGCTATATTTCAGTTCACTTTAATTTTAGTGGTGGTTTTTTTGTGCTTGTCAAGAAATGAGTATAAAATGTAAAGAGTGCTGTTCCTCAAGCTTTTTATCGGTAGCCGGTCATAATTCAAGCATGAAGGACAGAGGAAGAAGAGAGAGATAGTAATAGAAGCAGGGAGAGAGAAAGAGTGGCAACCAGTAGCCAGTTCACAAATGGAGATTTGTTTTGACCGTTGTCGAGTCTCAAAGACCCCAACGTTCAGTTACCTCTGGAAAGTATCACATGATTGCCAGCCAATGAACGCACGTGGCCCATGCATGCATCCCCACTTTTATATAAATCGGGTTTTTGTGTGTGGAAAATGTTATCCATACAACCTATCTCTATACTCGTATCAATCTAATATTTTCGTACCGACTTAGTTGAGAAAAATAATAATAAAATTGATAATTTTAAAATACTCTTTTTTTTTTTTTTATGATTTTGATACGAAAGATGTTTTGATGTTTACGATTAATTGTGTGAGAATCTATAAATCCTAGGGACCAACTCTTTTATTTATATTTTATTTAATTGTTTGATTTTTTATTTTATCTACTTGCGTGGTTAATTTTTATTTTTATTTTATTTGAATGCATTGATAACTAAGATATGCACTCAAGTAAAAAAAAAGGTTTATCTCTCAAATATGTAAAATAAAAAAATCTATATATAAAAAAGAACTAATCAAAATATGATTTTTAATAAACTAATCAAAATGTATAATTTTTAATAATATACTAATCTATATAAAATAAAAAGATACGATTAAACATTCTTCTATGATCTTATATCAGCTAAATTATACTTATATTCTATAGAATTCTATTCTATAATAATTTTGAATCATACTTCTATATAAATTTATATTAATATTAATTATTATTTTTCAATTTACTAATTGAAAATTAGGGTGCCTGGAGCGAGCAACCAAGCAATGGAGGGCCAGTTATATGTTTATGTGAATAAATTATCTTCTCATTGATGTTCTATCGTAAGAAGACTTTCTCATTTAGAAAAAAAGGTTAAAAAAGCCTTTTAAAGGTTATTTAAAAGTGTAATTGAAGTTGTTTTTCAAAATAATTTTCATTTAGAAAAGTATCAGAATAATATTTTTTATTTTTTTAAAATTATTTTTAACATTATCATATCAAAATGATATAAAAATATTAAAAAAAACTTAATTTAAAATAAAAATAGAAATAAAATTTATTTTTTTTCAAAAATACTTTTTAAACACAACACCAAACAAGCATATAAACACAAAAGGCCTCATGCGTTGCGGCTTATAGGGTTTTACTATTCTCCCATTTTCTTTTTATATTTCAACCATAAAAAATTTAGGATGTAATTCCATCCTATTTTCATGGTTTTATAAATTGGTATTTACTTGTATCTGTATTTTATCACATATACAAAGTATAGTATTGAGGCATATCCCGATGATGGATCGAGTCTTGATTTTCACAATGAAACTTGATTTGGAAATTACAGAAAAGGGACCAAAGTTAACACAAGAAAATAAAAAAATCAATTTAATACCTATTGTTTTTATTTAATCAATTGTCTGATTCTTTTTATTTTAGCATTGTATAATTCGATCACAAACTTTATTTTCTTCACATTATAGCCCTCATATATTAAAAGATGAGAAACGTTCGTTGGGGAATTTTGAGATGAGGAAAAACGATCGGATGACTGCATTTCATCCATCAAAAAAGATTATATTTGTGTTTTTGTTAATGAAACGTCTTCTTCGAAGGAGTTAAATGGAAGCAGTCTTTTCCTCTAGAGAAGCTACAAAATATAAATTGGTTCCATTTTATTTATTTATTTATTTTTATTTTTATTATAACTTAAATATTAATTAATACCCTTATTTTTATTTTTAAAAAACTTATTTGTCTTAAATTTATTTTTAAAATAGTGGTTGCTTTTTTTTAGCATTTATCTTAGTTTTAGAATGCTTCGAAAAGATTAGTTTTATTTGTGTTAAATTGTTTTTCTATTATATCTTACATGAATTAGTTATATTTATATAAAACATTTATAAAAATGGAAAAAGAATTTTATATATATATGAACGACAAAACTTTTGGGATCATGTCATTTGCTTTCATAAAATCTCGTTTACCTCATCCCTATCTCATCCAAAAACCTCTCTTTGTTTTGAGCCTTCTTGTAAAACATCCCTGCATACTCCTTAGACGAAAGTCAATTTAGAAATTAAAGTGGTTGGCAGAGACAATATTTGAATAATACAAAATTTCGCAGGCTGTTTTTTTGGTAGAAACTTGACAAGGAAGAGTTCTGAAAATTTTCTTTCGTCTCTTAACAGCAACATTATTGCCCCCTCCCCAAAAACAAACAAACAAACAAACATGGATATCCATCTGGTTGATTAGATTCTGCTGGTGGCTTTTCCATAACTGGTGGTTCGTGGGCCATCACCAAAATCATGGTTACCACCTCTTCAAATTTTTATTCTATGCAAAGTTGGTGTGGATCATTTCCTTTCACATGCAGTGATGATCTTGATTTCATTAATCACGCCAAGCCAAGGAACATTCCGGACATGCCAGCTAATGCTGACATTAGGAGGAGGAGCAACCAAGGGCCATGCTCATTGCGTAAGAGAGCTTCAAACTCATTGTTCGCATGTCAGTGCAGTGATTTAGCAAAAGTCATCAGAGTGGGCCTTCGGTTTTGAGATCTCGGAACGATACCTGATCGGTTTGATAGCAGAATCAGTGTCTCATATGATCTATTATTCATGGAATGATACCTGATCAGTTTGATACTGACCCAAGAGGCGTGGTGTGATGATTGATCGCAAAATAGGTCTTGAGTTTAATTCAGATATATATCTTTTATAAGAGTCTGAAATAGTCGAGTTTTACTCGTTCGACTAATCCCATAAAATATATTTTTCAAGAATTTCCTCGTATAAAAAAATCCAATGTTTGACCAACAGTGCCCGCACTGCTGGGTTGGAGAGACACCTGAGAAGATACTGGACTTGGTGAAGAAAGACGTGGAATAGGAGTTGACACCTTGAACAGAGTCTGTCCTGGCGCTGCATTGCCTAGAAATAGACTCTCCTAATGCACAGAATCATTATTAGTGATAGATAAAACACTGGTTGGCATATCGTGAGATTAACAGAAGCATGATTGGAGGAGGGAGAGTGGGAAAGTAAACAATCAGATGGAGTATGATAGGGGAGATTTTTTTTACACGACCATATGATAAATCAAGACATTTGTGCCCATAATGCTGATTGTGTAGCCAATAGAAACACATAAAAACCCAGCTTATGTTTTTTTATGGTCAAAGATTAGGCCAGCATAGGATATGATGGAGGACACAATAAGCCAACAAGAACATAGGATATGATGTCATCATAGTGGAGTGATTGACCAACCACAGCACCTCATCAGTTAATTTCTTGATGGACAGAGAGTATTCATTGATAGATTGACTGCCTTTCTTGATTGTAGCAAGCTGAGTACGAATTTGCATGACACAAGCTCTAGATTGAGAAGAAAAGTGAATGGCAAGAGCTAGCTGTAGAGGAAGAAGAGATAGCCATGTTTGAGACATTTTTCTATGATCACACAAACACAAAAAAAGAATTGCAATTGTGTTGGAAATAACAATGCTTGATTATATCACAGCTTCTTGATTCTAGAGTTGTAGTATACTATGAAAGCTAATTTATAATGTTATCATCTTTAATGAAACGGAAAGAACTAGATGTTATCTGAAAAATTAATGTGTATTGTATTATTAAATAAAAATAATTTTAGAAAAAACAAAATTATTAATAATTAAATTTTATGATTTATCTCAATTCGATCTGTACAAAATTATCCTGGTATCAAAAAATATCTTAGTATCCTATCTCTTATCATATAATTAAATGAAAATATTTTTTTAATAAAAATATTAAACTCAATAAAGTTCTAGACCCGGTTTAGATTCATCCAATATATAATCTTAACAATTTTAATAAAAAATATCATTTTAAAATATTTTTAGAATCAAATTAATGTTGGTTTTTACCACTATTTAAAATTAAGCTCGACTTAAGTAAGAAATATGGTTAGGCAAATTTAGGTTCAACACTGTTTTTTTGGATTGTCTATTTATTTCAAAGAAAGGGAGAGAGAGAAAGATAAAGGAAAGGATATGATGATTAGCATTTCAAAGTGCTAATTTGGTAGCTGTGCAGCAACATGTTGCTCCCTGATCTCCTTACGTTTCAAAAAGTATAATGTTTCCAGTGCTTCATTTCAGACAAATTTCTAACAGAGTTACATACGAATACCAAATGAACATCGCGCAGCATCATTTATCTGGGGGAGGAAGGAGGGAAACACAAGAAGATTGAAGGAAAATGCCCAGGACTATCCTTTTCATTTATTCCATGACGCGGAGGTCTTCTCAGATATGAACTAGAAAGCTTTATACATTTGGGGGAGGCCAAATCTTGGCAAATAACTCCTCAACTCGCTTAGCTTGATTAACATAACCATCCAATCCAGCAGCCAGAAGCTCCACGGATGCAGGCCCCATTGCTGATGCGAGGCTTAATTGATCCCATTTCATAAGCTGAGCAGAAAGGGAAGAGGGGTAAGAAAATCATCTACCAGAAACTGACATGGAAGGATCATTAAGATGAAGAAAATTTCTATAACTCATTGAAATTATTTTTTTCTCACCCAATGTAAATGTCTGGGATACAACTGAGGGGACATTTGTTTCTGGAAAATAAATATTTTCGCATGTTTGCTGAGTTTTGGAAAGGTTGGTAAGAGGGAAATAACTTCTACTAAAACTCAAAAAACCTTAACAGAAATCAAAATCTGTGCGGGAAATTTCCTTTTTTTGATGCCAACCTAGAGTATCTTTAAACTTTAGAAAATGACTATCGGCTCTCAAAAGAGGACAACATTTTACAAGGGATTCACATAAATAAACCAGTTAAAATTAGTGTACAGCCATCACATGCTAACACTCAATTGGGATCCACATCAATAAATAAGTTAAAAAACCGTTTGGCAAAAAGCCATCAGCTTTTTGCATAAATGATTTTCATTTAAAACACCCAAACATTGGAAAATAGCTCATTTTCTAGGAAAAAGTTTTCACCAGTAAAATATTTCCCTAAATGCAGATTAGTTACCTAGAGATAACAGTAGCATATTAGAAGAAAACTATTATATTGACAGGTTCCATAAGCACTGCATGATCCAACAGCACTATTAGATGCAACATGCAGGTGAAACCTAAAATCATAGCTCTGTTCCCTCTTTGACAATTCTTCATGTGGTTTTCATGAAATGCATTTTGGTTCACTCTGCTGTGCTTCCTTAATTTAACTTTGGACTTTTGTGACACATAAAAGGAGAGAAACGAGAAGATGGAAAAAAACCAGACCTCTTCTTCACTGAAACTGTAAGCGACAGCAGAATGTGATGATAACCTCCGAACAAAAGAGTACTTCTCATCAGGAGTGGTTATAGACTCTTTCAGAGATTGCAATACTTTCAATGGTGCAATGATATAGTCAACCCTGAAAAGGAGGCAGAACAAGACTTAAATACTGATCTTGATGACTAGCTGCCCAATCCAATTTTCCAGCTAAATATGAAAGGAAAAAGGGAGTTGTGTTACCCCAAGAGACTGAATAAATCTTGTTTGTTGCGAACTGCAGCAGCCATCAACTTAGATTTATACCCATATTTGTGGATGTAATTGTAAGCCTTTGTCGCCTAAAATGAGTAACTATAGTATGTGAAAAAAAATGTATCTTTTTCCTTCAATGAATAACAATAGTATGTAAGAAACAGAAGAATATAGCACTTCAAATTCTCTAGCTACTAAGATCTCGAGGATGCAGTAAAAAGCAATGGTGGTGTTAATTTATAAGTTGATCATCATCATTCATATCTGTATTAAAGCATCAATAAACTAGGCATGTTAAAACCAATAAGCTAAAACTTAGTTGCAAATCATGAAATTGGTAAATTAGAAAAAGCAACTGTTTGACTAACCAGTGCCAGCCCAGGATCCTCTCCTCTTTTTAGAGCAGCTTCAATCTCAGGATCATCAGAATGGTTCCGTGACCAATCCTAGAGGATATAAAATGCTCTTTCACAATAAACTAAAGCTTCAGCAGCAAATATTGGCGTCACTCAGTAGAAAGGAATACTTACCCTAAGGCGTCCCACAAAAATCTGAATAACAGAAGCACCAGCTTGAGCGGCGGCAGCGGCTTGAGCAAAGCTGAGAAACATGGGAAAAAATCTATGTTCAGGAAACTTAAAAACTGTAGTGTCATCCTATGAGGTATTGAATACCAGAACTCTGACCAAAGCAGTCATCTAAATAAATTACTTTTGCATGAACATTACAGAAAGTGACTGAGAGACAGGATGTGATGAAAACAATGAAAACATCCAATGCCAAAAATGTGCAGGTAATCCACAAAGTTGTTTTTAAAAAAAATATATATAAAAACAAAAAAAAACAAAAACCATGAATATAATGAAAAGGAAAATCTAGTAATTCAGCTGCGCATTCAAATTAAGTCAAACAATAAAATATCCAAATCTAAAACAACATATCAAAATCTATTAGGAAATAAATTTCTAGCTTGAGCAAATCAACACATGTACAAAGTCTCATCCACTCTTTTGATGTTCTCAAAGCACAAAGTACAAGATTTGTATGGAGCAAAAAAAAGAAGAGGAAATGACATGCATCCTCAAATGTCATAACTACCACACAATGTCATCGAAATCCTAAAATGTTGTTGTAGACCATTAAAAACTAAAATCCAGGTTAAAACAGTATACACTCTCACCTTGGTGCACATGTAAGTTCAGCTCAATAGATAAAATAAATCGCACTTGCTAATTTGATATCAATGACCAATCAATATTTTTGCTAGTTCAAATAATTTCATAGTGGATTTTGCATTGATCTTCTCAAGCAAACAACAAGTACCTGTAAACGAAAGTCAAATGCGTCTGTATGCCCTCAGACTCCAACAATCTCGAGGCTTCTATTCCCTGCAACAAGACAAAGTAATAGGGGCAGAAAGGGATAAAAAGAATCGTCAAAGTTATTGTTTCAAATGTGAAAAATTCTTAAGATTTCCAGTAAATATATTATGCTCGGATACTCACTTGCCAGGTTGAAGGGATTTTGAATAACAACCGCTCAGGAGGAACATCAATTTCATTGTACAACTTCAGCAAGTCATGCACCTACATATGATATGTATACAACCACTATCAGATAACATATCATGTCATCTGTTACAAAAAAAGCTGATATTTATCGAGCATGCTCTTAATCCACAAGCTATGTAAAAAACAAAACACATGATCAGAAATAGAAATAAGATTTTATAAGACAGCTACTAAACCAACAGCTGATCTGGTATTTGATCATGTTCTATAAAAAATAAAAGGCGTTACCTTTCTAATAATGCCATGGGTGTCATAAGCCAACCGCGCATCCACTTCAGTTGAAACTCGGCCGGGTACCAATTTGGATAAATCACCTCCAACATTCACCAAAGCCTATAACAACATCAGCTACCCAAGTCATTATTCAAACTAATAAAGTTCGCATTACATGTATTTCCTAACAAGCAATTATAAAAATCCAACAAAACACACCTTGTTAGCGAAACAGGACAATCTCAACACATCGTTTTCAAGACCAGAACACCCTGAATCCGCCAATGCGGTGTCCACAGCACTCTACAATAAAACCAAATTTCCAAAATCTATTTCTCAAAACTAGTATCGATCAGAATGAAAACAAGAATCCAAAATCTGATACTAAACGTCTGCTTACTCTGAATATTGTATCGGGCAGGCTACAAATACCCAAAAGAAGTGAAGAGCTAACAGTAGCGGCAGTTGGAGGAAACCTATATATTCATAAAACAACAAAGATTAGCCGGGGGGAATATCAACAAAAGCAACCCATTTAAAGAAAGGGAAAAAACAAAACAACAACAAATATACTATATACTTCTGGAAATCATCGAAAACGACGGTATCAGGCACGATCTCACTGAAGCTAGACACGGCATCCAACTCAGTGCTAGCACCTATAAAAATGGGGAGCCCGAAATCAGTAAAGATTCGCAGTTTAATAGAACGGGATATGGAGAGAGAGACCAGCATCAAGAGAAGAAGCACGAATTTGAGGAAATGAAGGGTTATGGAGCTTGAGAAAAATAGCATTTGAAGATAGTGATCCACTGAGTAACCTCAGTCGCCCTCCTCCTCCTCCTCCTTTCTGCTTTCAAAACAAAGATCAGATAACTGAATGATGAAGCTATAAATAAATGCATTAATTACATAATAGTGATTACCTGGAGGGAGGAGGATTTGGAGGAGAGGGCAGAAGAGAGCGGAGATTGCAAGGAGAGTGACATTTTCCTCTTGTTTTGTTTCTTTAATGTTCCGTTCGAGAATACAGAGTATTCAACTTCTTTCTTTTTTGTTCTCCTAAAACGTGGATGTGAGAGAGAAAGCGTGTCATGGTTAGAGATTTTGTTTCATCGGTGGATTTTGTTTTTCCTCTTACCATTTTTTTTTTAGAAAAATAAATTTCAAAGGTAGATTACTTTTAAATTTTAATTCGTATTTTAAGATTATTTTAATATATTTTAAGAAAAAAATATTTAAAAAACAGCTGTTATCGTAATTGTCAACACGCTAGTAAAAATGTATTCATTATTTATTATTTATTAATAACATTGATTTCAAGGCATTTTTATCTTTTTAAATAATGCATTAGTTATTAAAAACTTATTGAGAGTACAATTATCTTTTTTATTTTTTTCGCATGAAAAATAAATCCCTTTTTTTGTTGAGATAAAATTAGTTGCTAATCAGTTAGTTAGTTGCTATTAAAGGTTGTTGCATTTTCTGTTATAGTTAGTTGAATTCAGTTTTAATTGTAAGTTCAGTTAGTTGAGGTACTGAACTGAAGTTGTATATAAAGGGATCATAATGCATATTGGCATGGTGGGATTCAATTGAATAAAATTGAAACTTCAAGGATTTTGTCAAATGGTATCAGAGCCCGTATAAAGGAAGAGAGAGAAAGAAAGCTTCCGAGAGAAGCTTCGTGAGAAAGAAGAGAAGAGTGAGAGGGAGATCGACTCTGGCTGAGCTGAAATCTGTTCGAAGAGCTCAAATCGAGCCTAGAATCAGTGATTTCTGCGGAAATAGAGGAGAAGAAGAAGAAGCAACTCTTGATTTGTGAAGAAATCGAGAGTAACGATCCATTAAAATCCTTGATTGGTGGAGAAGACGGAAAATCCACCACCACCGAAGACCACCACAGTTGGTTGGTGAGAGAGAGAGTGAAGGCAAGGAGAGAAAGAGTGAAACACAGAAAGGTGCGAGCGAGTGAAACACGAGAGAAAGAGAGAAACACCGAGAGTGAGTGAGAGTGAAAAAAAAAATCAAAATTTGTGCAAATCGTCCACTGTGTGCTGAGAAGATGCTCAATAACACAGAAAAGTTTGTACAAGCTGCCATTCCAAGATTCGACGGGTATTATGACCATTGGTCGATGATGATGGAGAATTTCTTGAGAAGCAAGGAGCTGTGGACGTTGGTGGAAGATGGCATCCCAACCGTGGCTCGAGGAACAACAGTGAGTGAAGCTCAGCGAAAGAGCTTAGAAGAAACAAAGCTCAAAGATTTGAAGATAAAAAATTGCCTATTCCAGGCAATTGATCGAGAAATAATGGAGACGATCCTTGATAAAACCTCGTCAAAGGCAATCTGGGAATCAATGAGGCAGAAGTATCAAGGTTCAACCAAGGTTCGTAGGGCACAGTTGCAAGCCCTGAGAAGAGAGTTCGAATTACTGAGCATGAAGGAAGGGGAAAAAGTTGACAAGTACATATCACGAACCTTGGCAGTGGTAAACAAGATGCGTACCAATGGAGAAAAAATGGAGCAGAGTGTGATAGTAGGTAAGATTTTGAGAACATTAACCTCAAAATTTAACTACGTAGTGTGTTCTGTGGAGGAGTCAAACGACTTGGATACACTGAGTATCGACGAGCTTCATGGAAGCTTATTAGTCCATGAGCAACGGATGAGTGAGCACCGAGAAGAGGACCAAGCCCTCAAAGTTGTTTATGATGACAGAACAACTAGAGGCAGGGGCAGAGGGGGCTATAATCCAGTCAGAGGTGGTGGCTTCAATTTTCCCAGGGGGGCCCGAGGCAGGGGAAGAGGCAGAGGGAGGTTCCAGTACAACAAGGAACTCACTGAATGCTATAAATGCCACAAGTTAGGGCACTTTCAGTTCGAGTGCCCAGAATGGGAAAGAGGAGCACACTATGCCGAGCTAGAGGAAGAGGAAGAAATGCTCTTGATGACACATGTGGAGCTAAATCATGCAAGCCGAGAGGAGGTATGGTTCCTAGACTCTGGTTGTTCCAATCATATGACTGGAAATAGATTGTGGTTTATTGACATTGATGAAGGATTTAGACAATCTGTGAAATTAGGAAACAATTCCATAATGGGGGTAATGGGAATAGGTAGTATAAGGATGACAGTGGAGGGGGTAACACAAGTTATTACCCAAGTATACTATATTCCTGAATTGAGAAACAATCTGTTAAGTATAGGTCAATTACAAGAGAAAGGGTTGACTATACTGATCAAAAACAATATGTGCAAACTGTTTCACATGTCTAGGGGGCTGATTATGACTAGTGAAATGTCAGTAAACAGAATGTTTGTAGTGATAGCCTCTTTAGCTATTAAAGAACCTGCTGTTAGAGAACAAAATTGTTTTAAATTGATTGCTGAGGATGAGGCACAATTGTGGCATTGTAGATATGGCCATTTGAGTTACAAAGGGCTGAAAACTTTGTATCATAAGAAAATGGTGAGGGGGCTGCCACTGATAACAGCCCCTACCAAATTGTGTGAGGGATGTGTGTTGGGTAAACACCATAGGGATCCATTCCCAAAACAAAGTCAGTGGAGAGCCTCTAGGAGGCTGCAACTGATACATGCTGATATATGTGGGCCAATAACCCCAATATCCCTCAGCAATAGGAGGTATTTGATTACTTTCATTGATGATTATTCGAGGAAAATATGGGTGCAATTCATTACTGAAAAATCTGAAGCCTTTATGATTTTTAAGAAGTTTAAAGTACTGATTGAGGGAGAAATTGGTGAGAATATTGGCAGCCTAAGGACTGATAGGGGGGGAGAGTTTTGTTCTGAGGAATTCAACTCATTTTGTGAATTAAATGGTATAAGTAGACAACTTACGGCTGCCTATACACCCCAGCAGAATGGGGTGGCCGAGAGGAAGAATAGGGCTATAATGAACATGGCTAGGAGTGTGTTGATTGAGAGGAATGTGCCGAGAGAATTTTGGCCTGAGGCAGTAAATTGGACTGTTTATTTGTTGAATAGAAGTCCGACTTTGGCTTTGAAAGATAAAATCCCTGAGGAAGCATGGAGAAATGTAACACCTTCTGTAGAATACCTTAGGGTATTTGGATGCATAGGATATGTGCATAATGTGGATCAAAAAAGAAAGAAATTAGATGATAAAAGCACTAAGTGTGTGTATATGGGGGTGAGTAAGGAGACCAAGGGGTATAGAATGTATAATCCCATAACCAAAAAGATTGTCATAAGTAGAGATGTGTTTTTTGATGAAATGGAGAGCTGGAAATGGGGAAAAACCATTGAGAATGAAACTGGCAGCAGCACATTGAAGTGGGGAGATGATTCTGAGGGTGATGACAGATCTAGTGTGTGTGCTGATGAGGATGAATTGGAGGCTGATTTTGGGGAAAACATGAAAAATATGCAGAAAAACCAAGCTGATGCAGCGGGGGTAAATGACACAGTAGCTGGGGTAGAAGAAGGGGTGCAAGATGAATCCCTTGAAGAAGTGAGTGAGGGCAGAAATGTGAACACTGCTGGCAGGTCACTGGGTAGAGTGAGCAGAGAGCCGAGATGGATGAGAGACTATGTTTCAGGAGAGGGATTGATTGATAGTGAGGAGGAACAAAACATGGTTATGTACACAGAAGCTGGGGATCCAAAGTCATATGAAGAAGCAGCGGGAAATCCTATATGGGAGCAAGCTATGGTGGCTGAAATGCACGCCATAGAGAAGAACAAAACTTGGGTTTTGACCGAATTACCAAGTCACACCAAAGCCATTGGGGTGAAGTGGATTTTCAAAACCAAATTGAATGAAAAGGGAGAGGTGGACAAACACAAGGCCAGGTTGGTTGTGTTAGGATATGCTCAGAAGTATGGAATCAACTACACAGAAGTGTTTGCTCCCGTAGCAAGATGGGACACCATAAGGTTGATTATGGCAGTGGCAACCTATCATGATTGGAGCATATATCAGTTAGATGTGAAGAGTGCTTTCCTGCATGGAGAGTTGAAGGAGACTGTGTACATTGAGCAACCCAAGGGGTTTGTGAGAAAAGGGGAAGAAGGGAAGGTATTCAAACTTCACAAAGCTCTATATGGTTTAAAGCAAGCACCAAGGGCTTGGTATAGCCGTATAGAAACATATTTTGTTGGATGTGGTTTTGAAAAATGTCCTAGTGAACACACATTATTCACTAAGACTGAAGGAGGGAAGGTGTTGGTTGTCAGTATATATGTGGATGACTTGATATTCACTGGTAATGACGAGGAGATGATCAGTGAATTCAAGGTGTCAATGAAGAGTGAGTTTGACATGACAGACTTGGGGAAAATGAAGTACTTCCTGGGAGTGGAAGTAGTTCAAAACAGCAAGGGTATCTACATGAGCCAAAGGAAGTATGCTGAAGAAATCCTTCTGAGATTTGGTATGGGAAACAATAACCCCACCAAAACTCCTATAGTACCAGGCTGCAAGTTGACAAAGGATGAGGATGGAATTAAGGTTGACTCGACCAAGTATAAACAGATGATTGGGAGCTTGATGTACTTGACTGTGTCGAGACCTGATCTCATGTATGTGATGAGCTTGGTGAGCCGATACATGGAGAAGCCCACTGAACTTCATATGCAGGCAGTGAAAAGAGTATTGAGATACTTGAGAGGCACTACTGACATGGGCATATGTTACCAGAAGAGAGGATGGACAAATGGATTAATTGCTTATTCTGACAGTGATTATGCAGGTGATGTGGATGACCGCAGAAGCACCTCAGGATATGTGTTCATGATGAGTTATGGGACAGTCGCATGGAGTTCGAAGAAGCAAGCTATAGTCACTCTCTCGACCACTGAAGCTGAGTTCATTTCTGCAGCAGCATGCGCATGCCAAGCCATTTGGATGCAAAGGTTACTTGGACAACTGCAGTGGAATCAAAAGGGTTGCGTGATATATTGTGATAATTCCTCGACAATCAAGCTGTCAAAGAATCCAGTAATGCACGGGAGGAGCAAGCATATAGCTGTCAGGTATCACTTTCTTCGTGACTTGGCAAAGGATGGAGAGATAGAGCTGAAGTATTGCAGTTCACAAGAGCAAGTGGCAGACATTATGACCAAACCTTTAAAGCTGGAAACTTTTGTAAATCTGAGAAAGCAATTGGGAGTATGTGACGTACCTAAACTTGTAAACTGATTTAGTTTAAGGGAGGGTATGTTGAGATAAAATTAGTTGCTAATCAGTTAGTTAGTTGCTATTAAAGGTTGTTGCATTTTCTGTTATAGTTAGTTGAATTCAGTTTTAATTGTAAGTTCAGTTAGTTGAGGTACTGAACTGAAGTTGTATATAAAGGGATCATAATGCATATTGGCATGGTGGGATTCAATTGAATAAAATTGAAACTTCAAGGATTTTGTCATTTTTTCCTTTGGGTCAGCCTTTTTTTTTTCTTTTATCACTTTTTACCCAAAAAAAATACAATGTGGTTCATTTTTGGTGTTGATATTTCAACTTTAATCTTTATTATTTGATCTTTTTGTTAAAGTTCAATTTATTTTTAATTTTATTCTCAATTATAATTTATCACATTTTTTTTTTATTTTGACCATTTTCTTTTAATTTCTATTTTTTTCTTCGTATTTTTTAAAGGTTTTAGTGATTTTCAATTTCATCTTCAATCCATCTATATGATGTTTTGTTTTTTCTAATCTAGTCCTTATTTTTTTACTTTTTTTAATTTAACCCTCAATCAAAGAATTGTTCTTGCCCTCTAATTTATTTTAAAATTTGATTTTCACTATCACTTTTTTAATTTTTATTTCTTATTAAGATCCTTTTGTGCGATTGATTTTTCTATGACTCCATCATTCTACATTTAAGGATTAGAATTCTTAATTTTTCCATGCATAATGCATCTAATTTAATGACTAAATCACTAGTTTTAAAAGTTATCAGTTATATGGTTTTTAGACTTGGGGGCAATGCAAAACAAGTTATAAGTAAGAAATTAGGCAGGTTAACTTAGGTCAACCCATTTTTTTATTTATTTTTAAAAAAAGAAGTTAGCGGGTTTTGACTCGTTTTTCCAAGGCTTATCAGGTTATGGTTCAACCTTATTTTTTAATTGGATCATATTGAATCAGTTCTCCCTCTATTTGTGTTGAAACCTAACACAACATAGGCATCAATTCTTTTGGGTTATTGTTCAAATCATCGAGTTAGGTCAAGTTTTAAAACAAAGATATGTCTAAGTTATTTAAGTCTCATTGTCTAGGTCCTAATCTTTGCTTAATAAATGTAGTTGGTTCAGTTCTTATTACCTAGATTACATATTTATCACAAAACCTTGGGGTTACTTGAGCTTATTTTTTTGTCTTTTTTTTAATATAATTACATATTTCCAAATGAGTTTTTCCATAGTTATCCTGGTCTTTTTTATATATATAAATTGTATTTATTTACTTTCATTCTAGTTTTTTTATTGTCTTGTTAAAAAAACAATTGATCTATTCAATTCAACCAAGACTACAACCCGAGTAATTTTATTTTATTTTATTTTATTGGAAACACACAAGACATCTATACATCACTTTTTATGCAAAACAAATATGGACTAATGACAAAGCACAAGCCACTTATTTAGAAGAATTAGATTGGGTATATCTTGTGGATGAGGTATTTGTTTTTTAGCTTACAGATATAATCCTAGCTTTTTCAATAACAATAATTAAAAAAAATGAATTGTATTGATTTTATACTAGCCATACACCTATCAAGTGAAAATGACAAAAAAGACTCAGGTCATGAGTATAGGATTTAGATAACAATGTATAAAGAAAAGAGAGAGAAAAACATGGAGTCTAATTCCACATGATAGTTTCTGTTAATTAAAAATGATAATTAGCCCCTGACAGGGAGTCAATTGCAACACTGTTAACGGAAAACTGCAAGTTCACAGACGCAGCCACCCCAAAAGTATCAAAGAAGCCAACAGCCAAGTACTTTGTCATCAGCTGACAGCAAAACGAGACAGTCATCATTCCCTGATAGAAAACATCATTTTACCTTCAGACAACAACAGTTTACTGATACAAAGCAACGATTTTACCATTAAAGTCAAGGCTATGAATAAAAAACCAGTAGGAGCGGACAGGAACCAGTGACAGAAACAGATGGGGAATGACTGACAATTGCAGTATGATAACTGCTCACAGTGACCGCAGCTAAAATCCCAGTAGCAAGTCTAAAGACTGCAATTCATAGCATCTTTCAGAAACAGCTGTTTTGAACTCTATCTTAACTTCTCTGACATTTTAAATAAAGAATCAACTGGATAAATAGACCTTTAAGCTTTGACTTAAAAGCAAAAATGGCTTTACAAGTTGAAACGAGGTAAATTGACAATAATTTAAAACAACAGCTCTAAACTGCCGTTCCAAAATGCAAACTAATGAACACCAGCACCATCCGCCTCTTTATTATGCAAAATATCTATAAAATATTCAACATCAAATTTCTGAACTATGTCTGCAAGTCATCAGATGGCCCTCCTATATCATTCAGGATGCATCCACCTTCTTCCATGTCACCAGGGAATTGAGAAAGTTCATCACCTGAAGTGTTGTCAAGTTTCCACCATGAGATTTGGCAAGAAAAGAAAAGGGAGATTGGGATAAAGATGGAGAGTTATTGGAAGACAAATGATAAAAATTTGAACCTCCGATGGATCTTTGAGAGAGTACACTGCATTGGTTTCTTTGGGTCTAGATGACACCAAAATTCCACAACCTCGATTCCCCTCCCGGAGCACCTGATTTTAGACCAAATCATCACATAGAATTATACACAGATCCCCCCCCCCAAAATGAAAATTAAAATCTTGCCAAGATTAAATCTTTCAATACCTTGAATGCATCTTCATCTGTCAGATCATCACCAATATAAATTGGGAGCACGTCATCTCTGTTACTTAGACCTGAGACTCAACATATGAGATACAAATGGTTAAAAACCTAAGGAAAAACAAATCTATGTCACCTAGGGTGTTTAGAATAGGCAATCTCACCTAGAGATTCAAGCAAAAATTCAACTGCTTTTCCTTTATTCCAGTCAATCATTGGACGGACCTCTAAAACCTGAATACACCGCAAAGCGAGTGCAAAATCATATATTGTCAAGAAAGCAGCATATCGATAAAATCATATCACCAAAATCAGGATCCAGCAAACAATCACAATACCTTCCGTCCATGAGTTTTTCTCAAACGAGGATACTCCTCTACAACATCCTGAACACATTGTGCAATAGATTGCCAGTTCTGAAGTCAAGTAGAGGCAGGACACATCTTAGAACTTGGTAAAACGAAAAGTCATATAATGGGAGATATCTCGATGACAAAGGTATTTAATCCATAGAACAATATTCTCCTACCTTCTCATCTACATTACGGAAATGTACAGAGACGCAAAATTTATGATTCTCAACTTTTGCCCCTTTGATCCCCTTGGTACTCTCGACAAGGGTTCTAAAAACCTGGGTAAAATTCAAGGGAGTCAATTTACACACTGAAATAACGAGGAGAATTTAATGTTTTGTACATGAAAACACAACACTACGCACCTCATCGATCATAGGTATAAATTCTCTAGCAGGCTGAAACAGATTTACCTCCTTGCCCTATAAAACTCAAACAGAAAGGACAGCAATTTATTTAGTTTATAAGAAGGCTCAACAGAATATAAAACCCCTGGAGTCTAATTTTGCTGGAAACATGAGGAGAATTACACTCACAAAGAAGCCAGTAATCTGATACCTGTTGGTCAGTAGTTGTTTCAGTACAGTTTGGATGGTCATTTGACACTGTTTTTCGTACAGGGCCCAAAATGTCCATCCCATGACTACCAGCATAATACAGTTCTGTTAGTCCTACAAGCTGATAAACCTGGAAAAAATAAGAGTAATTTAGCACAATGGCAACAAGTTATGATTTACTAGAAAATAATTAGAACAATTGCATAATGAGGAATTCTCCCCCAACCTTGTCACGACTTCTTCCACTGATAATCGCCGTTGGGAAGTATTCTGCAAGGTTTCTTACTGCAAAACGCATCTGAAAACAGTTCTCAATTTAAAGATGGGAGCACCAAATGGTGAAAGATAAAAACGAAGGAGAATGTTGAACATCCAACAAATTATGAGCAAATTCTTACATCATCAGACATAAGGGCATTATCTGGGTCATCTACTATTGGAGAGAGAGTACCATCGTAATCTAGAAACATTGCTATCCTTTTGTTCTGGGCAAAATTTGCAATTTCCTCAAATGAGTTGAGTGCTGATGGATGCTTGAGCTACACAGTCAGAAAACAGAGACAAGAAATGACATACAAGCAGAATATAAACCACCCATCAGACTTATCATGAAAAGCACAACTGTAGCATTGCTCAACGAATCGACCAACAATGAAGCAAGCATTACCATCCATGTGCTGTAAGTTGTGTCAGAGCCATCCTTAATGAGCTTCTTGCGAGGGGGTGATGAGGATTTCATGGCATCCAGACATGCATTCGAGCAGACTTCATCAAGTTTCCCAGGCTTTTTTCTAGGAATATTTCTATACTTGCTCGAGGAGAGTGATCCTCCCGATGGTGCATAAGACAGCAAATTAGAATGGATGCCGAGCCTTGCCTTGTTTATTGGAGCAGGATCAGCGAGAACAGGAGAAGAATGGTTCGACTCGATATCCATAGTAGTACTTGGTAGTGCTTGTAATGAATGAATTAAACGTGTGATACCAACAAACAATTGACCAAACAAAAATTTATGCACGATGCCTTTTACCCGACCCTTTTATCAATGAAAAACCACCTCTTCAATGTTTTGTTGTCGCTGCTACTGGGAAAGCAGTTCATCAAGCAAGCACTTCCTGGGAACTGGCCATCACGGAAAAGAATTAAATTTAGACGAAAATTTACATCCAAAATATGAATGCATACCTAAATAGAACCTAAATTCATACCTTCTCATCTCCAAAGCTACACAACATTTGATGGGTGGCAGAACATTATTTGCACTAGGATTTGCAAGAAATGAAAGAATGGTTCCAGCAAAATGCACCAGAAGTATCTGCTCGAAAGATCGATGAAAGAGGCATGTTTAGTCTAGAGAACTTTGCTTGCTACACAAATGCGTCTGGAATCTCGCATACACAAATTGAAACTACCAGCATTCAAATAAATGGACTCGATTTGTCTTTAAGAAATGCAAAACTTGACCGTACCAATGCTCAGATATTGACCACCATTAATGTTAGAGTTAAGAAAACAGCTTGTCCACATCGATATCAAAGTCAGCTATCCTGATACCGACATAGATATTAGAATTTTGGAGCCTTCAATGCACACGACATTTTACAAAAAAAAAGATGTCAAGATCATAGGCCTAATGACTTCATAAACAGATTAAATTAATACCCTGTCAAGTTTTTAAAGCGGAATTCCAATGGACATTATTTTTTTTTCCCCGCAAAAAGGACAGGGTTGTAAAGAAGATAGAAGGAAAGAGACAGCAACCTATGGTTTTAACATTTTATCATATTTTTCAGCCTGATTGTATAAATTTCCTTGCTGCATCTTGTTTTGGTAGCAAATAATGCATACGGAAAAGTAACCAAGGAAAAAAACAAAACAAATATGAACCAATTCCCATCAAGTAAAATCCTCATCACCTAAAAAATCAAAGCTTTAGTAGGACGTGATAGGCCAAAGCACACATCCACACGTGTAGTTTGCTTAGGTGGGGAAAATCCAGATTCTAATTATTGCAACAGCCAAAAACATTAACCAGAACATTATTATTTTTACACTCTTCACCACCTCTAAGTGACAATTAACATGGTTAACCAAAATAAAAAACATTACAGTTCCGATGATACTCGACTGCACACTACTCCCTACAGACTTGATAATAATTATAAAATCCCAGACCCATGTATATAATTTAAATTATCTCTAAGAACTCGCCACTTCATCCGCCACGACATGATTTGTGATTTGTTCATCAGATTCACTCGAGCATTAAGATGAAAAAGATGACAAATAATTCTGGGATCTTCCAATTTGTCTAGCAGCAATAGACATGATGCAGTAGTATTCTATATATGATGATACAGTGGTGTGCGTGTGATCTGTATATAGGAGGTGAGACTATGCGGGCCAGCAGAAAGGTTTAATTTCACATGTAGATCTAATATACATCATTTTCAATGTCCATTGTTCTTTCATTAATCAAAATCAATTAATGTGCGGATTGCAAAACGAAAATTTCATTTTTTTCTGCAATGATAAAACACGACAACTACCAAACGACCATTCACCCCGACCCCCGGCCCACCGCGAAATACGTAGTGAAAACTCTCAGGTGATGTTGTCATTTAATTTATTAACTTTCTCTCATCTCGATTATTAGCTCTCTCCAAATCGACGTGGAGTGTTTTCTTTTCACACCGGTGGGAGACTTTTTCAATTCTGAATTTATATAATCAATAAAATCTGTGTCATTATCAGACAACTATTACCAGGCGAAAACAGCTTCACAGCATCAAAAAGACATTTAAATTGGAAACAGCACAGGGAGCTTTCTTCTCCCAATTCAGGGTCATTGTATCACATCAAGAAAAAGCGATATTAGCACACGTTTTGAAAGCTCAACGAACTAGTTTTCCTTAATCATAACAATTAACCGACAAAAAAGAAATTCTTGGTAAAATGAAGAAACGGACAACACAGCTTTCAAAATCACCTGCTATGGAATATTAAATTAATACAGAACTCACATCTAAGAGATCCAGGAGTTATTTCACCAAAAACCAGCACTACGCATTCAAAGGTCTTACAATTTATCTCCCGAAATAAATGAAGACCAAAACCAGGTAAAGTTACAATATTAAAGGTTTAAGAAAAATAAACAGATTTAAAAAGACCGCATCCTTAATGAATCATCTGGCATGGTTGTCTAGCCAGAAAGAGATGAGAGCCGAGACAGATCTCACAAGAAAGGATTCATACTTATCAATATTGTTGTCACAAAAGCTATAAAAACATTGCACATGAAAATATTTTCAGATTCTACAGTAAATATATATAAAAACAGCAGAAGTCGTACCTAATCCACGTGTTAACAAAATTGCCTGCCTGTTGTTTTTTTCTAATCAAACAGACAGGACTGATCTCTATAATGCAGTTCTCAGATCAAAAACCAAAAACCTGAGATCCCACACGGAGAGGGGGGGAAAGGCAAAAATAAAAATATGTAAGAGAGTGAAACCGAAAGAGAGGGAGAGGGCTGGCTAATATACATAAACAAAACGGAAAGGGAAGAAAACAATCACCTCTCTGATAATTAAGAAAGTTGCAGAGGAGACTAAATGTGAGAGAGAGAGCACGGGGAAGGGGAGGGGAGGGGAGGCGAAAAGAAAGGGTATTTATAGAATTTGATACGCCATAGAAGACGTGCTTAACAAGGTAAACCCTAAAGAACCAGGTTTGTTGAATCAGAAAACACCGCTCTAGTTTACCCTTTTTAAACGTAAAACCTGTCTAAATTGAATATTTAATTATTTAGTATAATAATAAAATAACTCCCCATTCGTAAAAACAGCCTTCAAATGAATGTCATAATTCGGTCCAGTCATAAATCCACTGGTCCCGTCATACCCGTTTTAGCTGGTATGAAGAACAGGTTGATCTAATATATAAAATTGCTAACCATTAAAAAAAGTCTTCGAAAATATTGGATGGAATAATGAATTTGAATGATTTGTGTGTTTTTTCTCTTTTTTTTCTTGTTGTTTGACACACACACATATAATAGCTCATATTGGTTTGATGAATAATTGATTTTGCAATAAAATGAAAAGTAAAAAAGAAAAACGGTGATTTGACCTAAACAATATTTCAACTGTGAAAAACGGGATCTGCTCGATGATCGTCGAGATATATCTTTAGGATTCTAAAAGGCAAATCCGTAATAATAGCATTATTAATAATAATAAAATAATTGCGAGAGGGTTGATTAATTACTTAATTAATTAATAGGAGTGGTTGAAAATAATTAGCAGTCGTGGAAGGGGAGGTGGCTGTTATAGTTTAGTTAGTTGCATTGCATAGAAAACGGTAACACGTGTAGCTGGAAGTGAGAGAGAGAGAGTAGTAAAATGGTGGCATCTGAGAAAACATGAGGAAAGAAGAGGCTACATGCCAGTTTTGCGGGGTCCATGTTGCGAAACACGGGCCGATTTAGAGCTCCCGTCTTTTTCATGCACCGGTGGCATTTTTAAAGCCCTGTTTGTTGCTTTCTTTTTCTTTGAGAAACACTTGCTAGCTAAGTTCCACTTTCTCCGACCACCTTGCTTCAACCCTATTTCAGGTGGAGGTTTAATGGCAACTTGCGGTGTTTGAAAGGAGTTCATCAACTTCATTGCTTCTACGGTGTCTTTCTGTGCCCACCGTTGGATTTAGGGCTTAGACTGCATGAATTTATTAATAATCATATCAGAATTGATGCGGTTTAACTACTTTTTCGAAAGAAAAAAAAAAACTAAAACTCATATGAGTTTTAATGTAATATATAAAATTTTATATATGATATTTAAATTAAATGAATAAAATACCGAGCAAATCAATAGAATCTTGGGTGATGGATACGTCCTTCAATGTTAATTATATTTAAACATAAAGAAAAACGTGCGGTAGAAAGCCCTTTTATCCTAACTTATTTTGATTGTGTTTCAAATATAAGATAATACATAAATAAAATAAATATAAATATGTTTAATTGAAAGGATAACGACATATATATATATATATAAAAATTTGAGATAGTTTTTAAATTATTTTTATAAAAAAAAAAAAAGGAGAGACAAATCGTATATGCCCAGCTATCCTCTTTTGTTTTTCATACTATCCAAACTGATGCAAGAAAAATATGATTATATAGAAACTTCAAAAACATATTTATGTTGGATAATAAAAAGATATGTAATTTTGGGCCAATTTAAATTACTGTGTTGTATTGTTTGGTGGTATATTGAGATTAAAGTATTTAATGTATGTTTCTTAAACTCATATGACTTGGGTACATGTTTTTTTATGAGAATGATTCTTAAATTTTTTTTTAAAATACAAACAGAAAATTTATATATATATATATATATATAGAGAGAGAGAGAGAGAGAGAAATCATTCACACTACTAGAAAATCGATGAATATATACAAAAACACCAACAAATTTTTTTTGTCGGTATTTTATTGTGAACTTTACCTACAATGTTTTTTCATCTTATTATCCATCAGTAAACATAAACGAAAACAATCTCTTAGTATATATCGACGAAATTATAGTGGAAAAGAAGGGATACAAAAACAAATATACATGTAAGATGACGCGTGACATTTACAGACATAATTACTGATGAAAACTTTATGTCGATAAATACTGGATGTAAATATAGCGAGAAAATTATCCCAATGGTAAATACCAAGAGATGTAAGGGTGAAATTACAATGAAATTTAAAAAAATTAAAAAGCACGATAACATGACATTGTTATCGATAAAATTACCAATGACTTGATCAACACATATATTGTTGTTAGATCTGTGGGTAATTCCAAAATTTATGACCTAACCATTGACCCTCCTCTCCATCTCTGTTCTTTATTATTTTTCCTTCTTCATTTTTTCTCTTTATAACTAACAAACATCCCTCCCTCTAATTTCAACACAATTCAATCTCTCACAACAAATCTAGCGATCATAACACTTAGTTTATGGGCATCTATATTTATGATTTAGTTTTTTTAGCATTCTCCACTTTAAATTAGCAAATCTATTATTTTTTAATTTAATATGTTATTTTTTCTTGCATGTTTCTTTAAATATATTGATTTTCTTTAAGTGTTTGTTTGTTTTATAGTTTTTTCTCATATAAAATTATAGTATGGATTTATTATTTGTACATGTTAAGGTTTGTTTTAGATTTTATAAAATTGTATTTGTTTAATTGATGTATAGTAAAAGCAAGGAATGTAAATTGTATTTGTTTAAGATTTATGATTTATTGTTGATGTTTAGTTAATTTTTAGTGGAAGTAAGGAGCATATATTTTGATTTATGTACAGACATATTCAATCTATTTAGGTCATTCGCTCTTTCTTTATGATGGTCAATGATACTCACGATATACAACGTGTCATCAAGGATGTGTATAAGACCAAAGTTCATGTTTATATCTATGATTATACCTAGTCTTTATAGTCTTAGTCGCAATATAAATGTCCATCTTTGATCATGGATTGATGAATTGAAGCATTTATGGTCATTCAAAGCTTTGACTTATGATTTATAGAGAAAATATAATTTTTAGACGAAGACAACTTGAATGTGGATTATCAATGATTTTCTACTTGCACAAAATGGTTTATGGGTGGAGCACACATGGAAAGCTAACATGTTTATAATATATGGAAAACAACAAAGCATTCACACTTATAAATAATGATAAAACAACTTTCTATACTTTCATCAACGATTCTTGCCAATGGGTCACATGTATAAAAAGAACAAAACATCCTTTTTCATCGGACAAGTTGAGAGGGGTGTTGCATCACCACTATCATTGGGTGAAGAATTGTATGACATGGTGTTAGACTATAGTGACATTATGTATGATTTTTAGTATATTAAACATAATTTTCCTGATTTTGGTTTGACCCATGTTTGGGTTAAAAAAATATTTTCTAGGAGTTTTTTTTATTGGAAGACCAATCTTTTTCGCCATAACCTTGATGTCACACACACACACACACACACACACACACATATATATATATATTATTGGAAGACCAATCTTTTTCGCCATAACCTTGATGTCATACACATAGAAGTGTGTGTGTGTGTGTGTGTGTGTGTGTGTGTATGAGAACATTTTCAAAACGGTTATGGACATAAAAAGAAAGACAAAGGATAACATCAAAGCTAGACTCGATATGACTTTGTTTTGTCATTGTAAAATATATGGAGTTAGTATATGATGTGTCACAAATCATGAAATACAAAAACAGGTTCACCTTATACAATACTCATAGCTATTGGTTTACATATGGTTTAAAAGACTATATTTTTCTAATGGACATGCCTTGAACATATCAAGATTTTTGAATTGGAAAATTTAGATTGTATGAAATGAAAAATCATGATTGTTGCATGTTTATGCAAATACTTATTTCATTAGCTTGCTGGGGTTTATTTTCAAATAAGATATAAGACACACTCATAGAGATTAGTCACTTGGTTAGAGATATATGATTCAACACGTTACACACACGTCACTTGGAAAGACTTAAAAATAAACATTGAGTTACAAACACGACACATAGAGATACTAACAATATTAAGCGAGTAATTTTTTTTAAAGGATTTATTCGTCGGTGAAGCCATCAATTTATGAAGTACTGATGGACTTGTTGACAAAAAAATATTTACCAATGAGAGTTTTACTAACGGACAATGAGTGTAAATACCGATGGATATTTCTGTCAGTAAAACTGTTAATTCTAGTAATGTTATATAAAATAAATGTTCAAATAAAAATTTTTAAAACCTAATTATATAAAACATTATCATCATGACTTGTGTAATTAAAAAAGTAAAGAATTTGTCATTTTGATTAAAATGAAAGTTTGCCCTAGAATAAGCACTTAAAAGTGGAGGGAATCCTTCTTTGTTTTAAAAGCAAATTAGTTTTAGGGTTAAGACTTTGTTAAACATTATTTTTCAACAAAAATAATTGAATATTGAATATTAAATTTTTAAAAATAAATTATGAGTACATGAGAAATCATTCTCAAATGACCATTGATTGATATGTTTTATAAACCTGAGAACTCTCAATTCCATCTTGAAAAATGATAAGATTTTCATATAGTATATATAGAAAGAAGTTGAAGAGTTAAAATTAGGCTTGTAGATGGGAGATGTCCTAGACTAAGTAGGCTTTGGTCTTAAGCCACATGCCTATACGTTCAGCTAAAATTAGACTTATGCTTGAGTTTAAGTTTATTGTAAAATAATATTTTAGGATCATAAAGATTGTTTTTGAAGTAAGCTTATAAGTAATTTATGTGAATAGCTTTATTTTTAATGGAAATAAATTTACTTTTAAAGACAAGAAAATGTCATGTTTATTTTTTTTATAATAAGTAATTAAATAAAATAAATTACATGAATTATATGGTGATTACTTGAATTAATTTTGCATTAATCTAGGTTTCAAATTCCAATATAAGTAGGGATGAAAATAGGTGTATTATGTATAACTCGCAAAAGCTCTTCTAGCTTCATCTGCTTTATTTTTCCTGGTTTCTTTTGCATTTAGTTTTCTTTAGTTCTTAGCTCTTTGTTTTTCCTTATGTTCTAGAGTTTAGATTTTGGTACTTTGTAGATAGATAAAGTTTAATTATTACTTTGGTTCCTAGACTTTCAAAGAAAATGTATTGCTTAAAACTTGTGTTATTGGAATTCTAATGAGATAATTTGTAAGATCATATGCATTTTAGTTTTAAAACAAATCATTTAATATTTGACAACATCATTTTCCTTTCTTTGTTCTATTATCTTCAACAAGTATATTATATTTACATTGATTTTAGTTTAATACTTTATGTTTTAAGTATAACACTCTTTTTGTATGTTTTAGTATGCTTTCTAGGATCTTGTTTAATTTTTATTATGATTTTGAATACTTTATTATATTTTTAGTATGCATGCTAGAAATATTGTTTTCATTTAATTATAAGATGAAGTATTTTACTTTGTTTTTATACACATTTATGTAATTTAATTTTCTTAACATAAATTTTAGCTCAACAAATTAAATTTAAACAAAAAAATAAAATCTATAAAATATCATATGATTACTATATTAATTACTAAGAGAAAAATTTTTATTTTTGTTCTATTATATGATACTATATAATTTCTAAGATTGTGAATTTTCTAGGATATTATGCTTTGAAACATGGCAATTCAACCTACAAGGAAAAACAAACCGAGCTTCTCAAAATTACTTTATAATTAGAAGTATGTTGAGCTTGAGATTTGAGAAAGTGTTGAAACTTGTTTCAAATCCAACAAAATCTCAAATTCTAGACCAACCTAAGATAAAAGGTAAGCTTGTTTTTTGAGGTTCAATCTTTTTTTCAAAATATTATCATATGAAAAAAAATGTAATTGATTTTTTTATCAATGATTTTGAGGTTTGAATTTTATTTATTTATAATTAAATATATATATTTTTTGAAAAGATAAAATTATTTAGCTTTTCTTGATTGAGAATTGACCTTTATAGTTGGTTTTGTTTGCTTTTTATAAGGTTGTTATAATCTTAAAAAAAATATCCCAACATAATATTGGTGAACAATGAAGTACATGATAATTTTTTTTAAACTTTTTTTTTCAATTAAATTATTTTATAGCCTAACTAAAAGTTGTTAGGTCTGATATTATGGTAAACATAACAAATTAAAAGACAAATGATTGAAATGTAAAACATGTAGAAAAGGCATAATCTATTTTTATTTTGGTGTAACAAATTAAAAGACAAATGATTGAAATGTAAAACATGTAGAAAAGGCATAATCAATTTTTATTTTGGTGTCAAAGCATATTTTGTTCATTTATCAATCATTGGGTTAGAAAAAGAAAGAGTTACTCATCAACAATGATAAAGGAGAGAGAAAGTTATTGGTTATCATTGTTTTGATAACCAAAATGGCCAAACATAGTGTCAAAAGATTTTATTTGATTAAAAATGTTTAAAGATTGTGGGTTTTTACTTTTATATTACCTAAAAAATAGATCAACTTGAGAGATTTGAAAAATTATTTGATTTTATAGTTTTGAGTCAATTTATGAGTTTTTTGAGTTGAGATATTAGTTTATTGAGGTTTTTTAAGGGTTTTTGCTAAAAATGGATTGAAAATATATTTTAGTTATTATTTGAAATTCAATTTATAGTTTACAAATGGAATGCAAAATATCATCATTTTCATATTCTATTCTATTCAAGTAGAGTAATTATTATGTGAATAGTATATGAATAATACAATTGTCAGCGAAATCAAATAAATATTTCAATGATTTTTATATTCTTATTTTTATTCAAGTTATGAGTTTGGAAACTTAACTTGGATTGATCAAAGTCAATCAAAGATGTCATCGTATCATTTGATTATATATATATATATATATAAACATTAGAGTTTGAATTTTTAATCAAGACTTTACTTGTAAATTAAAAATATATTAATAATATCATTTTATATATTTAAAAAAAAATATTTGGATTCATAAAAAAACACGCTTACTAGTTACCTTGTTTGTAGCATGATTTGGTGCTTATAAAATCAATAATGATAAATTAGTAACCCAAAAGTAGGATAGAAAAACTCATTATTAGTACATTGATTGCTGACTGACATGACGATCAAGTGTGATTTTTGTTTGTTTGTTTATAGAGTTATACACACATATAAACATACACAATGAAAAGAAAGGCAGAGAAATACCAATAAATAAGTGAAAGATAAGTAAGTTTTATCGAATAATATCATTGTGTGTAACTGTGTTTTTTTAAAGAAAAAGAAAGAGAGGTTAGAAATAAAATATAGAAAACCCTAGAAGTAGAATATAATAGAAAACCTAGCATGGATGCATAAACCAGGTGGCAAAAAATGGGGAATCTTACCGAGTCACATGCAGAAATCTGAATAGACGATAAAAGTCAGCTCCCTTTTACACTAGAGAAGCATGAATCTCGTAGATAATCAGGCGCGCCATCATCTATTCATCTCAGCTGTCAAAGCGACATTTGTTTGTTTGGAAGTTTTGGTTGAGTTGATTTTAAAAATATTTTTTGTTTAAAAATATATTAAAATGATGTTTTGTTTTATTATTTTTTAAAAATTATTTTTGATATCATCATATGAAAATGATCTAAAAATACCAAAAAATTTTAATTTAAAGTAGAAAAAAAATCGTTTTTTCAAAAACAATTTTGAAATGAATGTCAAACACCCCCAAACTTACTACACTCCCAAAACCTCTTTAATAAACGATGTTGCTGATCTTGATAATTTTGTTCTTTATACTCAAATAGTAATCAGATTGTTAAGGCACTTTCATATCTATTTTCACATTGGTTCTATTTCATCCATTGGTGCTCCTCATCCCCTTAACTTTGCCTATGTTTTAAACTGATGTATTTGTAATGTTAAGTGGTGTGTTATGAAAGTATTTCATAATAATTCAATATATATGTTGTTATTTTATCGTAACAAGTTAGATAGGTAGCAACTTACCTAATTATTTTTTGAACCATTTGTTCAAGACAACAACTTAATTTCAATAAATTATTATTGTTTAATATTTATGACACTTATCTTTTACAGGTCATATGGACTATGTATATGAATAATAAATTGGTAATTGCTCTAGTTATATGCATTGGCGAAATGGATATAAGGACATCAATGGTCCTATTGATATTTTTTGAGATGGTTGAGATACATTTTCTAGATTGAGTTATGCAATAATTTGCTACAAATTCATATTCCAATCGATATAGATATGAGTGATGTGTTGCAAGTCATAAATCATCATGAAGCTTACGTATCATAGTAGAATGCATCGATAAATGAGATATTTATATAGATGTACTTTGTGATTACAAATGAATATATGATTTTGTGCATAAGTATCACACCTTAGGTCATTACACTAGATCCATAGTAAGTTCCTCCACCTATAAACATGCAATACAAGCAATATGCCTAATATATTCAAAATACCTTAAGTAATAAGATATTTTTAGAATTAATATATGTTATGCAATGCATTTTATTTATAGATCCATTATTTTAACATTAATATTTTTTTATTATGCTAGATTGTTGTTATAAAATGGCTAAAAAGTTAAATTTGTGCTTTATAATATTAACAAAGAGCACAAAGGATACATGTATGTGTCCCGGTGATTCATTGTTTTCAGTAATGCACTTGACAACTGTAGAGAGATGTAACTCTTGATGATATCATGGTAGAAGACATGGCCACCCAGGTAGGAGCAGGATATGGTTGTGCTATTGATGAACCTAACTAATTTGATAGACGACGCAGACCTTGATAAATATACAAGATATATTAATATATTTTTGGATTTTAATTAGTAAAATAATTCATTGTTTAAATATTTTATATTTTTTGGGTTGAGGTTCTTATAGGATTATTAGAGATGATGTCCCCAGGGGACGTAACGTAATGGTGGAAAACTTGTAATCTGCACAACAGATCTCGAGTTCGAATCAAAACGTGGTTCTCTTGTAAAAAAATGAGACAATCAGGGTTTTACTTGTTCATCCAAACTCACAAAATATATTTTTTAGAAGCGTGTTTCTCCCCCATCTAAAAAATAATTAGAGATGACTATTTAAAATTAATGAATATACGTATTTCTTAATCATAATAGTTAATTACCGTTATAATTTTTTTAAAATAACATTTAATTGGTATTGCAGCTAAAAAAAGATAATAATAATCAATGGATATCATATGTCACAGCCAAGATATAAATTATATTGTGTTTTTAAAACCTCGACATTCTCGAA
This sequence comes from Salix arbutifolia, assembly GCA_025169955.1. NCBI lineage: Eukaryota > Viridiplantae > Streptophyta > Magnoliopsida > Malpighiales > Salicaceae > Salix > Salix arbutifolia. The sequence continues at coordinate 7,664,345 of CM045902.1, forward strand.
CTAGTGAATGAAAGAAAGAAATATCTACTCTGTTCATTCTATTAAGTATGCTAGCAGCCCATAATGAAAGCGCACGCATCAATAAGAAAAGGCAGGGGTGAAATGACTGTGTAGACCAAATCAAAGGGACCTTTGATTGATTGAAAGTGAGAATGCAGCCACGCAAGATCCACGAGGCGAGACCTTGTCTTCAGCCTAAAAGACAACACGGAATACGGGCCCGCAGCCGGAAAAACTCGCACAAGGCTGGCGGAGGCTTTCGGTCCTATAATCGTTGACGTTACATGCTGACGTGTGAACGAACTTTAGATGGGGACGCGCAGGGTTCCCATCTCCATGGCTCAATTATAATAATAGTCACAGGAAGGGACCCACAGTTTCGAGCACGCAGAAGCTTGTGTGATGACGTCACGAACGGGGAATGATTTGCTGCTGACTCGGACTTTTTTTCCTTTTTACTAAATTTGGAGGGGGCAGAGCAAGGAGCGGGGGCTTTGAGTGAGTGAATGGTCATTTTTAGAGAGAAGAAAGGAAAGCAAGCGGCAGCGGCGACGACGACGACCAAGAAGAAGAAGAAGAACGTGTGGTGTACATTCAACAACCACTCTCTCCTTCGAGGTATCTTTTGAAAGGGCATCCATTTATGTCGGCACTGCAAGTCTTCTCTTTATTGGGCGTACAAGACAATTTTATTTTTTATTTTTTTAGGGAGACGAGGAGAGGGGGCGGGCGGGCTTGAGGTTTTGGTTCGTTTGGAATTACAAGCGACTCGTGAGTCATCGATTTGCCAAAAACATGTTATTTCCTTAAATATTAGTTATAGTAGGGAATTGTTTTTTTTTTTTTTGTCTTTTCTAGTGTGTTTTTTTCATTTTCTTAAAAGTGTTTTAAAGTCAATTTCTTTTTGCCAGCTTTTCAATTTATTTTTTTTATGCTTGTATGGCATTTTCATTTTTTTTTTTTTTAAGAAATGAATATACAAGGATAAGCGAGAAGACAAGAACTAAAAGTTATGAAAGAATATACCTCGTAATATTAAAACCGATTGATTAATGAATCCACATTAATTTATATACAAGAAAATCATTGTTCCATTCATTAACCATTAGTTGTTTTATAAGTAGCTCTTCTCGTTTGATAATGGTGGTCCAGTGTTATTGCACCTGGATAATTTGTTTTGGTACAGAAGAATAATAAAAACTAGGGGTCCAGGGCATCTTATCAAACTTGGCGTTTATTTACCTAACAGTGCCATCCCACCCCTCAAAACACAGTACAATCAACATTTGCTCAAGCAGATGGCACGCGCAAGAAGTCCCAGTGGCCAAGCTGTTCATCAAAACGAGAAATGTTTGGAAGGGCAGTCAAGATGCTCAAGCAGAGCTCGATCAATTTCTTAGTCTTTTCCTGTAAATCTCATATTCAAACTAGCAGGGGCTGTGTAGATCAAAGAAAGAGGGGGAAATAGCAATGCAAGCCAAGGGGAACAACAATGCCACACAAATTAGTCCTGGCATTAGGAACCTAGTCTTAGAGCCGACCATTTTCCAAAGAAATGAAATAAAATATGTTCTTATGTTGATTTAGTACGTATCTGTAATGTTACATTGCAAAAATAGAATCAAATTGTGAAAACATGTTTTAATCAGGATGATTAACCCAAGAAGTAACAGTAGCATTTGTTAAATCTTTAGCAGCAAAGTGAAATGTGAAAGCAACGACAGTTATTGGGAGGAATTTGTTGTCAATGGCTAAACCTTCACCGTTAATGGAGAAACTCGACAAAAAATTACAAGCTACAGCCAAAAACCACACTGAGACTGCTTTATAACGCCATACATGTCCAACACAACCAACCAGTAAAAATGTTAGCAAGCAATTTGATGAACAACCCAACTCAACCAGCCAATTAAAAATATAGCAAGTATGACAAAAAGGAGAAAAAAAAGAGGCAGAAACCAAAAAATAAAACTTATGAAAAGCACACCTAAAAGATGAGCAACCGGAGTGTAAAGCAACCTCCCTTCCCCTCCCCCAACTAGAAAAATGAAAACCATGGGTGCAAAGAAGAAACACTAGGCTTGCCTTGACCTAGAAGAAGCAAGGCTACATCCCCTAATACAAAAGCAGGATTACTCAAAGAATGACTACACAGGTTGAACACAAACCAAGAAGTAAATCAAAGTAAAACACTTTTAGGAAAAAAGAAAAAAGAATAGACTCCTCACAAGACATCGATCAAACATATGGAGTGCAGGATCTAAATAGGACAGGCTAAACCATGTTACATTCTAGCCTTATCGAAACAACATGGCCCCAAGCATCGACAAGGGTGCCATATACAGAGGATGTCTTCATGCGAGACTAGCACCATTCATTTAACATCAACCAAGAATCAAACTCAACCTAAACAGTCAAGAAACAAAGATTGATTCCTCCAAAAATCTAAGTTCAACAGTTATTAGGTAAGCAACCAAGGAAAAGATGAATGCAATTGGATTTCAATGGAAAGAAACACTCAAAGTCTACTATGTGAAACTTGCACCATCCATTTTCAAAACCAGAATCATCACAAAAAAATAATCCAATATTGGGGGGGGGGGGGACCTTGTAAAACTACGTGTGTAAACTGTAAACCTTGGAAAACAATGAGTTGGTCTGCTGAAGAGAGTCGTAAAGAATCAACCCAGCCAAGCATTCCCTTCAAAGTAAGGATCCAAAACCTGAGAAAACCATCTAAAATCCAAAAAAAAGAAAGAGAGCAGAGCGTAAGCAGGCTTGCAAAGAATAGAAAATTTCAGAAGAAAACTACAAAGAGAGCATCAATAGCAGGGAGCAAATAAAGAGGTTTAGAGGATTGAACTGTCTAATAAGAGGAAAACCAAATGGAAAAAACCAATATACCAAGTTCTCAAAACACCAACATCCCAATCAATCCCACCCAAGAAAGTGACACGAAAAGCCCATGAACCAGCAATTCCAATAGAAAACAAAAAACAAACGAAACCAAAAATAAAAGAGAGAGACTTATCTTGTAGCTTGCTAGCAAACCAGCATGGTGGCAAGAGAAAATAGACAGAACGAAGGTCACGCAACTTGTCACAAGAAACCATGAATGAAATCCAAATATACCAATCCCCATTTTTCTAGTGGACAGGGGACAGCCCAGTACATCACCAGGGGGGAAGGACCACAGCACACCCAAACCACAGTCACAATCAAGCAATTCCAACCCAACCCCGCCAAAAGTAGAATCAAACGCAACAACTTAATGAACCCAAAGCAACCACCGCCTAAACAAAGTTCTTGGCGCACCTTAACACGAACCTGAACCAAACAAAGCCGCTGGAAAGACGCCAAGAAGACTTAGGGGTCGAGAAGTATGGCTGGAAACATCTCTCATTCGCGCGAAAAGACATACTAGAATTAGAGATTGGCAACGAAAAACACTGCTTGAATCCATAGTATATTCACTTTTATTTTATTTTTTATGGACTTGAGGCTGTCGGCCATTTGTTCATTAGTCTGCCACCGTATAACTCTCATCATGTGACAGAAATGCTACTGTTAAATTATTAATAGAAGGATCCAACCAAATGGTTTCAAGCTCTCGTGAAGCATGTTCAATCGGATCCCATTAACAACGTTGATAATTAAATAGTACTTGGACTACTAGAGTAATTATACTTGCAGAAATTAACACGGCTAGCTAACTGGCTAATACACTATAGCTAGAGTCGAGGGCAAAAACTAACAATGCAAGTTCTTGGCCCTTGACAACGTTAATGGGTTGATTTGAAAACTTTCCTTGATCAGTTCTGGTTTGTGTTTGTAAAAAAAAAAAAACAATATTTTAAGGAACTCTGTCACACTGAGTCACACACACATAGCAAAGAACGAAAAATCCATTTGAGAGAGAAGATGGAGGAAGCCATGCTGCAAGGACAACTAGAAGATCAGCTGTAACAATTTCATTTTAGTTGACAGAATAGAATATAAGCAACTTGGTCAGAGGATAAGATCTTAAAGAGAAGGAAGACAACATCTGAACTGTCTTAATTCCCTAATCAAATTCCTTGCGCAATTATTATACTTAAAGCTTATCCATTTTGGCACTTTTTTCATTTAATTATTGATGTTTTTTAATTTAGATTTATATTGTGTATTTATTGGGATTTAGAGATATAATTTATTTATTTATTTTTATATGGTTATGGTGGTATATAAAAATATTATAATTTGGTATTAGAAAAATATTTCATCATGATTACTATTTAAAAAAGTTTAGTTAAAAAAATGTTTTTGAAAAAAAAATTATATTATTAAACTTTAAGGAGTTAATGATCGGGTTTGCAAGTTTAATGAGGTAATTCTGATTGATCTAATTCACAGTAATATAATATATATTTTTAATTAAGCTTTATTATGTGATTGTATATATATAGTTAATAATAGTTTTAAAAAATATATTATTAAATTTTATAAAATTCATGACCCTATTTGCGGGTTTGGAGAATTTAATATTTTTTTATAAATATTTTTCTATTTCATTCTTCGATATTAACCTATTTAAAAATTAAATTTTATAATTTATATTGTTTTGTTTTATATGGTTTGACGTGTTGATATAAGCTTTCTGATTCATGAGTAATGTAATATGTAATTTTAGTTTTTTATCCTTGATTTTTTAAAGTTAGAAAAAGAAATTCTGAATTAAACGGTGCTCAAGTGTATGCGAGAGAGAGAGAGAGAGAGCATGAGTGTAACCCTGAACTGAGAAGTCGCTGCTTCTGAACTGAGGATTGGTTTTAAAAGGTTGCATTTTATTGTCTGTATATAAAATCAAAGAGTACTAATTAACTATCCTTGAGGTTCCCACTTGATGATGCTTCGACACATTATTTTGCGATCAACTTGCCCTTTTATAAACTGATTTCATAGACTTTTTGCTTTGCCCTTTAACTTGCCCCCATAAGTCTAAAGATGGACACAGATCCATGCATGCAAGCAAGAATTTGGAACAGGAATGACAATTTTAAATAATCACCCACATGTTTCCATTAAAATGGACTCGGACGGCGCATTGACTAGATATGCAACTTGGTCTCTGATCAAATCAAAGACAGCACATATCGATATCCAAATACGCATGCTCCCCTTGAAACACTCATTAGCAATCTTATTTAGGATTAGTAATGCGCATGTAGGCTTGCTAGGGAAAGATGTGGCCACACTTCTGCAAATTTCTTTTTCTGTGTTCTTTACTGTCTAAAACTGTCAAAATTCATGCAAGTTATCGATGAAATAAAACAAAAATATATATATCCTTCAAAATTTCCTTCTATCCCTTGGATTTTGGTGGCCTGTTTTCTTGAAAAGTTTCTTGCAAAATGATTGCAATTTCCACGGACATAATCAATTCCCATCCTTTTAGCCATTGTCATAAGAGATTAGGATTCTTGCTAGAGTGAACATAAACTGATGCCTGGCTTCCATTTTTTTGCAGTGGTCTAAATGCCAGTGATGCTTCTATAACTTGGAAGAGACCCGACAAAATCTATTACTAGTTCATTTCATACTGTTGACCAACTAGCAACTAGTTTACTGAACAAAGCATAAGAACAAATAGGAATGTTGACTGTGTGGGCTAGCAACTTGGAGGAACGTCAGGTGAGGCCGAAATAGGATTTATCAATTCATGGGCCGTCCAGATTGAAGTTGAAAATAAATTGGGATTTATTTAGTATAAGTTAGCCTATAGGACACCCATTAAGGCCAGCAAGTGTCTTGTATAAGAGGGCGTAACAAAACAGCCCAGAACCTGATTATGGAATTATACACAGAAAAAAAAATATTGCAGTAACAGAGAACACAGATCACTTCAATTTCTCAAGTCTTAGGAAATGGCTAATAAAACTGAGGTTTATCTATCAGAATTAACTGGCAGCTAGTCCAACTTTTGTTCTCAAACTCTAAATCCCCTGTCAGGAAGGGGCTTGAAAAAAGGAAATTGCCTTTTCAAACTTTCTGGGAGGTTTCAAAGTTCAAAAACAAAAGGGCAGCAGAGACATGCACAAGAATTTCAAAACCTTAACACGCCAGAAAGTAGAAACAGTTGATGAAATTTCATCCTGCATGCCATTCACAACTTCAATTCATAAAACAGTCGAACAATCTCACGAGCACATTCAATATTTAGTTCCTTCTAGAAATCATACTGATTGTTTTCATCATTCATCGAATATCTATCTTTTTACATCACAAATGAATCGAAGTTCCAACAGTTTTTACCAAATTCAAGAGAAGAAAAATTGAATGAATCACTCACTAGATATAGAATCAAACATAAAAGTCATGCTCACTCCCTTTAAGGAATTACGGCTGGTACTCAAGCTTCTTGGCAATGCCCTGCCAACAATATATATATAGATAGATAGATATAGATTTTATCAGGAGCAATAACAGCAGAAAAACAATACAAAACATAGATTTAGTCTCATATCCCAATAATTTAACAGAAATGGAACCGATGTGTTAATCTTACCATGGAGTTCATATGAGGCAGAGTCTTTCAATACTCGCACAAATTGCAGACCAGAAAAGGAGTATAAGATAAATTAATCAAAGGCCATCTCTTTCACTGATAGGATTCTTGCATCTTTCGAATTCACGGAGCAAATTCTTGTCCTGAAACCCAACAAGAAATTGGGCTAATCCTTCAAGAAACAAAGCCCCCTGATAAACATTCAGTGCAGCAACAATCTCTGATATCACACTTCTTCTTAACCTATTAGCATGCAAAAACACAGTCACTAACTCCTCCATTTCAGCCTTCATTGCCTCACTGACATCCATTTTCTCCTTTCTCTCGCAATTCACCCATTCTTCTGCAATCTTCCCTGCAAATCCAGACTGTGCTTTTTTCACTCTATCAAGAAGTGCAGGTACCATTAACCGTAGTCCACGCTCAATTTGCTCAACCTTGATCATCAAATGCTTTGAAGGGTCTTTCCATGCCATCACCACATGACAAGGCCTATCAAAGACTAAAACTTTACGGTCATTTTCGATGTCTTCATCATTGTCTGCTTCATCAAGAAATGACCTGATGAGATTAGTGAATGCGTAAGGGTGAAGATCACCAAGAAACAAGAAGGGTATTTCAAGGGAGTTTCTCCAAGAAGGGTAAAGAAGGTAAGGAAGATTTTTGGTATCGGTGGTGGCAGCAAGATCAAGAGATTCGTAGTAAGAGAGCAGGTGGTGGAGGGTGAGGTGGAGGTGAGAGGAGAGGAGAGTAGGGGAGGGAGGAGAGCTGGAAAGGGAATGATGGAGGAGAGGGAGGAGTGTGTTCTTGAGAGTGCTGAACCAGTTTGTGTAGTAGTCTTTGAATGGGATAGGTGTTTGTTTGGTGGTGTTGCTGCGAGAAAAGATAGAGAAGGGGCTTGGCATCTTGGAGAAGAAGAAGATGAGAGTGAATCTTGATGAGCTTTCTTGGAGAGAATGCTGGAATGGTTAGGAAGGTTGTACTTGATAGTTGGACGAACAAGCTCCCTGGCAATTCTTTGCCTCTTGGAGGGTAGTTATTGCACTACCAGTAGCTATTTGTGGAGGGAGATCAAGATAATTACAGTAGCTATGGAGATCAGCAATGCCTTCTGAAAGATGACAGGGATGCAGGTCAATTGATATCATAGGATATTAGTCCCTTTTTATATTTCAGTTCTCAAACTTTGCTTTTATCATGTTTTCCATTCTCCAATGAAAAGAAAGGGAAGACAAATTGTAGGGATAGAGAGAAAAGAGATAAAGTTTTGCCGAACCACATTTTGTCTACAAAAATGTTGATCCTGGTATTAATGATTCATCTTGGATACAAGAGTTTAATTAAGGTGATTTTGTTCTTAACCATGCTGGAAAATGTCTGTTATACTTTTAGACTGAATGAAGGGTTATGGGGTTGGAAATGAAGTCATTGAGATGTTTTTAAGGGTATTCACAAGTAAAAACAAGTTAAAATTTGGGTTTTAATAGTCCAAACCTAGAATTTATGTTCATCAAGGTGATTGATGAATATTACAATAGAAATGGAAGTCATGTTATTTATGGATGACATGTCTTCTATTATGTTTTAGAATAATAGAATAGATGACTAGCTGTGCATGCCTAACTTGTTGTCTTTTGAAGTTTGGATTGGACACATCTTAGCTTTATTTTATTAGCTCATCACCTTTACTTTTTTTAATAAATTATTTTCTATTTTCTATTTAAACTTTAGAATAAAACTCTTCCCAGAAAAAAAATGTCATGATCATATTTGACAAGTTATTTGGTTACGTCATACTTTTTAAATACGATTATGGTTTTCATGATAATATTGACAATTATTTTATAAATAGTTATATATGAGTATAATGTATTCATATTTTTTTAAAATATCTATCATGAATATTCAATGAAAATATAAATTTTATTTTATTTTTTTAATTTAGTTTTTATATAATTTTCTCAAATAAATTACTCTTTCATTTTTCATACAGTACATCAAAATTATTGAAACTTGATTTTTTTAACTTTCTTTTGAAATCATGATAGATCTTATTTTTTATATACAAAGCAAACATATTTTTGTAGAAATATAAAGGAACACATGAGTATAAAAAGAGATTTTTTCCTAAAAATATATTTTTTTTACTTGAAATTTTATAGAATTAAGGTCTTATAAATATTTATTTTAATTCCCAAGAGAAATAAAAATAACATGGTTTTGCAAAAGAACTAGTGATATCTAAACTAGCTAGGGATTTTATCAATCTTTCAACTATTTTGGACCAACAAAAATAGATTGTATTAGAGTATTTTTTTAATTTCCAAATTAACTTGGAAAAAACAACCAAGTGAGTACTTAAACTCAAATTACATTGCTCACACATTTTCATCATGATCTCTTATAATGATAGCTTTCTAAAAACAATATAATTTTTTTACTGACTAGGTTTATAAACCTGGTTTTTTTCAAGAGAATTATTTTTATGGATTGAATCAATTTTGTATTGATATTTCTTATTTAATCAAAACATATCATTATTGATTAATTTAATTAACATTAAATATGGATAAATGAAAATAATAAAGGAAAACAAAATATAAATGTGAATTGTGTAACTATGTTAAAATTTCAAAAACAAAATCATATTGCAAATGAGTTTGATCTTTCCCAATTTTTACTTACTTGTAGGCAAACACTTCTAGGCTTTCTCCTCCTCCTCCTCATTTCTAGTAATGACAACATCTATATAAAATAAAAATATCTCTTTGTATTAACCAGGTTTGTAAACTCAATCCCTTCTTAAAAAGAGATCTTTATTTGTTTTGGCATTTCTTTTGTATTGGTGTTTTTTTTATTGTATTGAAAAATTTAATTATTGAATAGTTAAATTAACCTAAAAGTTTGATAAAAAAAAATAATTGAGGAAACTAAATGCTAATGCAAAGTGAATGCTTATACTATATTTTCTAAAATAGAAACTACTCTATTCATACATCTTTATCATCATATCTTGTAACACCAACTTCTTTCTAAAACCAATATGGCTCTAGTAAATATTGACGAGGTTCATAAACTCAATCCTTTTTTTAAAAGAAATCGGTCTATATTTTTTTTGGGTTTGATCAATTTCTCTAATTAGTTTTGCTTTGACATTTAAATATATAAATATGGAGTAATTTAATAAAATTAAAATAAAATGATAAAGGAAAAACAAATTGCAAAGTAAAGTGAGTGAGTGATCATGCTAAGTTTTATAAAATAAAATTATAAAGGAACATATTATTGTCTCATCTTCATCATTATCTTTTGTAAAACAATATCTTTCTAAAACAATTATTATTGTATATTGACTAGGTTCATAAATTCAATCCCTTTCTTAAAAGAATTTTTTTTAACTAGAATTATTTTTGCATTGGTATTTGTTTATTTCATCAAAACATATAAATGTTGACTAATTTAATTAACATTAAAATTGGATAAAAGAAGATGATAGAGAACAAAAATCAAACTTATGCTAAATTTGATAAAATAAAAAATATATTGTTCTCACATTTTTATCATCATCTTTTGTAACACCATCTTTCTAAAACAAATATAGTTATATACTAACTAGGTTCATAAATTAAATCATTTTCACTTTCTTTAAAAAACTCCTAATTTTTTTATTGCATCAATTTCTTTAATTAATTTTATATTATCTTTTTTTATTGCATGAAAATATATAACTATTGACTAATTTAATTAACATTAAAGATATATGAAAGAAAATGATAACGAAAAACAAAAAATCAACGTAAATTAATAATTTATTCTATGTTTTCTAAAACAAAAAATTCATTTTTGTGGTATCTTCATCATCATCTTACAACACCTTTTTGAAAAACTACAATTTTTTTTATTGGCTATGTTGATAAATCCAATCTCTTTCTCAAAAAGAATTGTTTTTTTTTTAATTTCTATACTTAATTTCTCATTGGCATTTAAACATATAAATATTGACTTATTTAATAAACATTAAAGTTAGATTAAAGAAAATAAAATACCAATGTAAAGTGAATGCTTGTGCTAAATTATGTAAGACATTCATATCTCTTATCCATTCCCATTCTGAACTGATATTACAAAGCAATTTTAGTTTTGTTGAAGAAGAAAGATGACCCAGAGAAATTCTACTGTTTTCCTCTTTTTTTTAAAATAAAAAATAAAAAATAAAAAAGAAGAAGCACCTAATAGGAAAGTAATAGAAAACGACGCCGCATATGTTGGGAGTTGGTGTCACCACCTCACCACGACCATCTTTCACCGACAAAATTGTTTACTCAAAAAGTCAAACCCACTTGTAGTTTTTTTTTTAATACAAGAGATGTTCGAACCTTTTTCCACCGACAAAATTACGGAGACCCCCCCAGTGTATTTTTTCTTGTTATCCCGGAGATTTCCGAACTCAGAATCTATTATTAATATCAATTAAGTTATAATTCATTTACAAATCACACACACACACGTGTATATATATATAAAAGAAAAAAATAGTGTATTACTACCTATTCTCGCAATTACATTTCGTATCATTTCCCTATATTTTTTTTTATTAAAACAATCTCTTTCTCAGTCCAATTTTTAAGAGAAAACTATGTTTTAACTCTAGAAATCCCACTTTACCTCTTATAAGTTGATATTTAAAAACAAACTAATTATTTTTTAAAATATTTATTATTTGAAATAATATTTTTTTAAATTTATTTTTGATAACATATATCGATATAAAAATATTAAAAATATTTTTTAAAAAAACACCAAAATAAACTAGGAAATTAATGAAAAGCTTGTAAAATACAAAAAAAATATTTTTTGAAAAATAAAAACAATAAAATAAAAACTGTGATACCATTATTAACCCACAAGTGTAACTTTTTTTGGAAATTATGTGATTAACACTGGAAATTTAAAACTATAGACAAGGCATTATTACAACACAATAACAATGTTGCTGACACCTAAGACATTATTAAATGTGATTATGATTCTCTCTCTGCTCACTCTCCTCTGAACCACAAGTTGTCTTCTTCTTCTTCCTCTCTCTTTTCTCCATGGCCTGCAAAACCATTTCTTTCTTATGCTTCTGCTTCCTTTTCATCTCCATTGATTCAATCATTTCTCAGGACATATCAGACACGAAAACAGACTGCAGTAACCGTTGGATCCACGTCAGAAGGTTACCACCAAGGTTCAATCTTGATCTCCTTGCAAACTGTTCTGAATACTCGCTTTTTAACAATTTCTGTCCTCACCTTGCAAACCATGGTTTAGGGCCCAGAACACACAACAAGTCTCAATCTTGGTATCGTTCAAACCCTTTATTATTGGAACTTATATTCCACCATAGGATGCTTGAATACCCTTGTTTAACATCAGATCCCAATCAAGCCAATGCCATTTACTTACCTTACTATGCAGCGATTGATGCTTTGAGGTATCTATATGGTCCTGAAGTGAATAACAGCATGGAACATGGGCTTGAATTGTATGATTATTTACAAGACAACGAAGGGTGGATATGGTCAAGGAATCATGGGGCTGATCATTTCTTGGTCATGTCAAGGCCTGCCTGGGATTTCTCTCAAGCTGTAGATGTGGATCCTCCTATTTGGGGCACTTCATTTCTTGAACTGCCAGAGTTTTATAATGTTACTGTTTTGATTGTTGAAGGAAGGGCTTGGCCTTGGCAAGAACAGGCTGTGCCCTATTTGACATCATTTCACCCTCCAAATTTAGGATTTCTTGAGTCTTGGATTAAACGTGTCAAGGTGTCAAAAAGGACGACTTTGATGCTTTTTGCAGGTGGGGGTGGCGTTGGTTCCACTCCAAATATCAGAAGGAGTATCAGGAATGAATGCGAAAGCAGCAACTTTAGCAGCAATAGTGAAATTTATGTCAATAATGGCGAAGGGTTCGATTACCCGAAGATGAGGAAAGTTTGTGATATAGTGGATTGCTCCAACGGGATATGTGAGCATGATCCAATAAGGTATATGAGGCCAATGTTACAAGCAACATTTTGTTTGCAGCCTCCAGGGGATACACCCACTAGGAGGTCGACTTTTGATGGGATTATTGCTGGGTGTATACCAGTTTTCTTTGAAGAACTATCTGCGAAGTCACAATATGGTTGGCATTTGCCCGAAGAAATGTATAGAGACTTTGCTGTGTTTATACCAAAGGAGGATGTTGTGCTTAAAGGGTTGAGGATTTTGGATGTGCTGACAGGTATTCCAAGAAATGAAGTCCTGAGGATGAGGGAGAAAGTTATAGAATTGATACCAAGAGTTTTGTACAGGAAGCATGGGAGTTCATCCGGTTTGAGAGCTAGAAAGGATGCCTTCGACATCGCAGTTGAAGGTGCTTTGCAGAGGATCGATTCTAGGTTGAAAGCAACTGATTTTGATCAATGACCAGAACTCTGTTATTTTCTGGCTGTTGTAACTATTATTTACTCTTGTTTTTTCTCGATCTTTTGATCACCTTTATTGCTTTAGGTGGAGAGAACATTACATGATTTGTATTTGTAACAATGTAAGCTACCCAATTTGAAGGAAATTACGCTATTCTGTTCTGCAGAGATGCTAACAGTCACTGGAAATTCAAGACAAACAACAATGGTACAAGAGGGCATTTAATTTAATTGAAGAAAGAAAAATATTGCAGGTGCCAAAGATAAAAGCAACAATAAGATGACAATCAAAATGGAGCTGTTGGTGATTGTGCAAAATACATATGGAAATCGATGGGAGAAATGGGGGAACTGCACGGTACAGGGAAGTCTCTATTCTCTTCTGTACGGTTATTGGTTGGAAGTGCAACATTTCACCCCCATCTGATGATTGCAGAACCCCAGGTTAAACCGGCTCCAAAGCCTGCAATTGCAATAGTATGGCCTGATTTCACCTTCCCACTTCTGACAGCTTCATCCAATGCCAAAGGAATGGAAGCAGCGCTCGTGTTACCATAATTAGCCAAATTTGATATGATCCTTTCCGGCGGGACTTCTAAGCGTGATGCCACTGCATCAATGATCCTTTGATTTGCCTGCAGAAATTAATCTCTGTTAATTATAAGCATTCCGTCATAAAACTTCAAAAGAATTACTTTGGAGAAGCCTCTTGTAATTTGCACATGATTTCATTCGAAATTTTGTCTGTGTAAACTACCTTGTGCTTGACTTGTCAACAACAGCTTATTTACACCTTTCATATTGCAAATTAAATATCCAATTATTAATCAATTAATGGACATCAAGTTCGTTCTCGTGTTTTCAGCTCTTCCTAATGCCTAAAGGCACAAATGGAAGTGAATCTGAGAACCACTGTCTATCCCATTCATGATCACCCTACCTGAAAGTCCTGAACCATAAATACATATTTGCCAAACCATTCTTCCAAGGCAGATGAAAAATGATATATCATGCTAAATTTGAATTTTAAATTCACCTCTTTGCAGAACAAATGATGAGGTCAGAATCATATACCAGATACAACAAGAAACAGCAGTGTACAAAGCTCAGGTCTTAAAAATGTCTCCTGGAGGTCGATAGCATGATTGAATTTAAGATTAAAATCAGAGTTCTACGCTTAGTAAATGAATTATGTCACATCTCATACCTGGTGGAGCAGTAACCAGTCGATGCTTGAACCACTGAGACCAGCCTTTTCAAGAGCAGACTCTATAGACTGGGGCACACATTTAACAGCAAAGCGGAAAACCTCTTTTCCATTCATGTGAATTTGGGAAATGTTGACACGGCGTTTAGGAGGAAAGCCTAAAACCGAGCCATTAGAACCCACTGCATGATCAACTCCATTATCTTCGATGGAGGCGTTTAAATGTCTGGAAAAAAAAATGGAGGAAACACATTGCATCACATACCAGAAGAAGTATGGGATTTGTTCACTTGGGAAAATAAAAGGCACTACCTTCGACCTTCACCATCGCTGTTCACATCAAAACTAAAAAGACCATCTTCCTCGATATCACAGGCCTGAAGGATTATAAAAATGTCAAAATAAATGTACACGTGTGTGGTCCCATTTTAAGCAGCTATTGAATTAAACTGTTTTTCATCGTGGGTGCCATTTGAGTTCATAAATACTTTCAACAAAACAAAATCTGACATAAAAACTAATATAAGACTTTTCTCCAGCCTGAGTGCTGTTGAAGCTTGATAGTTGAGGGCATGCACTAAGCAGAAGAAAAAGATTAGAATTCAATATAACAATGCTTGTGATTTTTCTGAGCATGCTATGAATCTATCTTACATAAACCTGTTCAGTTCAAGTGAAGATGGAATCTAGCCATCAGTTCCTTTAATAACAAGTCTGATACAGAGACAGTTGAACAGAAACTGTTTGATTCTCTTCCTATGTTTCTTTGAAACTAAAAGTCAATGCAACCTCCAGCCATACCAACATGATGCAAGGTGCTTAACAACTGTTGGCTACTTTCAAGTATCGGTTAATATGATTAAACCTCAACGTAAGCTAGAATTAATAGTCATGGACATACAACCCCCACCCATCATTATCAAGAAAACTAGACTCCAAAATAGCATGACTCAACACTTGAATTACTTTAATTACTCATCTAGAGGTACAGGTTAAAAAGTCGAGAAAAAAGAACATTACTTGTATGACTACAGCACCAGCAGCATCCCCAAAGAGAATACATGTTCCTCTATCCGTCCAGTCAACATATCGAGAAAGAGTATCAGCACCAATAACCAATACATTCTTAAACCCACCTCCTGTAAGTGACATCAGTGAAATCATATCATTTAACCATTTAAGTAAAAGCCAAGACTCATAACAGAAAAGCAAATAGGTTTGTTACCCCTAATGTGACAAGCAGCCGAGACTAGACCAAGCACAAATCCACTACATGCAGCAGTAATATCATAAGCCAAGGGATTACTTTTGCAACCCAGAGCTTTTTGGACCTGAGAATTCAAAAGAAAATAAAGAGCATGGAAGAGTCTTAAAATGATCACTACAAAAAGCTGGTCAGATGAGGTCATAAACAAAGTATTTATGCCATGCAAAAATTTAAAGTTGCTCTTTCCCAATGTGATAACCAGGAATGTGCAGCTCACAATCATCCATGGAAAATTACATAACTAAGGCTTTGAGACCTGAAACAGGATATATGTTCATTTATTTGAAACAATGCAGTTAACTGGTGCAGATTAAACTCTATGCTTGGAAGAAGGAAAATGCAAGAAGATTAAAAATGGGAGAGAATGGAATAGAAACTAATTTTTCATCGTCTGGCAAAGAGGAAACAAAACAGGATGAAAATATATAAGGTTATGTATGGCATTTGAACCATATCTTTTGAGTGCAGAATGGAAGTGCTGCAGTTGAAGGTGTTAGATTTTACAAGTTTTACCTTTGCTGAAGCATTGTAATATATTCACATACAAAGACATGATGGCAAAATACTTAAACATTTTTTCTCTTTATCTGATAATTCATCCTTCCTATCAAGGATATGAGTTGAAAACCATTTTTCTCTTTATTTTCCATCTCTCAAATCAAACAAAGCAGAAATATCACGCCCAGGCCCCATTGATACAAGATTGCATGACCCTCTTGAGATTTAATATTCATGTAAAACCATAATAAGATTTCATCTGAAAAACCAAAGATATCATGCTACAGATAGGGATAGAAAACAACAAACAACTAAAAGAGCAAAGAAATCAATAGCCAACAAATTTTAAGAGTTCCACAAGAAAATGTGCAACTGCAAATTTGTTTGAGCATTTCCAAAAACCATCCTGAACATTGAACAACCATGAAGCCAAACCTCAAGTATGAAAATTAATAGTTTGATCTGTATACTTGTTACAGTTTGGATTATGCATCCTATAAATCTGATACCTGAGGAGCACATCCAAAAAGATCGTCTGGAGTAGAAGTGCACATCAAGACTAGGTCCAAATCATCAGGGTCAACCCCTGCCATCTGAAGAGCTTTACTTGCTGCCTCTGCTGATAGAGAAATCAAGCTGTCTTTTCCTGTAATAGTGATGACAAGATGTTAAAACATTTGCAACAAAAGGGATACCTTGCGGCAAAAAAGTAAATTCATCTTCCACGAAGTAAAATCATTGCATGGATGATATGAGCAATAATGCAAGGAAAATCTAAGTATAAGTTGATCACCACCAAATGCAACAAAATGTTTTGTGATTCAGCAACAATGAGATGTAGGCAATTTGCCCTGAAAAATAAAATAGTGCAAGAGATGCCCGATTGAATGATGTATTCAAAAGATATCATCATGCAGGAAATAAAAAATGGCATCACACAATCATACTTCGACCCAGATGAGGTAAAATCTTGCAATTCCCTCAAATTCATTAAAAGATGATTGCCCTTTGTCTAGCCTCAAGTGCATTTTTTAAATATTGTAATTAAGAGGCCGCAGTAAAGCAAGCAGAGACATCCAAAATGCTCTAAGCTATCCAATATATGACACCACTGAAATGCATGCAGTTGAAAACCAACCTGTAATAACTCGTCTATTACGAATGCCAGTGCGAACAGATATCCATTCATCAGAAGTATCAACTATTTTTGCAAGTTCATCATTTGAAATCTGAAGACTTGGTACTGCTGAACCACATCCAACTAATTTGCAGCCTTTACTGACAAGCCTGTGTAAATAGAATAACTTGGAAGGTTATTTTTCTGACACAAATTTTGATCAAATTAGATCATGTAAAACATCCAGCCTGATGGTGCCTCTTGCCCAGGCAGGACTCATGGTACAGACTGACACTAATAGACACATTAAGAAACCAGAGTGCCAAAATTTGCAGATGACAAACAGTAGTAGACCAATATGATAAATCTTTTAGAGCTTAAGCAAGACAGAGTTCATGGTAATTAAACTCTGTTAGCTGGAATATAAGTAAGCTTCAACCAACAGCTCACGCCTGTCCACAAAGAGATTAAGTAGAATATGTTGTTGATGGATATATCTATGATTTGCACCAAAATCTGTGGTTCTTAAATGAAAGCTTAGGTACTCTTCCAAACAATATTCATGATGACACCATTGAATCTCTGTAAGCAATGAAAGACACATGAAGGAGTAAAAAATGAAGATCTAGCTGAAAGGACAACCTATGATCAACTTGTTTGTTGAGCCAAAGATTGTTAAATGTTTATGATTGTGCGAAACTTTAACACAGTAAATTAAGCAACTGCATTCCATTATTGGTTAAAGTTATGAAGAAGGAATTTAAATTTTAAATATCACCCTAAATAGTGCAGAATGGAGAAAAAATGAGTGATTAGAATTATTTATACAATCAATCCAAAAGATGAGCGTGATCCTACAACCAATGCAGTAATCACTATCAACAGAGGATCAGAAATTTATCAGGCTGGCTACCAAACAGAAGCACTCTGCAAATAAAATAGCAACAAGAAATAACAACAACAGAGAGGAAACAAAGCAGCATTTGCCTTCAGACTCCATGGTCTACTTGAAACTCTCAATAACCTTCAGTCATTCACAAAGTCAATCTGATGAATGTAACTTCATGCAAGAGGATTATTAGGAAAAATTATTTGTTTCCTTGGTTATTTTGATTCCTACTTATTTTTGAAAAATAATTCTCTTTCATGTATTTTTATTATTTTTCCTATTTAGTTTAGGATTTTTTTTTCTTTTTCTGTTCAGGCCTAAGACTACTATAACAAGTAAGGTTGTTTTGCTTGTATTTCAATAAACTACTTGAAGAGATATATTCCGTAACAAAATTTTGAATTAGGGTTTTTAAGTGGTGAATTGTGTGTTTCTTGTGCTTGTTGATTCTTTCCGTCTGTGCCATAACCTGTTCTGTTAAAGGAAACTCTAATCTGTAATCCCTACTAATTTGGCATAAACCTAGGCAGCTTTGACAGACAATAAATTCATTTTCACTAATTGAAGTGCCATTACATTAGCCTCCTAAAAACCAGACTATTTGAACAGGATAGTTAGCATGCCAGGGATCTGATACACAGTGAGGCAGCTGATCAATTCAAATCAGTCATTGCTCGCTTGCAGAGTACGATGCTATGTAAACCTCAATGTTGTCGATTAAGTTTACTATTCACCATTTGCTATATCAACCAGAGATATCGTTCCAGAACTCCCTCATCATATACACAATTCTTCAAGTTGCTTGATATTTGATTCATCTGAAAAAGAACATGACAGTAGAATGTCATGCACCACCTTGTACAACCAATAACCAGCAAACGCCATTACCGATTCATTTTCTATGAACTCAACAGATAGTTTTTTTCAGCTCTCTAACTTTCCACGACATGTTTAAACCAAAATCCTTCTTCATCGTCACTTCAAGACACCGTTGAAATCCATCCTCTCAAAAATCACCATGCAATTGATATCCAACTAATGACTCAACAAAAAACTTGCACACTATTACCATATTTAACTTAAGCTTACGAAATTAACAAAGTCAACCCCACTTGAAATTGAAATTTCAATTGCAAGGGCTCATGCAACAGCAATTAAGCTGCGAACTCTGCAAGATTTTTCCACTTCATGCAAATATTCACCATCAAATACACAACCAAGAACATTGCTCATCAAAACCCACTTGCATTAAACACCCATTTGCCAATTGACTCTAGGTAAAAGTGATTCAATAACCAAAACACTGACCTTGGCAGTCGAGATTGAGAAGAGGAGATCTTCTCTGAGCCTTCAATGGTGCCGGAACACACCACTCTCTTTGAGATTCTTTGAGGGGACCAAATCCCAGATCCAATAACCCCTATTGAAGGCTTAATCTTCCCTCTGAGGCTTGGAACTGAGGGACTAAATAACCCGGATGAATTTGCCATAAAAAAAACTCTCTTGCCAAAAAATGGAAATCTTTATTTTTGAAGAGTGGAAAAAAAAATGAAGCAAGGATCTTTTATTGTTGCTGGTTTGCAGCTTCATATATGAGACAGCAAAATGAGAAGACAAGTGTACACAGAGCTACAGCCCATGAGACTTCAATAAAAAAAAATATATATAAAAATGGTGTTTATTTAAGGGAAAAAACAGAACAGAGAGAGTGAGTGAGGGCGATGATGCCAAACCCAAATTGAGGAGACTCCAGTACTTTTCCCCCTCTTCCTATGAAGAAACCAATGAGAGCAACGCAATGCTGCTTCTCAATTTCTAAAGATTTGATATTGTTGTCGATACAATCGAAGTGGTTTAGTTGTTTGTTGGGTGAAATAATAATAAATAAACAAAAACAGCTACAAAGCTCACAGGCGTTCTCTGCGTGCTAGTATCCATTATTTATGGCAAATTTTCACTTTTATTTTTTTTTTATTTCTTTTAGGGTTTAATTACTACATATATAACATGGGTGGAATCAATTCCACATCAAAATAAAATTTAGTTTTTAAACTTTATATCTATTATCGTTCTTTTTTTTATTTATTTAAGAAGAGATTGAATGGATATATCTGGTACGGTTGGTTTAATCAATCATGTGATTCACACTATGTTTCAAAATTATTTTTATGTATTGATTTGAAGAAAAAAAATTATTTGGATGTATTTTTGAACGAAAAACATTTTAAAAAATAATCTCAACTATATTTTTAAATAGACACTAAATAGTGTGGCAAATCATAACTCTTAAGATCCGATTTATAATAATAAACTTTACGTTAGTGTTTTATTGTTAACATGATTATTGAATCCAATTTTAAATTTTATAAAATTTTATTTAGAGTTTTCAGGCATAAGCATCTCTAATAGTAAAAGTCATTTTAGAGAGCTAAATTTGTAAAATAATTTTTTGAATAATGTAAATATATTTTTTTTGTTTATTTCTACTATAATGGTAAAAACCATTTAGAAAAGCTATTTTTTGTAAATCATTTTAAATATAGTGAAATTATTTTGTATATAATATAATTATACAATTAATATGAGTAATTTATATAATTAAATAATTATTTTTAAAAAACTCTCCAACATTATAATTATTAATTTTATTTAAAAAAATAAAATAAAAACTCACAACATTACGCTGCACAATCCTGTGAGTCCAGATTCACATTCACATAACCTAACTGGCCATAGAGAGCAATGAACTCATCAGACAACTGTCATCTAGTCATGCACTTCCTTATTTACTCTTAAATAGTATTATGATTTTTCTTTTTGAGTTTCTATAAATAGTAGCTCATGTTAGAAAAAAAGAAAATTAAATAAAAATATTAAAAATATACTTTTATATTCTTACGTCTTCTAATGGCACAGCCGTCCAAGTGATAGTTTTGGGTTGGCAGTTCTTGCAGCCGCTGCAACGTAGAACACATGAGTGCAGTGACAGTTTGGGTTTCTTACATGCCATCTCCACTTGAATGTTTCTCCTTCATAGATAGAAGAGTTTGTCCGGCTAATCAAGTTCATTCTTTGCATCATCGACAATCTCTGCCCTAATTTTTTATTTTTTTTAAATATTTGTTTAATTGTCATTTGAGCAATGTCAGATGCAAAAATCTCAAGCGCCATGTTAGGATCTAACAATTTTATCTTGTTATTATACAAAACAATATAAATCAAATCAAACCAACTTAATATAGCAATCTTGTGGGTTGGATCTCGAGATAAATATATCTTCATAGAAAACAAATATAAAAAAAATAAAAAAAGTTGGTCAGCATTTAATAAATTCAACATCGAATTGAAGGCTGAATTTAAGGGGGGAAAAGAGGTGTAAAAAAAAGAATTAAAAAAATATTAATATCAACTCAAGCTAGCATCTTTTAATCAATGAATTCGTTTAATACCTATTTTATTTATTTTTAATCTTTCGTTTTAAAATACAACTAGCACTATAAAATCTCATAGATTTGTAAGCCCTTCCCAACCGGGCTGCTCGATCAATCTTACAAGATAAGTTAGCTCAAAGAGTTAATATGATATGAAACATAGATGGAAAAGCAATTTTATTATTGTGGGAAACGAAGTCTTGAAATTTAAGCATGTCGTTGGCATGGTAGGTTGGCAGGCAAGAAAGTTTTAGTTAGATTACTAAATCCGTAGCCTCTATTAATGGCATGATGAGCACGAAGCAAGAGAACGGGATGGAATTGATTCATTTGGGATCAATTGAAATTCGAAGACGTTCTTCCAATCACATCCAGCCACCAATTCGTCGTTTCTTTCTTCTTTATAGCGGGTTGGTGGGGGGGATGGTTTTAATGCAGAGGGTCCTCCTTTCACTATCGCCAAGTTATCGACTTTAGAGCCCAAAATTTTGTTGGGAGTTAGGTTGCCATTAGATCATGGACCAGCAACGCAAAGTTACAATCTCCAGAAACGTTATGTTTATGCATGAATTATCAATTCAACGGCAATGCATCTCTTTCTTTTCTTAGAAAACGTTAGTTCCTGCTGATGGCTATCTATTACCAGCATGTCACCTGGTTCTTGGTTGCCTGCTTTGCTGGTCTGCCGTGGAGATCAGTTTCCTGCTGATTTGATCTTGTAGAGCCAGCAAACTGTTGTTTACAGGGATCTTTCAATATAGGATTCTCGATTGCTTATGCTGCTTAGCTTGGCCTGCTGTGTAGTATCTATTGAGTTTGCTTATTCCAGGGAGCCTCTTCCCTAGATCTTGCTTGTCTCATAGTTGGTTTTATTCTTGTTTTGCTTGTTCTTGTGAACAAACTCATTTTCTACATACATACCTGTAAATTTTGACTTGTTGGTTCTCAACTTTGTTTTCACTTTTGATTTTTTTAATATATTTATATTTCCAAAAAAAAAAGATGCCAGTTTTTTTACCAATCACCTAAATACATCAACCTTTTCACCAATAATACAATAAGTTATAGCATTAGGTTGTCATGTAAACATACAAGTTTGATGTGGTGTGCACGACATTGAATAGCGAGCCTTCCTCCTAGATTGAGTAGTTTTGGAATTAATTCTAAAATTATGATTTTGAAGGAGATATAGTGCCTGTTTGGGAGTGTGATTGTGGTAGCTTTTCAAAGTGTGCGATTGCGGTAGCTTTTTAAAGTGTTTTTCGTGCTGAAATACATCAAAATAATGTTTTTTTATTTTTTTAAAAATTATTTTTGACATCAGCACATCAAAATGATCTAATAACACCAAAATATATTTATTTAAAATGAAAAAAAATTAAATTTTCAACAAACGCCGGTTGCAATGCACTCCCAAACGGGGTCATAACCTAATATTATGGTCATTAGAAAACTTAATGGTCCACGAGAATCAAGGTAAAGACACTAGTTGTGCAAGGACAAGACTAATCATTCTCAGTGCACTCTATTTATGGTAAATTGCATCGTTGATTGATTATTTTTTAGGTTATGCTTCTATTTGTTAGTCTCATATAGGATTCAAGGTCAATCTCTCTTCGTAAGAAAGTCTTTATATTATCGAGCTAAATCCTAATTGTTCTAGAAGTCAAATTTTAGCATTGCATTTGTTTTCTACTTTGTATCTTTAATATATGAGAATATACTTTACAATGTAATTTTATACCCTCAAATAATAAAGTATACATGTAATTACTAATATTATTGCTATTAATTAATTTAGTTAAATGTCAGGAGCATGCATTACGTTGTAAAATTCATGTCCTATATATTGATTAAACAAATTAATTTTTGTGATATTTTTGGAATTTTATCCAAATCCAATGTATAATCATAAATTGATTATGATACCTATTTTTGTATTTCTTTTATAAAAATGATTAAAATACAATTTGTTTTATAAAAATTTACATGAAAAACGGTTAGAAATTGGTTGTATGCCTGCAAATATAACATATTTTTTGTGTTTTTAAAATGAGGAATTTTTAATTATTTTCTTAGTTTTTGAAATTTTAGAGAAAAACAAGGTGCTTTAATTATTTTCTTAGTTTTTGTGTTTCACGCTTGCCATCTCTCTGATAACCCAAAAGGAAGAAGAAGCTACAATTGATGTCACCCGGCATGTTAAGTTTCGGAAAAATATTGAGATTCCTACTGTTTCAAGTTGCGACTTAAGGATCTGAAAATTTGGGAACTTTTCGAAACAAAACTGGACTCCAGCTAATTGAAAGCTTGTCTAGACTTTCATAGAATTCACAAACAGGGGACAACTTCACGAAGACTTTTATGTTAAAACGATGAAGATGCATGCCCAAATGTATCTTTCCTTTCTGGTATCCCATTCTGCCATACAGCTCTCCAAAGTTTGGCAATCAATAACCTGAAAAAGAAAAGGAACTCTGCTAGTCTTTTATTAAATAGGCTAGTTCACAACTACATAGAGAAAATCATGAGTTCTCCTTTAACTCTCTGGTGTTTACATGATCAATAGTATTTGGCCAATGAGGTTGTACAGTTTAAACTTTTCTTTTGAAAACCACAGAAACACCATAAATGAGAACAATATTAAAACATGCTAACAGGAATCATCCACTGAAACAAGCAGCGGGAATTGGAATGATGCAAGGGTGATTGCATTCAGCTTATAACGCAAGTAATTTGAATCACTTCACTCACTGATGCTACCATTAGCAACAGTTTTTAGATGTATTTGCTGAAATCTTCACGGGCTTGCAAGAACAGGTTGTCATCTTCCCATTCATCGCGTAATGTCTTTGGGTTGGCATGCAATCTCTTGGCCGTTTCATAGAACATGTGTATTCTCCATTCTTCAAAGCAAGGACATTGACAAAGAGAAGCCACCCAGGCACTGTAGTCGATCTGCAAAAATTACAGCCCAAATAAAAAAGGTATATCAGGTAATAAACGCATATGCAAAATGGTTGTTTTAGCAAATGTACCATGCTTCTGGTTGCAATGCGCAAATGGTATGGCTAAGCAAAACGAACTTGAAGATTGGTTACAAACCCAGCATAAAAAATCACAAAAAACACGAGGAAAGTTGCAAATGTGATTCGTAGCTATTTACAGATAGAATGGAGCAAAAAAGTTTCCATTTAATAAGTATTCTGGCACCACTAGCATTGACATGCTCAATGCAACAAAGAGTTAGGCGATCGATTTCGATTAGTCCCTGTCTTATTTCCACTAAGCTCAGAACATAGGCTTTTGTTGAGTTTAGCCACAAAGTTTGGAACTTGGCCTTTTGTTCAGTTGATTTATGTGGCAGACTAAAATGCAAAAAACCTTAGTTGGAAATGAAGGTTCCAAAAGGGGTGGGGATTGCTGGAAAAGTTTTTTGACAAAGTGAAATATGATTCCACGTTTGAAGCAGAGATAATTTATCCTCAAATGGAAAAAAAAAGAAAAGACCTTTGTTAATTATCACTAGCATATCAAGTGAAGACAACATGCGATGGCTAATGATTTTTATTAGTGCAAGGCCTTTAGGATGATTCCTGCTCAGTTAAGCTAATTTCTAGCAATGAAACAGGTGCCATACTAAAACTATGGTGAAAGAAGGATCAAATTTCTACAGGCACAAACACAAGGCTTACCATTGTGTCCCCCATGTTATGAGTGTGATGCTTAGGCACACCAGAATCTTCAAGTGTCGAGTATAAGGTGTTAACATCTTCCATCATGTCCTCTTGTGAAGGGAGCACAATTCGATCAGATAGAACACCGGCAATCCACTTGCTTTGAACTTCAAAGATTGGGAAAGGTAAATTCTAGCAAAAATGGTACGCAAAGGATTAACTTCAGCAATAAAAGCTAGCATCCACTAAAAAGAAATGGACATATATCACAGCAGAGCTCAACCCTATAGGCCAGTCCGACAAAGGAAAGCTGCGGGGCAAAAATGGGTGGGAAAACATGCTTGTAGAGTGGTCCAACACGATTGTCATCCACAGTCACAATGCCATTGGTTTTGAGGAATGGGAAGCAATATTTGTACCTTCGTAAACATGAAAAAATCGCAAATTTCACATTCAGAATGAATATGCATGCAAAAAAAAAAAAAACAGAGAGAGATTTTGTTCCTAAACCATACCAAATCAAAGACAAAGTTAAGGTGGAAAAATTACCCTGTGCAGTGCAGAATAATATCAGCAACGATAGAGTTACCATCTCGGAAAGCCACAGAACCATCTTTATGTGCGCTTTCTATCTGCATAATTTTGAGGGGGAACAAGCACTTTAGATCAAGACATCATCTCCCAGCACCAGGGTCTCTGCAAACTTTCTAATGATAGCCCTCTTGCATTCACTCTCAACATGGATTGGTACTCTTACCATAGAATGTAGCCATATATTATCACATCCAGCCTGCTTTTCGCAAGTCTCATCAGCAACTGATCTTGATGCAATGTGCACCTCTTTGGCAATTCGACCAATCTCAAGGGATATATCCATAGCACTTGCAGAACTGCCAATTATAATTACAACCTGGCATGGAAAAACATAAGCAGAAAAGTAAAATGAATTGTAAAAAATGAAAATTAGATGCACACACACAGACAGATATTGAAATAAAAGTTACAGAAAGCATCTTAAAATGTACAAAAGAAGAATGTTCCCTATTGCCTGGCCTGTGAGACAATTGTGGTTAAGTTTTGAAAGCTGGAGGTACTCCCAAGTTCTGTCATCTAGGAAAACCGATCAATTTTATCCATTTAATTGCAATAGCTCAAGAAAAGAAGTTCGGCTTCTAACCAATCCAAACAGGAGAATTACGCCAAAATTAAGTTTTCAAAAAGAACTTCAAGAGACATTCCGTAGAAGCACTCTATAGGGTAGAGAGAAATATCAAACTCATACATACTTTATCCCTGAAGGGTTCAGGTGAACGATAGTTATGGCTATGTATTTGCTTTCCGGGCCACAAGTTGATGCCTGAAAGGAATGCAAACTAGAAGATTAAGAAACAGCTAAGACACCATTATAAAATATTTTCGAGGATGCATTATGTATTACTGTAATATATCATGCCGGTTTATAAAGACAGGAAGATGGCCCAAAATAAAGACACGGGTATTGCCCGATATTTTAAGCACATAATTCAATTTAGTAGAGAATGACCAGAAAATTTAAAAAAAAAAATAGCACAGGCGAAAAATACCAGGAATCTCAGCAATACGAGGCTGTGTGAAATGTCCATTACAAACGACAACAGCATCAAAAACCTCATCTAGCAGATCATCATCACCATCAAGTCTCATCCTTTTACTCTTTACTTTCAATTTCTTATTATCAACCATCTCCACACTAACCACTTCACACTCAAACCTCACCATTTCTTCAATCCCAAACTCCCTTGCGAAATCTTGGAGATACTTCAACACTTCTGCATGACCCGGAAACCTTCTCGGGTCACTCCCTTCACCCGCTCGGGTCACGAATGGATAGTCCATAAAACCCATCGACTCTCTCGGCAAATTGGTCCGGAGGGACTTGTATAAACTGCTGTGGACGATCTGTCGGGTCGGGTCTAGCCCAAGAGGGTCGGTTTCGACCTGTGGAGTGTACACCCATGTCCCACCGATTTGGCTATCTTTCTCGAAGACAGCCACTTGGTGACCTTCACGCCGGAGCTCACGTGCCGCCACCAAACCGGAGGCGCCGGCACCTATGACAGCTACGTGGCGGGAGGTGAGCGAAGTTGCATTTGATGTTTGCATGTTTGACACGGTCCTTATCAAGTTATACCAGAAGATATTTATATAGGTGAGGTACTGGTTAGCATTTGTTAATTTTTTTAAATTAATTTTTGTTTAAATATATATTAAAATAATATTTTTTTAATTTATTTTTTATATTAACAAATTAAAATGTTAAAATAAAAACACTAAGAAATATTAATTGAAAATAAACAATAAAAAACACAAAAACAAATATGTTATTAATCATACTCTAAGTCATTGTTTAAAATCTTAAATGAGAATGAAAAATAAAATTTAAATTTTATTTATTTAGTTGGAGAGATAACTTGCATTAGGAATGTTTTAAAAAATGGTAATATATGTAATGTTTGAGTTATCTATATGATTTACTTTGTAAACGTCAAAATAATATTACCTAACAAAAAAAAAGGTGTGGCGTTTTCATTGTATAATGTCATGTAGCTTCTGAGTGTATTAACTGTGGATTGTGGTAGTGTCGGCACCATTGTGCCCTTAATGAGCCGGCGTGTTTTAATTCTTTTCTGGGGGCGCTTTTGGCTTTTGCCTTCTTTTTTTTTCCATTTTCGCCTATGAACAGTGCATTAACGAATCTGCCCCTCGAAAAAGACAAAATTGTGCACAGGGACCATGGGCTCGGTCGACTTTTCACAAATTCAGTGCATAGTGCATCGACAGAAACAGCCCTCGAAAACGACAAAATACTGCACAGTAAACGGGGGCACGGACGTATTTTCCCCAACGGTTTTTTCGTGAATATTAGTAGGGTCAGGGGTAATTAGCCCATATTTTATTTTATTTTTGGATGGACGGCTGGCGCGTCGTACGGACACGACAACGGCGTTCAACGCGAACGCGCCATTGATGCGAAGCATGCGGCTCCGTCCAGTGGTAGAAAATTCCCTTCTGTCATTGAAGACGGGGCGCCTCCAGGTCCTCTGTCTGCCGTCGCGGCGCGTTTTGGTCATAGATGTTATGGTAAACGGCGGGGGACGGTTTTGTGGCGATTGTCCGTTTTCTCTCTCCTGCGGGCCCAAATTCGGCTCTGGTCCCTGATGTATATAGGAAGTTCATTTCGGTACCTGAGGTTTGGATTTCGATTTTATTACTGATTTCTTTAATTGAAAGTTTGATTGTTTTCAATTGTGCCCTTCAATTAAAACTAATTATATAAAGAATTTTTAATTTCAGTCCCTATACTTTTGATTTTTGATTTCTTTTTGGTTCCTTTAATTTTTTCGGTACTGATGTTTTGATTTCTTTAATTTGGTCTTCCAATTGAAATTGATCATATATACAACTTTTCATTCAGTCCCACTTCTTCTAATTTTTTGATAAAATCACAGTAATTATCATTATTATTTCATTATTTATTTTGGTCCCAAGATTTTTTGTTTTTCAATTTTATCCTTCAATTGAAATTAATCATATATGTTATTTTTCATTTCGGTCCTTATTCTTTGAATTTTTTATTTTATATTAATTCATTTGGTTTTTTTTAATTCTTTGATAATGTTTATTTTTAATTCATATTTATGCATCTATGCTCTTAGTTTTTTTTTTTTTGAATCGGTTCAATCCTGAAATTTCAATATATGTTGATATTCATTTGAAAATTAATATTACACATTTTTTCCCTTTATTCTTCTTTTTTATTTGTTCTTTAGATTAGATGATTTTTATGATTTTACTATTTACACAATGATATTGATAATTTCAGTGATTATTTTTTAATTGTTTTTTTTATAAAAATCTTTTCCTTTTTTTTTAATAATTTTTTAGGGCAATTTAATTGTTTAGATTGTTTTGACAGTAATGTTAATAATAAGTTTAACTGTTATAGTAATGATAATAACAATAACATAAGGATAGATTTTCAATTTATGTATTCGTCTTTTTGTGGATAGAGAATTATTTATTTATTTTTGTTATTTAATTATTGGAGGGTTTTTTTTATATTAATTCATTTAGTGTCTTTTTTTAATTCTTAGACAATGTTTATTTTTTATCCGTATTTATGCATCTATGCTTTTATTTTTAGTTTTTAGTTTTTTGTCTTGGGATTTTTTCCCTAATCGGTTCAATCCTGAAATTTTATTTTATATTGGTTATCATTTTAGAATTAATATTGCTCCTTTTTTCCCTTTGTTCTTTTTTTTGTTTGTTTTCTGTTGTTTTTATTTGTTCTTTAGATTAGATGATTTTTATGATCTCAGTATTTACGCAATAATAATGATAATTTTGGTGATTGGTTTTTTATTGTTTTTTTATGAAAACTCTTTTGCTTTTTTTATGATTTTCCCGGGCAATTTAGTTATTTTAATAGTAATGTTGATAATAATTTTAGATGTTATAGCGATGATGATAAAAATAACATCAGGATGGATTTTAAATTTATGTTTTTTTCTTTTTATCGATAAAAAATTAACTACTTATTTTTGTTATTTGATTATTACAGGTCTTTTCACAATTTATATTTTTTATTTAATCTTAATTCATTCATTAATTTATTCTTTCATAATAATAATAATAATAATAATAATATTTTAATTGTTTTTCTTGCTTCCTATTTTGTTCATGCTTTTTATTTTTTTTCCTCGGTATAATTTGATAATTTTTATTATTTTAATAGTAACAACAATAATAAGTTTAGATGTTAAGACTCCGATGCTACTATTGTTATAGTATTTTAAATTAATATTGCTTAGTGTTAAACTGTACACTCTCTCACAAATCACTGTAGATTGTGGAAGTGTAGGGACGAAAATGGGCTTGATGATCAGGCGTGTTTTGTTTATTTTATGGGGGTGTTTTTGGTTTTTGGCTTCTTTTTTTTTAATAGCCGCAATGTGCACAGTGTATTAACGAATTTGCCCCCCGAAAACGACAAAATAGTGCACAGGGACGAGGGGCTCCTTCGGTTTTTCACATTTTTGTGCGCAGTGAGCTGATGGAAAAAGCCCCCGAAAAAGACAAAATTGTGCACAGTCAACGGGGGCTAAGGCGTCTTTTCCCCTCCGGTATTTTCGTAAATACCAGTGGGGACAGGGGTGTTTGAGTCATACCCGGGGGGACAGCTGGCGCTTCGTCTCGGCGCGCCAGCGGCGTTCCAGGCCGACGCGCCCTCGAGGAGGCGCGTGCGGCGTCTTCCCGTCGTTGAAAATTAACGACCGTCGTGCCAGAGGATGCGCCTGAAGGTCCTCTCTCTTCCGTCGCGGCGCGTTCCGGTCATAGATGTCCGGTTAAGCCGCGGCAGATGGTTTTTTGTCGGCTGTCGCTTTTCTCTCTCCTGCCGCCACATAGTCAGCTCCGGTCCCTGATGTTTGTGGTAAGTTCAATTTGGTCCCTGCACTTTTGATTTCGTTGTTATGACTGATTTATTTAAATTAAAGTTTTATTGCTTTCAATTGTGCCCTTCAATTAAAATTGATTATATAAGAAGTTTTCATTTCAGTCCTTATACTTTGAATTTTTGATTTATTTTTTTTTCTTCAATTTATCAGGTACGGAAGTTTTGATTTCTTTAATTTGGTCCTCCAATTGAAATTTGTAATATATACAAACTTTGATTTCAGTCCCTCTTCTTCTAATATTTTTCTAAAATGACAGCAATTATCATTATTTATTTTTGGTCCTCTAAGTATTTTTTTTAATTTTATCCTGCAATTAGAATTATTTTTATATATGTAATTTTTCATTTCGGTCCTTATTCTTTTAATTTTGAAGATTTTTTTAATTAATTGATTATTTTTTATTTGTATTTATGCATCTATGCTTTTAGTTTTTGTCCTTTTTTGAAATGTTTTTTATTTTTAATCGATTCAATCCTGAAATTTTAATTTGTGTTGATATTATTTTGGCTAAATTTATATTATAATAAAAAAATTACACACAATTAATATTTTTTACCTTGAAAAAAATATTGTGCCGCCCGCGGCGAAGCACAAAGGCATTGTCTAGAATTCTTATTTATATTGGTAATCATTGTAAAATTAATATTACTCCCTGCTTCCCTTTATTCAATTGTTTTTTTCTGTTTTCTCTTACTTTTATTTCTTATTTGAATTATATTTTTTTTTTACTATTTGCGCAATGATAAAGATTATTTCTGTTATTTTTTTAATTGTTTTCTTAGAAAAATCTTTTGTTTTTTTTTAATGTTTTTCCAAGGAATTTATTTATTCTAATTGTTTTGATAATAATATTGATAATAATTTTAATTGTTATAGCAATGATAATAAAAATAACGTTTGGATGAATTTTCAATTTATTTTTTTGACTTTTTGTTGATAGAAAAATAACTATTTATTTTTCTTATTTGATTATTACATGTATTTTCACCATTTATATTTTATTTAGTTTAAATTGAATTATAAAATAAACTAATCTTAATGCAGTTAATTTAATAATTCAAATATCCAAATCTTTTTGCTTTTTTGATGATGATAATCAATTAATGCTGGTTATTTCGTTAAAAATTTAATAATTCAAATATCCAAATCTTTTTGCTTTTTTGATGATGATAATCAATTAATGCTGGTTATTTCGTTAAAAAATGCTAAACAAATAAATTTATAGCGATTTAAAATTAATACATTTTATGAAAAACTTGCACTTCACTAGATTTCTGCACAAATTTATTATTTTGACTCAATTTACAATTAGCACCATAGAGCATCCTCACCAATATTTTTTTAGATATTTGCTATATTCAATTGATTGACATCAATTTAATGTTCATTTCATTGAATGGCTTATGATATTTTTTTGAATAAGAGAATTAGCAGGGAGATTAAATTTCTCATTTTAAAGAAAATTTTTTGCTTCGTTCTTCATGTCAACATACGTCTTTTTTTCAATGATCTGCAAGTTATATAGTTCGCGTTCTTTTGTGATCTTTTATGACGCAGTACCTATATTCTATATTTTTTTATGTATGCTTACGCAACAAACTCTACTTAAAAATTTATACATTCTATCTCCTAATCTATAATTTTTTTTATTATATCATATAAATTTATCGTTGTTCATTTAATTATGTTAAATTATATACACAAAAATGCTCGCGGCAACGCGCGGGCAATATAGCTAGTATATATATATATATGGTGGATATCATTCTTTATTCACACAAAGAACTGCGAATCATGGAAATACAAAGTACAAATTCAGGTGTTGTTGCTCTGACTTTTTGAAGTGTACTTTGTGAAGTCCGCGTAGGCTTCCAAGACCAGGTCGTCGTCATCCCATTCATCACGGTATATCTCTGGCCGGAGCAGCTTACTCTTGCCAGCTGCATGATACATTTGCTTTCTCCATTCTTCGATCTCTGGGCAACCGCACTGAGAAGCAAGCCAGTTGTCGTACTCGAACTGATAAAAAAGAGATGCAAAATCTGGTAATCAAAGTAATTCTAAAAACATGTTCATAGTTATTGAAAAAATAATATTTTTTTCTTTATTTCTATGTTTTCAAATAATTTCAATGTATTTGAGGATGACATGATAGTATCATAAAGGGAACATTCTTAAAGGGTTATGTAACCTTTTTGGATTAATACATCACACCATTAGCTCATCCATGATGAATAATCAAAAGTTGCAAAAGGAGGGACACGTTGCCAGGAAAAATGACCACACAAAGCTATGCCATACTACAAATCACCAAATGCACAATCATAAATGCAAGGACCCCGAAACTCAGAAGAAAAAAAGGAAAACAATGATCCATGAAAACATATATATATATATATATATATATGACTTGTAGGTCATAAAAGTGGAGAGACAATTGAGATACGAATTATGACATTAAATAAAGTAGACCGGCAGTACTAGTAACTTGAACGAAATATCTGCTTTAACCTATATTTCTAGTAATGGCTGAGAAGTGCAGAAAGTATAGATCATATTCAACAACAGACCAATTACAATTGCCACTGAGATTTCTGTTATCATTGGAAATTGACTAATAAAGTGAAGATTTGATGACTTCTCCATCCTTATCATTCATCCAACAAACTCAAAGAGGATTATTTATACCAATAACCTTCAAACTATAAACCCTGATGACCAATGAACTTCACTGATGCATTCTGATGAACAAGCTGATAAATTGATATGGAAAATGGGATACAAAGTACACCATACAGAAGGCATACCTGAGAACCACCCAAATTATGAGTGTGGTGTTTGGGTATGTTGGAAGCTTCGAGTGTCAGATAGAAAGCTTTAACATCTTCCATCATCTCCTCAGGTGACGGAAGTGCAATATGACCAGATAAAACACCAGCAATCCACTTGGTTTGAAGTTCAAACAAGGGAAAAGGGACAGCCTAGCACCAACCATGGACAAATTATTTTAACATTGCAATTTTATGTTCAGTTAAAAAAAAGCAATAAAACGTTAACAGAGTTGAACCTTCAGCGGTAACCCAACAAATGAAAGCCATGGGGCCAAAACTGGTGGGAAAACATGCTTATACAGGGGGGCCACACGATTTTCATCCACGGTCACAATGCCATTGGTATCTAGAAAAGGGAAGCGATAATTGTACCTTACAGGCAAGAACAATTGTAACAAAACATTCAGCCATTGATTATTTTCTACGAGCAGAAGTATGCATAATTTAGCATTGAAATATTTGAGAAGTACCCAGTGCAATGTATAATAATGTCAGCAACGACAACTCTCCCGTTTCTGAAGACCACAGAACCATCATCATGCGCGCTTTCTATCTGCATCATTTTAATAAATACAAGCATCTTAGAAGAAGCCCTTCTCGCAAACTTCTCATAACAGTTGCCCTATCTAAATCCAGATGAGTTCTTTTACCATAGAATGAAGCCACATATTATCAAATCCAGGCTGCTCTTGATATGTCTCATCTGCAACTGATCTTGAGGTAACATGGACCTCTTTAGCAACTCCAGCAATTTCTCTGGATAGATCAAAAGAACTAGCTGAACTTCCAATCAAAATTGCCACCTGTTCCATCAAGAAGAAGAAAAAGATCAGCCAGGAAATATAAATAGATCTCTTAAAATAGGAGTTACTGCAAGAAGCACGACCAGGAAAGTGTTGGGTTGGGTTTCCCTCCTAAGTAGAGGATGACCCAAAACTTGTGTGGATCTAGCCCACATGAAGAGACCCATTTAGAAAAGTAGGGTTTCATGACCCCACCCCTTTGCTACTGGAAAGTGGAAGAGAGAGACACAAGAAAAAAAAGAAAGTGAGCTGCCGGAAATAGAGAAAAAATAGAGTTCTCAGATTATTCTGCCCAGTTTTGATCAACTGGTCAGATCAACAAGTATTTGTGGTCCGATTGAGCTGAAATTTTGCAGGGATGTTCATGACATGTGAATCCTCATTGTGAACGGTGGAGATTGGATTCTGAGCACTTTGTATATGTTTTTCAGCCCATGAACAGTAGGCTCTATTTTTGGTGAGACATTCCTTAAATTCTTGTAATAGTTGATTTGTGCCAAGAAATTGTATTTCTTGAAGATAGTTTTTGTTTGTATGCCTTTAGTTGAGACTAGAGAAGACTCATGTATTCCTATTACTATTGATAGTTGAAGTGTTTAAGTTGACTATGGTCCCGTGGTTTTTTCTTCTCACATTGGGAAGGTTTTCCACATAAAAATTGCATGTCTTGTGCTTGCGGTATTTGAATATATATTTTCCGCATATATATTGCTCTATTTTGTAGTTTCCTACAGATTCACACAAAGAGAGAGTCTTGAGTATTGTTGTTTCTCCCAACAGAATGATCATGCACAACACAACAACCTTATAAACAAAGGAAATGATCACAAACCTAAGAAGAGCTACAGATTTCACAGCAAACTATCAATAAAGGATTGCATCTTTCACAAAACTGATAATGTGCATTTGCACAGGAGTGGGGCAAGATCATGCTAACAATTTTATTGTAATCTAATATTCCTGAGCGCTTCAGGTTTCTTTACATCAGATGTTGCACTCCTTCCATTCTTGTGCACTCCTTTCGTTCTTGTTTATCTCATATAGGTGGTGCCATGACATATAGACTCGTGTGTATCTAATCAAAGATCATTTATACTTTTCATCAGAACGAAAAAAAGAAATAAAGAAAAACTATTACCCAATTATGGTTCCAACAATATTTTTGCATGTAGCTATCCTCGAGACTCACTCGACCACCAACCCTTTTGGTGCAAGCTCAAGACCTTTATCATTACAACAGAACTTCCATTCCAAAAGAACGAATATAGTGGCTAGAAAATCTCGCATATTGGCAGATATGCATGGAGAAGATACGGGGATCACAGATGGGCAGATCTGCATATTTAGTTACCATACAAATATGTTACCAGTATTGATTGAGATTGATTGATTCTCCTTTCCTTATAAGCTACAGATCTTCAGGAGCAATATCAGTAACCATAGCTAGAATCTTGATTGTAATAATTGTAGTTTGTGTATATATATGGGACAACATGTATTGCAGTAGATATGAAATAAAAAGTATATCATTCTTTTCTTTGTTCTCTGCGTATCACCTCTGTTTTCTACATCTCACCTAACTAGTAACATTTCATCCTTCGTGCTAATATTTGCATATCTCTACACACCTACATATATAAACTAAGCATTCAGATAGTTCTCTACCACGACACTATAGATTCATGCACACAAGTCGAATGCTATTAGAGAATATGTGCAATATGGAGTAACAGAAAAGCAAGTTCGTGAAATAATAGTAGAAACTTGAGACATACTTGATCTTGAAAGCCCTCGGGAGTACGATGATTGTGGCTATGCATCTGTTTTCCTGGCCACGAACTGATCCCTGAAAATAAGTTCAGTAAAGAGATCACTCTATTACTTCGTTTCTAGAGTTCCACCTCCACAAAGCATGAAACTTGACAGAGAGCAGAATCCAAAACAAACACTCCATAAAGAGGTTTCAATCCAATCAAACCAGTAAAGAGCGGTTTGAGAGTATAGTGTTTGTTATTTTTTAAAATACATCAAAATAATTTTATTTTAAAAAAAAAATTATTTTAACATTAACATCAAAACAAATATAAAACAGCAAATAATAAATGATTTAAAATTTTAAATATAAATTTTTAAATTATTTTAAATGCAATTTTAAAACATACTATCAAATACCCTCTAAAACATAAAATCAAACAGGGAGAAGAGAAAGACGAAGAAAAACACTGTCAACCCAAACATGAGCATTCTTCGTAGAATTATACTAACCTCAATCGACAAAATAACCATAACCAGTCCTGAATAATATAAATTTCGAGAGAATAAATTTTAAAAAAAATACCTGGTATTTGAGCAATACGAGGTTCAGTGTAATGTCCATTACAGATAACAACAGCATCATAAATCTCCTCATCAACATCAAATCCAAAACCAACCTCCCTAACATCATCACATATTTTCCTTTTAGACCTCACAGTCCACTTTCCAATATTATCCTTAACAGGCCCCGCATGAACCACTTCAGTATCAAACCTCACTATTTCTTCAATCCCAAACTCACTTGCAAAATCCTGTAAATACAACAACACCTCTCGATGGCCCGGAAACCTTCTCTGGTCTCTCTTTTTATCATTTTTTGCTATAAAAGGATAGTCTTTGAAACCCATTACTTCTCTTGGGAGGTTGGTGCGGAGGGATCTATAGAGGCTGGAGTGGATTATGCGTCGATTCGGGTCGAGGCTTAACGGGTCAGGCTCGACTCGGGGATTGTACACCCATGTCCCACCTACCTGGCTGTCTCTTTCAAAGACTACAACATCATGACCCTCTCTCCGGAGCTCACGGGATGCAACGAGGCCGGCGGCTCCGGCACCTATCACAGCCACGTGGCGGGAGATATTTGGAGGAAGTTGAGGTGGTGACATTGATAAATGTCTGGTTGGTGTTGTTGCGGTGACCAGTGGAAGAGGGTTCGGTTTTCTGGACACTTGGGAAATGCTGGCTTTAGCAGGGTCCCCATCCATCCGGACCCACACGTGACCATCTGTTGTTACTTTCTTCTCCCTACCGATGTGCGACCTCTGAGTTTTGACAGAACCGGTTGATGGGCCTGACACTTTTGGCTAACTCAAACCGGGCTTGTAGTTCTCTGACTGTGTATAAAAGTTGGGTCGCCACTGCCTTGAAACAAACTCACTTCTAGAAATGGAGGGGTGCCTTCCAGATCAGGTTTCTAGTTATATATATATATATATTAGGATGATTCCTGTTCAGTTAAGCTAATTTCTAGCAAAGAAACAGGTGCCATACTAAAACTATGGTGAAAGAAGGATCAAATTTCTACAGGCACAAACACAAGGCTTACCATTGTGTCCCCCATGTTATGAGTGTGATGCTTAGGCACACCAGAATCTTCAAGTGTCGAGTATAAGGTGCTAACATCTTCCATCATGTCCTCTTGTGAAGGGAGCACAATTCGATCAGATAGAACACCAGCAATCCACTTGTTTTGAATTTCAAAGCTTGGGAAAGGTAAATTCTAGCAAAAATGGTACGCATAGGATTAACTTCAGCAATAAAAGCTAGCATCCACTGAAAAGAAATGGACATATATCACAGCAGAGCTCAACCCTATAGGCCAGTCCGACAAAGGAAAGCTGCGGGGCAAAAATGGGTGGGAAAACATGCTTGTAGAGTGGTCCAACACGATTGTCATCCACAGTCACAATGCCATTGGTTTTGAGGAATGGGAAGTAATACTTGTACCTTGATAAACATGAAAAAATCGCAAATTTCACATTCAGAATGAATATGCATGCAAAAAAAAAAAAACAGAGAGAGAGAGAGTTTTTGTTCCTAAACCATACCAAATCAAAGACAAAGTCAAGGTGTAAAAATTACCCTGTGCAGTGCAGAATAATATCAGCAACGATAGAGTTACCATCTCGGAAAGCCACAGAACCATCTTTATGTGCGCTTTATATCTGCATAATTTTGAGGGGGAACAAGCACTTTAGATCAAGACATCTCCCAGCACCAGGGTCTCTGCAAACTTTCTAATGATAGCCCTCTTGCATGCACTCTCAACATGGGTTGGCACTCTTACCATAGAATGTAGCCAAATATTATCACATCCAGCCTGCTTTTCGCATGTGTCATCGGCAACTGATCTAGATACAATGTGCACCTCTTTGGCAATTCCACCAATCTCAAGGGATATATACATAGCACTTGCAGAACTGCCAAATAAAATTACAACCTAACATGGAAAAACATAAGCAGAAAAGTAAAATTAATTGTAAAAAAATGAAAATTAAATGCACACACAAACAGACAGATATTGAAATAAAAGTTACAGAAAGCATCTTAAAATGTACAAAAGAAGAATGTCCCCTATTGCCTGGCTTGTGAGACAATTGTGGTTAAGTTTTGAAAGCTCGAGGTACTCCCACGTTCTGTCATCTAGGAAAACCGATCAATTTTATCCATTTAATTTCAATAGCTCAAGAAAAGATGTTCGGCTTCTAACCAATCCAAACAGGAGAATAATGCCATAATTAAGTTTTGAAAAATAACTTCAAGAGACATTCCGTAGAAGCACTCTATAAGGTAGAGAGAAATATCAAACTTCATACATACTTTATCCCTGAAGGGTTCGGGTGTACGATAGTTATGGCTATGTATTTGCTTTCCGGGCCACAAGTTGATGCCTGAAAGGAATGCAAGCTAGAAGATTAAAGAAACAGCTAAGACACCATTATAAAATATTTTCGAGGATGCATTATGTATTACTGTAATATATCATGCCGGTTTATAAAGACAGGAAGATGGCCCAAAATAAAGACACGGGTATTGCCCGATATTTTAAGCACATAATTCAATTTAGTAGAGAATGACCAGAAAATTTAAAAAAAAAAAATAGCACACGCGAAAAATACCAGGAATCTCAGCAATACGAGGCTGTGTGAAATGTCCATTACAAACGACAACAGCATCAAAAACCTCATCTAGCAGATCATCATCACCATCAAGTCTCATCCTTTTACTCTTTACTTTCAATTTCGTATTATCAACCATCTCCACACTAACCACTTCACACTCAAACCTCACCATTTCTTCAATCCCAAACTCCCTTGCGAAATCTTGGAGATACTTCAACACTTCTGCATGACCCGGAAACCTTCTCGGGTCACTCCCTTCACCCGCTCGGGTCACGAATGGATAGTCCATAAAACCCATCGACTCTCTCGGCAAATTGGTCCGGAGGGACTTGTATAAACTGCTGTGGACGATCTGTCGGGTCGGGTCTAGCCCAAGAGGGTCGGTTTCGACCTGTGGAGTGTACACCCATGTCCCACCGATTTGGCTATCTTTCTCGAAGACAGCCACTTGGCGACCTTCACGCCGGAGCTCACGTGCCGCCACCAAACCGGAGGCGCCGGCGCCGATGACAGCTACGTGGCGGGAGGTGAGGGAAGTTGCATTTGATGTTTGCATGTTTGACACGGACCTTACCGAGCAATACCAGAAGATATTTATATAGGTGAGGTACTTATAGCGCGGTTAGCATTTGTTAAAAAAAATTAATTGATTTTTGTTTAAAAATATATTAAAATAATATTTTTAAAATTTATTTTTTATATCAGAATTAAATATTAAAATAATTTAGAGCACTAAGAAATATTAATTGAAAATAAACAATAAAAAACACAAAAACAAATATGTTATTAATCATACTCTCAGTCATTGTTTAAAATCTTAAATGAGAATGAAAAATAAAATTTAAATTTTATTTATTTAGTTGGAGAGATAACTTGCATTAGGAATGTTTTAAAAAATGGTAATATATGTAATGTTTGGGTTATCTATGTGATTTAATTTGTAAACGTCAAAATAATATTTGACTTTTTATATTAATTCCAATGATATTTGATTTTTTATAAATTTTAAAATCTATAATTTCTAATCAATATTATCATCTCCTTCAAGTCTCTTCCTTTTTTTCTTTTTTTACATTGCATTTCCCACTGTCAACCATCTCCACGCTCAAACTTCATCGTCTCTATAATCCCGAACTCCCTTGCAAAACCCTGCAAATGCATCAACACTTTCTTCTCTATGGCCCGTCCGTAAAACCCATTGTCTCTCTTGGCAAATTGATACGGAGTTACTCATGGAGGTCGTTATGGACTACGGGTCGGGTCTGGTCTATCCCAATAAGGTCAGGTTAGGCTCGTGCATCAAACACCTAGATGTCACCGATCTGTTCACCTTTCACAAAGGCCACCACTTCATGGCCCTCCAGATGGAATTCGCGTGCCGTCAACTCCGGCACCGATCTCGGCCATGTGGAAGAAGATAATTCAAGAGGATGAAATTGTACGATTGTGATTGGATTTAAGGAGAATGTGCACACAGGCACATCAGCTGGTGGAACAGTAAACAAATTTAAAGTAAAAAGGTACTCGGAATCTTCGTTGATTATCAGTTCTTCCTCGGATGAATTATTGTCTGGTTGACATGACAGCTATTATGTGGTAAACTGATGAGGCTGCGGGAGAAAGAGAAAGGCAGGAGCTTAATTTATTCATATATATATATATATATATATATCATTCTTTATTCACATAAAGAACTGCGAATCATGGAAAACAAAGTACAAATTAACAACAGTGATTGATCCCACAAATTCAGGTGTTTGACAATTTGGCCACCCTAATAATTTCTCTTCTCCCTTTCGTATCCTTTGAACACCTCTATTGAGAGATGCAGCTATTGCTCTAACTTTTTTAGGTGTACTTTATGAAGTCCGCGTAGGCTTCCAAGAGCAGGTCATCGTCGTCCCATTCATCACGGTATATCTCTGGCCGGAGCAGCCTATTCTTGCCAGTTGCATCATACATTTGCTTCCTCCATTCTTCGATCCCTGGGCAACCGCACTGAGAAGCAAGCCAGTTGTCGTACTCGAACTGATAAAAAAGAGATGCAAAATCTGGTAATCGAAGTAATTCTAAAAACAAGTTCATAATTTTTGAAAAAATAATATTTTTTTCTTTATTTCTCTGTTTTCAACTAATTTCAATGTATTTTAGGATGACATGATATATCATAAAGGGAACATTCTTAAAGGGTTATGTAACCTTTTTGGATTAATACACCACACCATTAGCTCATCCATGATGAATAATCAGAAGTTGCAAAAGGAGGGACACGTTGCCAGGAAAAAATGACCACACAAAGCTATGCCATACTACAAATCACCAAATGCACAATCATAAATGCAAGGACCCCGAAACTCAGAAGCAAAAAAGGAAAACAATGATCCATGAAAACATATATATATATATATATATATGACTTGTAGATCATAAAAGTGGAGAGACAATTGAGATACGAATCATGACATTAAATAAAGTAGACCGGCAGTACTAGTAACTTGAACGAAATATCTGCTTTTACCCATTTCTAGTAATGGCTGGCTGAGAAGTGCAGAAACTATAGATCATATTCACCAACAGACCAATTACAATTGCCACTGAGATTTCTGTTATCATTGGTAAATTGACTAATAAAGTGAAGATTTGATGACTTCTCCATCCTTATCATTCATCCAACAAACTCAAAGAGGCTTATTTACACGAATAACCTTCAAACTATAAACCCTGATGACCAATGAACTTCACTGATGCATTCTGATGAACAAGCTGATAAATTGATGTGGAAAATGGGATAAAAAGTACACCATACAGAAGGCATACCTGACGAACACCCAAATTATGAGTGTGGTGTTTGGGTATGTTGGAAGCTTCTAGTGTCATATAGAAAGCTTTAACATCTTCCATCATCTCCTCAGGTGACGGAAGTGCAATATGACCTGATAAAACACCAGCAATCCACTTGGTTTGAAGTTCAAACAAGGGAAAAGGGCCAACCTAGCACCAACCATGGACAAATTATTTTAACATTGCAATTTTATGTTCAGTCAAAAAAAAGGAATAAAACGTTAACAGAGTTGAACCTTCGACGGTAACCCAACAAATGAAAGCCATGGGGCCAAAACTGGTGGGAAAACTTGCTTGTACAGGGGGGCCACACGATTATCATCCACGGTCACAATGCCATTGGTATCTAGAAAAGGGAAGTGATACTTGTACCTTACAGGCAAGAACAATTGTAACAAAACATTCAGCCATTGAGTATTTTCTACGAGCAGAAGTATGTATAATTTAGCATTGAAATATTTGAGAAGTACCCAGTGCAATGTATAATAATGTCAGCAACGATAACTCTCCCGTTTCTGAAGACCACAGAACCATCATCATGCGCACTTTCTATCTGCATCATTTCAATAAATACAAGCATCTTAGAAGAAGCCCTTCTCGCAAACTTCTCATAACAGTTGCCCAATCTAAATCCAGATGAGTTCTTTTACCATAGAATGAAGCCACATATTATCAAATCCAGGCTGCTCTTGATATGTCTCATCTGCAACTGATCTTGAGGTAACATGGACCTCTTTAGCAACTCCAGCAATTTCTCTGGATAGATCAACAGAACTAGCTGAACTTCCAATCAAAATTGCCACCTGTTCCATCAGGAAAAAAAAAAGATCAGCCAGGAAATATAAATAGATCTCTTAAAAAAGGAGTTACTGCAAGAAGCAGGACCAAAAATGATCATGCACAACACAGCAACCTTATAAACAAAGGAAATGATCACAAACCTAAGACAAAATTGAAGAGCTACAGATTTCACAGCAAACTATCAATAAAGGATTGTGCATCTTTCACAAAACTGATAGTGTGCATTTGCACAGGAGTGGGGCAAGATCATGCTAACAGTTTTATTGTGATCTAATATTCCTGAGCGCTTCAGGTTTCTTTACATCAGATGTTGCACACCTTCCATTCTTGTGCACTCCTTTCGTTCTTGTTTATCTCATATAGGTGGTGCCATGACATATAGACTCGTGTGTATCTAATCAAAGATCATTTATACTTTTCATCAGAACGAAAAAAAGAAAGAAAGAAAAACTATTACCCAATTATGGTTCCAACAAGACAGTGTCCTAAGAGGAAAATTCAGGAAGAAATCTTGCCATCAATATTTTTGCGTGAAGCTATCCTCGAGACTCACTCGACCATCAACCCTTTTGGTGCAAGCTCAAGACCTTTATCATTACAGCAGAACTTTCATTTCAAAAGAATGAATATAGTGGCTAGAAAATCTCGCACCTTACTAGTAACATTTCATCCTTCGTGCTAATATTTGCATATCTCTACACATCTACATATATAAACTAAGCATTCAGATAGTTCTCTACCACGAAACTATAGATTCATGCACACAAGTCGAATGCTATTAGAAAATATGAG
The DNA here is from genome assembly GCA_025169955.1 of Salix arbutifolia. Lineage (NCBI taxonomy): Eukaryota > Viridiplantae > Streptophyta > Magnoliopsida > Malpighiales > Salicaceae > Salix > Salix arbutifolia. Next base: position 7,707,929 of record CM045902.1, read on the forward strand.
CAATATAGAGTAACAGAAAAGCAAGTTCGTGAAATAATAGTAGAAACTTGAGACATACTTGATCTTGAAAGCCCTCGGGAGTACGATAATTGTGGCTATGCATCTGTTTTCCTGGCCACGAACTGATCCCTGAAAATAAGTCAAGTAAGGAGATCACTCTATTACTTCGTTTCTAGAGTTCATGAAACTTGACAGAGAGCGGAATCCAAAACAAACACTCCATAAAGTGGTTTTAATCCAACAAACCAGTAAAGAGCTGTTTGAGATTATAGTGTTTGTTATTTTTTAAACTCTTTAAAAAAATACATCAAAATAATATTTTTTTATTTTTTAAAAATTATTTTTATCATTAATATCAAAACATATATAAAACAGCAAATAATAAATAATTTAAAATTTTTTATATAAAATTTTTAAATGCAATTTTAAAACATACTATCAAATACCCTCTAAAACATAAAATCAAACAGGGAGAAGAGGGAAAAAAACACCGGTCAACCCAAACATGAGCATTCTTCGTAGAATTATACTGACCTCAATCGACAAAACAAGCATAACCAGTCCTGAATAATATAAATTTCGAGAGAATATATTAAAAAAAAAAAATACCTGGTATTTGAGCAATACGAGGTTCAGTGTAATGTCCATTACAGATAACAACAGCATCATAAATCTCCTCATCAACATCAAGTCCAAAACCAACCTCCCTAACATCATCACATATTTTCCTTTTAGACCTCACAATCCACTTTCCAATATTATCCTTAACAGGCCCCACATGAACCACTTCAGTATCAAACCTCACTATTTCTTCAATCCCAAACTCACTTGCAAAATCCTGTAAATACAACAACACCTCTCGATGGCCCGGAAACCTTCTCTGGTCTCTCTTTTTATCATTTTTTGCTATAAAAGGATAGTCTTTGAAACCCATTACTTCTCTTGGAAGATTGGTGCGGAGGGATCTATAGAGGCTGGAGTGAACTATGCGTCGATTCGGGTCGAGGCTTAACGGGTCAGGCTCGACTCGGGGATTGTACACCCATATCCCACCTACCTGGCTGTCTCTTTCAAAGACTACAACATCATGACCCTCTCTCCGGAGCTCACGGGATGCAACGAGGCCGGCGGCTCCGGCACCTATCACCGCCACGTGGCGGGAGATTTTCGGAGGAAGTTGAGGTGGTGACATCGATAAATGTTTGGTTGACGTTGTTGCTTTGGAAGAGAGTTCGGTTTTCTGGACACTTGACAAATGATGACGTCAGCAGGGTCCCATCCATCCGGACCCACACGTGACCACCTGTTGTTACTTTCTTCTCCCCACCGATGTGCGACCTCTGAGTTTTGACAGAACCAGTTGATGGGCCTGACACTTTTGTCTAACTCAAACCGGGCTTGTAGTTCTCTGACTGTGTATAAAAAGTTGGGTTGCCACTGTCTTGAAACAAACTCACTTCTAGAAATGGAAAGGTGCCTTGCAGATCAGGTTTCTACTTATATTTAATGTGTGTGTCAGATAAAATAATTAAATATTCTATTTTATTCAATATCATTTAAGTTAAATATATAATGAATTTAATAACAAAAAAAAAACCCACCTATTCGAAGGTAGTTTAGGAATTTATTCATCAAGTTTAGAATAAATTTTCATTCTTGCTAACATCTCTTTACCTCATTATTTCTCCAATGTCCTAAAAATCTGCTAAATTTTAGTTTTGCACAAAAGCATAATTGCATTTATCTCAATTGTTTTATCTTGATCGTCCATGATCCATGCGTTTTTGTATTATTAATGTTTTTTGAGAAATTTATATGGGCAATTGGGATATGTATAACTATATTTAGATCTTATTTGTTTGTTGGAAAGCCATTTAAAAAAAAAAACTATTTGTGGTGTCATAAAAAATAAATTGTAAAATATTTTTCATCCTTTGGTTGTCATTGAAAATAAGCTAAAAAAATAAATTATTAATGCTGTAATTTTTTTCAAGTTTTTGAAAACAATGCAAATGAAATGTAACAAATAAAAAATTTGAAAAATGGTGACATTTATAAATTATTGCTATAAAATAAAATAAATAAGAATTAAAATAATGAAGATACGAGAAGATGACGATAATCTTTATAATGTGTTCTTAAAAAGCAGAAAATAAATAAACCAAATTGTCCCCAAACAAGTGCATAATAAATAGTGATCATGAATAGTGATATATTTCTAAAGAGTGATATATTTTGTCTCGTCAATGGATTTTAGATTTTTATTATTTAATTTTAATTTCATCAGAGTACTTGTCGGGTTTTTATTGAATTTCCTTGATTGGAGCCGTTATATACACCCTTTGTTATATTTAATTCTCTTTAAAAAAAAAATCATTCCTTAGTAAATCATGTAATGAAGAAAAGTAGTTGATTGGTTGAGAAAAGTATTTAATATTTAAAAATTATACTTGATTGATTCAAATCGAAAATAAACATACTTAACTGCCTTAATTGATAAAAATACAAAGCGCAAATAACCTTCTGAAACGACCGGCTTGACTGGTGGTCTAAGACTCCGGCAAACAACATCCCATGACAAGTCATTGTCGTAACCCCAGGTGAGGTGTCAAATATATTATGAGCCATTTATGTCACCCAGTCACCTAAATCTGCTAACAATTAAAAACCAAAGTTTACCAGCCAGATGACCTGTCAAATATATTATTATGAACTAAATTGATATGCTGCCAGACCAAACTTTTTCATTGTAAAACAAAAATTATCAGGATAATGTTTTTAAGAGAACAGGATAAATATGAGAGTTGGGTTATTGATTTTATTTGATTTAATAATAAGCTCGTTAATTTAAGAATATGATAATAAAAGACAACAACAACATATAGAATAAACAAAAAATATTTACTTGAATTAACTTAAATTAACTGTGAACCCGCAACTGGACATATTAAATTAAGAGAATCCAATAGAATGGTAAAATTGAAAAACATTAGTTGTAAATTTTTTTGACAAAAGACTTAAATCAACCTAGACTAACATCTCATTTTAATTAAGAAAATGATTAAAAATAACAAGTAAAAATAGAAATAACAAGAATGAAACCAAATTTGATAGATAAAAAAAATGAGGATGAAATTGAAAGAAAAATCTAATTCCATGAATTATTTAAAATAAAATAAATAATAATAAAAAGAACATAGAACAAATATGAAATGAAACAAATTGAAAGGTTGCATTGAAATTTTGCAAAGTCCTGCACGAAAATTAAGAGGAGAGAAAAAAAAAGTCATCAGCGCCAAACTGAATATCTATTGGTCACGGACTCACGGCACGGGCACTAGCATCACCTGGGTATTGTTTTTTGCATTAGAAAAATTTGGACCCGTTGCATGGCATGGCCAGCTATTAAGCCATTAAAAAAATGAACACATTATTAACTAATTTACCGAAGGAGTCAAAATTATTAACACAACCAAAAGATGTGAAATTGATTTAACTGTTCATATAAATTGTAAATCACGTCAATATATAAATAAAAAAAATTGCTTTTTTATTTCATTATTTAACATGAATTTTTAATTCTTTTGGGTGTTTTTACTATTTTTATGTGTTTTTTTTTATTTGTTTTTTTAATATTGAATTTTTATTTAAATTTATCTTATAATCAAGTCAGGACAACTCCTTCATAAATTAATTTAAAATTCAAGTTAAACAAATAGTAAAATCTAAAAAAGCTATAATTGTACCGTAATACCGAACACATATAATACTTAGACGACATCCGAATGGACAATCACAGGATAACAACTTAACAAGTGCCCACACTCGGTTGTACAGTAACCACAGGACAGAGAAGCTGTCAACATTAGATCATATTTATGATGATGGGACATGGGACCCACTCTATTGTTTTTTCGATCATAACTGGCACCCACGTCACTCATAAAAGAGGACGGTTCATACATTTCCATCAATCCACTAAATTTAAATCATCAAATAAATTAGCATGACTTTCCATCACAAACATTGCGTATTGAACTTTCTGCTAGTATAGAAATATTATTAATTAATTAAAGATAAATTAAAATAGCTAGTCATTTCACTGTCGCCAAGCTCAGTTTCGTTCATTTAACGAGTTCTCTCTTTTTTTTCATTTTAACCATGAAACTTTTATTCTTTACACTTCCATCATTTCAAATTACATTAGCATGATTTCTTTGCTGACATTCCTTTCAATTTGCATACCTCACACATGCTGAGTTCTGAGAGACATTTAATTGATGAATTAGGTTTTGATTTTGCAAAATCAAAATTTAATTGGGGTTAGAAATTAAAATTAAAAGAATGAGTACTAAATTAACTTATGAATATTAGTTAATCCCCTTTATTTTGCTTTTTTTTCCTTACCTCTACCTCATTAAGTTGTTATAGATGTTGTAAATTGATGAATATAGTTGAGAATATACAAATGGTTTATTAAATTTAGAATTCTAAAGTTCTTTTATATTTTTTTTCATTTTACATTTAATATATATGAGCATAATACAAGATATTTTTGTAAATATTACAAAAATATAGAAGTTAAATAATGTTTTAGAAAATTATAATTGTCATGGATATGAAAAATGATCCCAAATGATTGGATAAAATACAAGATATATTTTGGGATTATGTATAGGTTATCGATGATCAAGGAGAGTCTTGCCTTAAAAATCTATTTTCACCCATTCAAAACATCATAAAACACATATATACAAGCCACCCCCAAGTTATTAAAATCCCACAAAAAATAAAAATAAACAAAATCCATAAAATAAAAAATGAACATGATTTCTCTTTGCCGCCATGTTTGGAGGTCCAATGGTTTTTTTCTCGAGAAGAGAAATCCATTGACACAAAAATCTTCTTTTTTGATGGTTGAATTATGTTCGAACACTAACTCCTTTCTTCTCTGTTATTTTTCAGCAAGTTCCTCTCTCATCTCTATAATTTAGGGACTAGACAAAGAAACAAAATAAGCTCGTGGACCAAAATAAAAATTATAAATTTTCTATAAGTTTTTTTCCATCAAATTTTATCCTGTAATATTTAATTAATTTTTAGTTGATCATTAATTTTTTTATATTTTTTTCATAAATTGCAAAGTGTGGGTTGATTTAATAATGTAGCCTTCAAAATATTCATAAAAAAATTATCTTAATTTAAAAAAAGAAGTTAAATCAAACTCTTATGAGCTATCCAAGTTGTTTTTTATTATGTAAAGTCAATCATGTCATATAAAGTTAAACCCCATACATGTTGATCTTAAACCCGTGGATGAACAAGGAGTCAGGCAGAGAGGTTTCAAAGATTGACCCGATGTGTCCAATTTAATAACAATACTATATAGTTTTCTTTATTTAATTCCATCTCCCAAATTATTTTCTTTTGATTTTTTTTGTTAATCAATTTTATTTTTTAATATTTTATTGATGTTGAAGTGGTCTTAATAATTTATTTCGGTTTGTTTTTTATAAAGTTATCATAGTTTTAAAACAATATACAATATTTTATTTGGTGTTTAATTATGTTAGAGTATTTGTTTTGTTATCATGTCATTAAAAAAATATTGTTTAAAAGATAAAGTTGTTAAACTTAATGAAGTATATGATCTATGTTACGATTTGGAGGGTTAAAGAAGAAAACCCAGATCTATTATATTAACATCTTAATAATAAAAAATATATTGTATTGAATTTTTTTAAATAAAATTATAATTTTTATTTATTATTCAAATTGCTATGAGCCAATCAAAACAACCGATTCATGTTAGCCAACTTATGTAAAATTTATTTAAATGAGTACGAGACAAGAAGTTATATAAAAGAATTTAAAATCTATATATTACATAGAATTTAATAGTAAAATAGTTGCTTGGTGTTAACATTTGTTTTAAGTTGATATATATATATATATATATATAATCTGTTTTGTTTGTAATTATAGTTGAAGTTATTTTTTAAAATGATTTTTATTCAAAAATATATTAAAATAATATTTTTTAAAAAATTATTATTAATATCATCACATAAAAATATCTACAAACACAAAAATATTTAATTAAAAATAACAAATAATAATAATAAAATTTATTTATTTTTCAAAAACACCAATAATAAAAGTATCCTTGTACGGCAACGGCATAGCAGCAGGTGGACTTCCGGGTAGAAAACAGTAAATAAAGGGACAAAAAGGTAAAATAGAGAATCAAAAGAACATAAATAAATATCCAACAGCGGCACCATGGCTTTTGCAGTTGAAGCTGTCAATCTCTTCAAAAGCCAAAAATCCGATTGGTATAATATATATATATATATAGAGAGAGAGAGAGAGAGAGAGAGAGCGATGGAATCACAATCACACAACAAAGTAACTAGGCAAGCAAAGATAGAAAGAGACAGAAAGTTGAACCATTAAAAGAAATGATAGTACAGTAAGTCAGTAATACAACCCTCACTCTTAGCTACTCCTATATTAGTAGCTCATCTTTAGTCTCCCTCCCTCCTCACCTCTCTCTCTCTCTCATTATATTCGGTGAGAGAGAAGAAAAAAAGAAAAAGGAGAGGAAAAAGAATTCATCTTTCTCACCGGGTTCCCTTTGATCTGATTCCCTTTCCTTTTGACTTGTTTTTCATGATGGGGTTTGTATGATTTTTACTTTCTTTTTTGCTATCTGGGTTTCTAAAGAAGAAGCAGAAGACTATTTTGTTAATGGATTCTTTGCTTCATGGTACTTCCCTTTTCCTTTTCTATCTCTCTTTTTTTTTTTACATATTTTGGGATTTTATTTCATTTTTGCTTGTTGATATCATGTTTTTGCTGTGTAATGTTTGTTCTTTTGTGCGTGTCTTGGATTGTGTATGAGCTGGATGAAATTGGAGTTTTGATCTGTTGAATGTCCGAGTATAAATCGTGATAAAATGTTTTCAAGCTGTAAACCTTACATGCCAAAGAACACATGTTAAGATTCTACTTGGTTCATGAGTCATTAACAAAATTTATTTCTGTTGGTGATATGCAAATCCATTTCATTAAATGAAAATCATTGGACCACTTTTTTTTTGGTGAGAATTGGCTTACTTTTCAATGCACATGAGTCATTATCTAAAAGCTTTATTAAAACTTGATTAGATATAAAGGCATCAGAGCCATCCCCTGTGGCTTGGAAAAATGAGCTACTTTCATTTGGGGCTGGCTGCATGAACAGTAAACTTGAGAAAGCAACAGTGCCCAAATGTCAAGTCATATCTGGGTTTTTGTTGGTCAAATTTCATGCCCATGTATGCATTGGCTTCTACCAAATTTGAACTTTGTTTGCTAGCGAGTAGTGATCAAGGTAGAGCGAGTCAGATCATATATTTGCTTTGTGTGGGACGCGCCTAATTGCTGGTGGTCTGTTACGTCTGGGTGTGCTGAAAACAGAATCTTGAGCCTGCAAGAATATAAGAGGCTCAGGTGATGATTTCAATTGTCCGGCATGCAGTTGATATGTACATCATTTCTCATTTTATGCATAAATTGCTTCTATGGAGCTTACTTTTTATGTGAATGATGAGTGCCGCTTGGTATTTATCTTGATTTTGCAAGTGCTTTAATAAGGGAAAGCTTATTTGATTGGTGCCGCTTGGTCTTTCATAGAATGGCCAGTTGCTTGATTGATGCTGTGCATCTTATAGTATCAATTCTTTCTGAAAATGCAGGGATGGAGAATGCATGGCATCTTGGTTCTTGCTGGCGCTTCTCGTCTCATAAATAAAAATTTGCTTTCGAATTTGCTGGATTGAATATAGATTTTAGAGACAAATCATCGCAAAATGCAGCTTTTTAAGGATACGACATGTGGTGTGATATGATGGACTTGTTCGATCCTGGCAAGAAGATGTTGATGCAAGGAGATTTTGATTTGAACTCTGTACATCGATATGCAGATTCATTTAAAGGAGTTATAAAGCAGACAATTCTCAAGCAGGAGGTTATATTTAGGACTCAGGTATTAACCTCAACATTGCATCATAATAAGTTTTTTAGCTAATTCCGGCACCATATGGTTCCTTTGAGTCTGGTTAAAATGCTGGGTCAATTCTATCATGTAGCTTGAACTACTTGTTTAAACTAAGGAGAGCTCTGAGATTATACTTGCTAAAAATGGCTTGTCTTAAAGGTGAATCATGGCATCATGGTTGATGGCACGAATCATAGAAGTTTGCTGCAATACTCTTATCTCTATTGTTACTTGTTTTTTTTTTTTCAGGTCCATGAACTCCATCAGTTATATATAACACAAAAAACACTGATGAAGGATCTTGGTAGTAAGGGTTGTGGTGGATACAATTCATGGGATGCAAATGTACAACCATCTTCACCACCTTTTCCAAATCCTTCAAGAATTGAACCACTGGTGAAAGAAACAGGAATTTCCTCAGTTTCCAAGGTAAATGAAGCCTCCAACTATGAGCTTGCTATTGAAAGTGATCCTTTGTGGGGGGAGAGGAGGGTTTCAAATTTCCCCCCTTTTCAATCATGATTTTCTGCCATCTTCGGTGTTTTGTGGCACAAGCCCCAGTCTTCTCTGGCATGCCATATGAAAGTCTGGCCACTAACTATGACAATCATTGTTGGCAATACATTCAGTAGAGACGCACTTGCAATTACTTTCAATGGTCTCCTTGATTGGATTCTTCGTGGCTTTTTGGTCTTTCAGAGAAGATGTGTCTGTTGTATCATTAAGAACAGACTCATGATGCACCACATCTAAAAAAACTTTTCAAAAAATGACAACACACTTTCATAGTGCTAATGTAAGGAGCTTGTCTTTCAGGTGGGTTCAGCACCTTTTGCAAATGAGGAGTTTTTACATGGGCGCCAAGAAACATATTATAGGCTTAAGCAGAGGCCTCTTGATCTTCAACTTTCTGCTAACGAATTCATCAACCATGTTGAGGAAGGTCACCCAAATAGAGGACATGCATGGAATCCTCTCTCTGCTAATTACTCTTCAGGTACAGAGGAGTTGAAGCTTTCCCTCAATGCTAGAGATGACTATAGCAGAACAGAAAGTACATTGAGGACATGGTTTGATAAGAGAACTCATCAGTACTGTTCTGTTATTGATCTGGAATCAGAAGAGAGGATATCAGATGACAGTGTAAAATGCACACCTGTTGGCTGTGCTACTCCAGAAACTTATTCCCCAGGGAAGTACAAGTCAAAAGTTTCTGCCTTCTCTAGTTTAATTTTCTCAACTGGTGCACAGAAAAACCCACCTGTCGACATTTCAGAAAGCAACTCTTTTCAAGAACATAGTGAATGCTGCCAAGAGCAGACCTCTTCTAATGAAGGTACTGATAATCAACCACTTGAAATTAGTTATAGCATTTTGTCCATGGATGGATGTATGTTTCTGGATTTTGATCTTGTGCAATAATTATCTGCCACCATGTATTTAGCTCTTTTTATCGTTCTTGCGAGCAGGAATTATGGAGTGCCGTGATGATAACCTTAGTAATAATCTTTCCACCAAAGTGCAACAGTCCTCTTCACATAAAGGAGCTCATTTGGACCTCAACAAAGCTCACTTTGATGACCCGTCATGTTTCTCAAACGATCCTTTAGTGGCATGTCCTTCACCGCCAAGATCAGCTGGTGTCTCTGCGGTAGTTACTAGGAGCATGCCGGAAGAAACCTGTCCAACCACATTTTGGGAGAAACAGGTCAATAGCTGCTCAAATGAAATTTCTGACATGCTTGCAGAAAATAATTTCATAAATGCTACTGAAGTAGATTTAAACAGCACAACTAGGAGTACAGATGTTTGGACTGGAAATTCTGAGCCAGATGGAATGAGTGGTACTGTACCAAACCCTACAGGCCCAGAGCCCATACCCAGCTCCCCTGCAGACATTTCTGAAGACCTCGGCAGGTACGCTGGCGACCATAAGAATGATAATGTTGTGATGAAGGCGAAACTCGCAAATTGTCTTCTACATGATTTAAATCAATTGCCTACAGATACAAGAGAACTGAGCTTTGAGAAGAGCCAAGTGGAAGATGCTGTCTTTTCATGTATTGATCAGTGTCAGAATGACAGACATGGCAATCAATCTCCTGTTTCATGCAAGTCTGGTATTTATGATAATGATTCAAACAGTGGAAAGACAGTGCACTTTGACAGTACATCAGATGATGTGAACACTGATTTGAAAACCCTCTTAGGGTCACAAGTTGCCGAAGCCTCATCAGATGAGCATGACCTAAGAACTTCTGACAGTGGTGATTTGAAAAATGAATGCGATGACAAGAAAGAAGAATCAGCTAAAGTTGATGTCTTGATGAAAAGAGCTGCTGAATCACTTCTAGATATGTCTTTGAAGAATTTAGTTTGCCATCAAGATTCTTTTGCCAAAGAAGGGTCCAAAGAGATGAGAAACGAGACAAGGGAGCAGCCACAGTACACCTGCGATTCTTTTGAATTAATGGTTATGGATCTAACGGAGAGCAACGTGGAGGAAAATTCTGTGACGTCAAAGCCATATGAAGTAAACGATATGGAAACCAAAGATTTTGGTTCCAAGCTGAGACGAGGAAGGAGAATGAAAGATTTCCAGAAGGAGATACTGCCTGCTCTGGCATCTCTTTCTAGACATGAAATTCATGAAGATATAAACATTATCGAGGGAGTTTTAAGATCAAGAGAATACCGCAAAATCAGAGGCAAGATGGCAACAAATGGAGAGAACTGGTCTCCACTGGTGAGAAGTAGACGGTCAAGACTCAATCATGTTGGGCGGAGAAGTTGCTTGATGAAGTTCAACTAGAAGTCATTCACAGCTTGATAACTGATCATATCCATTCTAGGTCTATAGAACATCTTTGCATATATAGTAGTAGCACACAGTTTGATCTCATTTCCTAGCTTTAGAAACAGAACCCAATGCTTCAAATAGATGGCTGGTCATCTCATTTTGTTCCAAGCTTACTAGAGTAATATATTTCTTCATGCACACCTGTCTTCAGCACCTTCCATGCTTCTGTTTTTCCTCCCCCCACTCTCTTGTCGGATCAACCTTTACATGTTTGTTTTCCCTCGGTGCGGTATTAAGCGAGAAAGTTGAAATTTTGCTTCTATACTGATGGCAAAGAAAGTTATCGACAGAAGTTGAAATTTTATTATTTACTAGCTATATTGCCGGCGCGGTGCGGGTATTTTTGTGTATATAATTTAACATAAATAAATTTACAATGATAAATTTATATGATATAATTACATAAAAGTTATAGATTAAGAGATAAAATGTATAAATTTTTAAGTATAATTTGTTGTGCAAGAAACGTATAGAAGCGGATTCCATAAGTTTCATGTATAATGATTAGCTTCTGTAGTTTCATGGTTCATGCAGAATGAACGGATTCTACCACCACCGCATAGAAACGTCTTCCCCCAGATAATTTACTCTCCGATGCAGCCTGATAATCAATCGATGATTTTCTTGCAGTTTATACCTTATTTGTTGTTGCCTACTGTGGGCATGCTACTGGATGTCAAACATCCGGCCCATCTTTCTGACCGTTGACCGCACACATCTTGTCGTGTCCTAGCTAGATTTTTTTTTTTTTTTACAGTGAAAGGTTATCTGAAAACAAGATGACTTCACTCTTCAGTTGAGGTTGCTGGATCTTAAGAGTTAAAAAAGAGCACGGAATGTCTTTTTCTATATGTACGAGGCTGATGATTTTATTTTTCTCAACGGAGCGGGAGCTGTTAATGATTTTCCCACTTTCTGTCAATAATTGATAATAAAAATGTTAATTATTTATTAGAAAATAAAGTTGAATATTTGTTGTTAGCTAGTTAGTGGTCATCACTACACTATGACTCGTATCATAATAGTTTTCCTCCTCTCCTATTTTGTGATGATCTTCTCTTTTCTCTCTCAAACTTAAAGGCTTAAACACGAATAAAATAAAATTTTGGATCAAATAAATAATTTTTCAAACCAAATGATCCAAAATAGAATTTGAAAAAAAGGCATTCTGCCCCAAAAAGCGTTAGACATAGACAAACATTGCTAGGTAAGAAAAAAGTTTCATTTTGTGGTTGAGATTTAAAAAAAACAGTTTCATGAAAAGCACTTTATCTCTGATTCAAAATAATTTTTAAAGTGTTGGGTTAAAACTGTGGTTGAGTTTGAGGTTAATAAAAAATAATTTCAAGTGTGTTTGGTCACCAAGTTTTTCATCTTGCTTTCAACTTGTGAAATTACTTGGAAATATATATATATAGTTTTTTAAATATTTAATAATTATAATAATAAAATATAATTAATAATTCAAGTACATTAGACACTTTTTTATTCCCCCATCAAAATAAAATGTAATTTCATCACAAAACAACATATAGTAAAATATCATATAAAACAAAATTAGGATTGCAAGGCAAAAATTATATTGTGATCGCCTTCTAATATATTTATTTATATTTTAATTAATTTTTAGATTATTTTAATAAAAAAATATATTTTTTATATGAAAAATATAATAAACTAAGAAATACCCCCACTCCCTTAGCAGCCCCCTCACACATAAAATATACTCCCTGCCCTCTCATATATAATAAATACTCTCAGCCCTCTCACACATAATAAATAATAAACTAAAAAATACCCCCCTCCATGTAGCCCTCTCACACACAAAATATACTCCTAGCCCTCTCACACATAATAAATACTCTCAGGCCTCTTATGAAATGCACGAAAAGCAGCAATTTGTCTTTTTGTAGAATGCAGGTTTTGAATTTTTTTTAAATGGGATCCACATGTTTTTTTCAACTTCTCTACATTAATTAAACACTCAAATCCTTAATTTTTTTTACAACTTTCAGTTGCACCACAATCCCGAACACTCTCGAAAAAAATCTCGAGGTAATGACATTTCAATATTTTAAAAAAAATATTATTTGTAATAAATTCTAGAGACTCATTTGATAATCTCTAATAATGATCATCGATAAAAAAAAAAATCTCATATATAAAATAAGATAAAATAACTTCATTATTCCTTTACTGTAGCACCACGGGGGGTTGGGGGATTTGGATTTGGATTTGGTGGTCCATAGGCTAAAGTGATTTATTTTTTAATGAATCCACATCCCTAGGCCTTAAATTCAGTTTAGGTTATGATTAAAAAACAATAATTTAATACATGAAATCAAGTTAATTCATATTATAGTGGACCGGCAGGATACCTCTAATTAATGGGTAGCCAGCATTGTTTTTTCTTACGGTGACACTCAAAACAATAGCCTTATAAAAAGATTGGTTTTTAGTTGGTGAAATGCAGCATTTATGCTCTGACTTTTTTATCTCTTTTCACATTTTATAATTAGATTTTTTAAAATATTTTTTTAAATAATTATCATATTTTTTCTCTTTTCATCTTATTATCAAATAATTCTATAGTTTTTTATGATAGTATAAACAATTGCTTTTTTAATAATTATATGTGAATATAGGGGGTGTTTGGGAGAGATTTTCAAAAGTGCTTTTGAAAAACTTTGATTTTTTTAATATTTTTTATTTTAAATTATTTTTTTGGTGTTTTTAGATGATTTTGATGTGCTAGTATCAAAAATAATTTAAAAAAAAGAAAAAACATCATTTTAATGCATTTCTAAACGAAAAGCACTTTAAAAAACAACCGCAACCACACTCCCAAACAGGCACATAATATGCATAATATTTTAAATATAGATGGAATGTCTTCTTTTTTTTTTGGTAATTTCTTAATAAATCTTTCTAAGTTTTTTATTCTAATATTTTTTAATACATTAACATCAAAATTATCAATTCATTATTTTTTGGGTTTTTTTTTATCAAAACTTTATTTTAAAATTATAATAAACTTCGATTAAAAAAAAATTAAGCTGAAGTAATTATAAAAAAGAAGTAATATATTAATAAATGAAAGGGGTTTTAATTAAAAATAATTTTTTTTACTTAATTCAAACCATCGAGTTATTTTGGTTATTTATTTTATTCGCTTTACTTCTTTTTCCCAATAAACAACATTGCAAAAAGAAGGTTATATATATATATATATTTGTTAAGAGAATACATCAATAACAAAAGGAGAATTTATACTATCAATAATATTATTTTCTACAAAATTAAATTATTATTTTTTCGTATGAAAATTCATTTTTATTTCCATACAATTAAATTTAAAAAAATAATCAAAGATCACCTCATAATCACGAGATCAAATATATTTATATATGTGTGTGTTTTATTTAATTTTTCACTTTAGTTTTTAATTATAATTAATAAAATTATGATTTATTAATTTGTATAATTCTCATTTTTTTTATTAAACCGAAACATCAACTTTTCAATTACAGATATATTTTTTTTGTATAATGTCAGAAAACACGCTCACAATGCATGCATGCACATTCTTTTCTCATGTTAAAAATCAATTTGAAACCCTACTTACAGCTTAACGGAGTTACTTCATTAGCTGTTAGCTGAATCAGATTAGAAAATAACACATCAAATCAATTTGGATGGATGCCTCTTGATTGTATATTAGGGAGCGAAGTTTTTCTAAAGCCATTGTTTCGATATTTTGACTGAGAATTTGGGACTATCCTTACGAAAACCAACTCTATTAATACCAGCAATGATAGGGTGATTCTTGATGACCTGAGGCCAAACCTGATCCACATGATCGCAGGTAAGATTGATCATCTGATATGATTTCTTTATTTTGACAGAAATCAATAATAGGAGGAGTGAAGATGAATCCACCAAAAGCCATCCTTTGGGAACAAGCATGCTTCAATGATGAACCCAGAAAGGATATATCCTAATGGTCCAAGCTCTTGAGTGAAAGTGACTGCAATTGCAATGTTCGGTTGGCTGGCTGGCTGGCTGGGTTAGTGGAATAGATTCATGGGGGAGTGGAATAAGGCCACATGCAACCGAAATTCTTCCCTAAATATTTGAATCTCTGTGTCTTCCTATGCACTAACTTGCCCCCACAATCCACATATATAATGGGATGATGGATATTTTTTTAATTTAAAAATGGATACATAATAAGTTTGACTATACAGCTAGTAAAGAATCATTGTACGTTTTATACCAGCATATACTTGGGGAAATTCTATTGAATTTATATTGAGACCATGCCTTCATAAGTAAAATTAATCAGACATAAATATGTTGTTTATTTGTTTTAAAAATAAATCAAATATTAAAATTTAAGAAAAAACATTGCATGTTCGTTATTAACCATGATGGAAAAAGGAAAGAAAGAACATCATAATGTTTATCTATTCTTTCATTTGTATTACTCTCTTCTAATCTGATGTTTCATCATGCAAGTTGTAGATTCTTGATTACTAACAACTTAATTCAATGTCATTACTCTGATGCTACAGTTGGTGTTTGGAATGAAAAAAAACATCATCTTCTATAATTGATGAGAAATATGTTGTTTTTTTCTATGACTTTTTCCGAGGTTTGTTGCATTATTGTTTCAACATCTTCTATAAATGATACATAAAGCCGGCACAGTGCAACTTGAGAATGCGATGACAGTCACCTTTGTTTCTAATCCAACGTTTTCTTTTTTCTTTTCAAATCTTCTTTATTTTACTCTATTTCAAACTTAGTTTACGATCATTTGTCTGTTGATTAGACGAATTCTGTAACTCAAGCCACCGTTGACTATCTTTGAATATCAGTTGCGTACATGAAAAAAAAAATATATGTATCTTCATTACTGGGTTTTGAACATTTGCTTTCTTAATTGCTTGTGGTTCACCTGCTATTAGAAAAATATAGCTTGTCTGAAATATTATAGCTCATCTCGCCATCCATGGTTGCTAGGCTCTCGCTGTCTAAATGCTTTGTTTGAGCCACCTTGGAAGCCTATTATCAGGTAGATTTAGGTTGTCAGGGTAGCCTAGACTCCAGATTAAATATGAAGGAAGCTTCAGGTGTGTGTGTTTCAATGAGCCCAAGACGGGATTTCAGAGTTCTTGAGGTTGCTCAAAGTAGTTTCAGACAGGCTCATCATCTGTTTAGCTGTATTTCTGATCAAAACCAGAAAAGAAGCATTCAGGAAGTAAGCCTGATTTTACAAGATACAGTGAATGAATTCAGGAGTCTAGTTAGACTCCTTGATGGATCAGAGCAGTCAGAGTGTAAGAGGATCAGGAAAGGGCCTTTGCCACATTCCCATGACATAAACCCAGTTGAGTTGATGGATAGTCCCAACTCTGTGCCAAAGAGTCCTGACCATAACTTTTCTCAACCCAATAGGCAGCTATTCCCTCTTCAGAGTATTCTGTCAACAACTTCTTTGATCCATGCCAATGGTATCAACTTGTGTAGGGAAAAACAGGAGACTGAAGACAACGTAGACGTCAAAACTAATTTCATCCTAGGGTCCAACCTTTCCCCCTTACAGCCAAGCACATCTTTTTCAAGTTTAGATGGAGGTGGCAGGATAATTCACCATTCAACATCAGAAGTTCTTCCTTCTCAAGATGATTCCTCTATATTTTCCATGAGCAGGAGTGGAATGAAAAGTGAAGAGAAATGTCTAGCCTCAACCGGTGGATGTCACTGCTCAAAGCGAAGGTAAGTCCTTGTTTCGATTTGTCATTTTTCAATGTATAACTAGTTTGTTTGTTTCACTTAATAATGAGGAAACAATGGGATTGTGATTTTGGGTGTTATGATATCATCTTGCCCTTAATTTTGTTCAAGATTCAAAATGTTTCCATCTATTGTCGAGGAAATATTCTAATTCCATCTTCGATATATTATCCAATAGGAAATTGAGGATCAAGAAAGTAATTAAGGTCCCTGCTCTAAGTACTAAACTTGCTGACATACCCCCTGATGATCACTATTGGAGAAAATATGGACAGAAGCCTATAAAAGGATCTCCATATCCCAGGTAATTTTCCATCCTGACATTGCCTTCTGCCGATTCTCTTTTGTTGCTGGTAGAAGGAAACTTGTGAGATTTTTTTTTATCCCTATCCTTGGTAGCAAATAAATTAATGTAACAATATCACAAACAGGATCATTTCTCTTCATGCTTACCATCTGTGATTTATGAAGCTTGAGACAAATCATTACTCTTTTCTTCTTTCTGCCCCCAAATCCACGTCCCAGTCAAAGCCGTACTTATATTTGCTGTCACGAGTTCATATGTTTGCATGTCTAGGAGCAAAGCTACCTTGACAAGTTATATTTCTTACTAACACCATTCATTCTTGGTGTTACAGAAGCTACTACAAATGCAGCAGTTTGAGGGGATGCCCCGCGAGAAAACAAGTAGAAAGAAGCTGGGAGGATCCTACCATGTTAGTTGTGTCTTATGAAGGGGATCATAATCACTCCAAAATTGCATTTCAATCTCCCAGTCCCGACAGATGCTTCATATTTGACAATAAAAGCAAACCAAAGGACGCCCGTGTTTTCCTAGCTGGAACTAACAGTGCACCTGCAGGCTAAGGTTGTTCTTCTGCAGCTTCATATTTAAGGCTCGTTATTTCTGACTTTTAGTCTATATGCTTTTTCAGCAATTGGTTTTCAGGTCTACTTGTACGTATGCACTCTCAAGATTTCCTAATAAAGTTTGATTGATTTGCTTCATGCGTGCATGACTGATTGGTTCTAGTTTGGTTTTCCAGTATCTTTCACTTCTAAAGAAAGACTCAACCAGGAGTTGTCTTGTGACTACAGAAATTTACCATGAAAATTCATCTTTTGAGCCTTCTTTCGATGTTTAGCTCCTATGTCATAGCTTCACGGTATTTGTTTTTCAGGAGCTCTCAACCTCATCAGTATTCCTCACAAAATATTTAATGACAAATCAAACACGGGTGAACATGCAAATACAAGTAGAGAAGAGCAAATAAAACCATGTTGATATAACTTTTAAGGATATAATTGAAAATTAATAAAGTTATGTGGTAAAATTGGAAATGGGAAAAAACTTTCAAGAACCGTTTGGGGAAGAAAACTGCTCATTTACGGTAGAAGAACAGTAAACTTTCTGGATGAGAAGTGTTTTCCCCAAATTTTTTAGTTTATTAGGCAATGATAAAAAGGCCGAAAACCTTTTGTTTAGCTACGTAGGGACGATTTTCGAAAGGGCTAGATCATTTATATTTAATGATAAAAGGCCCCAAAATTATTTAGATTTAATTGTAAAAGGCCCAAGACTTTCTCCGGATCCAGGCGTGGGTACTTACCACTGACCCATCCCTCCTCGTCCACACTTAATTTATTTTTTCAATCAACAATCCAAACCTGGTCATCTTTGATTTGAAAGTATTGAAATATCTTTGATAAAATAATATTTAGTTGCATGTATTCTGTTTTAGGAGAATTTCTGGTGCGCAAAACTCACGGGTTGTGTAGTTTTCCTGGGGACATTGCCAAGTGTAATGTACAAAACTGAATCTTGGACTTGCGCAAATTACAGGCTAAGAAAATTGCTTGTTTCCAATCTTATTGTGGGCTTTGTTGCTGCTGCTAATCGCACTTTTGCAGCCATTGGATACCCTTAATTTCTCGTGAAGAATCTAGGGTTAAATCTTCACTCCTGTTGTTTAAAACTCTCTTACATCACTGAGCTTACAGAATGATGAATCGAGATTGAAGCATGAGTGGATGATGACTTAAGATGAGGAGTGCCAGTAGAAGATGTTCTCTAAAGCTAAGCACCACCCTGTGCTGTTTCTTCTCAGCCACTGGTGATGCTTTGCAATGGTGGTAGGTCCAGCATATCATCTACTCTTTAATCTTTTCATGAGTAGCTGGGTAATGGGCAAAGGGTGTAACGATGAGTGCCCTTTTCGATCCACTCCATCATCCACACTACATAAAATATCATTTATGCTTTGAACCTACCTTTTCTTCTCTGTGGCTAATTATCACAGACATGATTTTACCGACTCTTCGTCCAAGTAGCTTGGTGTGACGATAAATATATCTCGAGTTAAAGTCAAAACATGTATTTTTTTATAAGAAACCAGAATAGTCAAGTGTCTTAAGGAGTGTGATATAATAACAAAGAGCTTGTGATCTACACGGTAGGTTTCGAGTTTAAATCAAAACATGTATTCTTTATAATAACTTAAAATAACTAGGATTTTACTCGTTTTAAAAATACAAAATAAATACGATTTCTAGAAGATACGCATGAAAAAAAGATTTTACGACTCTTCCTTCACTTCTATCGCTGCTAGAAGACCAAATTCATCAACTGGGTGCAGAGGCAGCATTATCAGGTTTTAAACTACTCCTGAAACACACATCTTGTCGTCCCCGTGCTTGAATAAAATACCTGTGGACAACAAGAAACAACCCATCATTGGTGGACAGGAAGAAAAATATATTCTTGCTTTAAAAATTCAGTATCTGTGATGGTTATCTGCTGCAAAATAAAACAAAAAATCTTGGACGTCGCTTCCAACTGGGAATTTCATGTGCTGCTGATGGAAATAGAAAGTTCATAAACATTTTAGTTCCTGCTGAGCAATCATATCCCGGAAGAACAACAGATTGGAAGAGAAAACTCTTGTTAATGATTCTCTCTTCCAGTAAACAATACCGTACGCCTAATTCATCCTTCTTTTTTAGTACTTGGCCCTTCTTTAAAATGCAAGCGTGCGTGTCTCAGCTATTTCTGTCCCAGAAAGCAAGCGCCTTTCCTGCTGACATGTATAATAAGTTTTATTTAACCCTAGACTTTTGTAAAGCCTTGTATTCCTCGCATACGAACAGAGAAGTAATGGAGGGTAATATGTCTGTCGGTTGCTAATGTATCGAACTATCAAGTGTTCATGTCACCAGTTTGGTACGAATCCAATATATCTATGCTTGGAAGATGTCATCGTCAACATTATTAATGTTGTTAATATTTTTTTTATATTCTTTTTTCATCTCTTTAATCCATTTCTTGGGTTGTTATTTTTTTCAATGTAGCCCGTCATTATTTTCTTTTGTTTTAATACCCTATTTGATCATCATTATTTTTATTATTAATTTCAGCATTCATTGTTAGATTACTAGGTCTTAAGCTTTCTGGTTTCTTTTGTTTTTCTCCCTATGAAGTCATCCCAAACTCGTATTCTAGATAATAAGTTGGTCGAGTTAACTCGGGTTTTCTATGTTGTTTTTTTAAATTGAATTTTTTGTTATCTCCATCTTTTATCATCTAGTTTGCTCGAGAGATGACCAACTTTGTTTTATTCAATCTATTCTATGTGAGTTTATCTTTGTTTCATAATTATGTTATCTTAATTTGCTCTCACCACCTACAAAATATGAAAATGAAGTTGGTATAAGCAGGAAGGGATGGCATCAGAAGCAATGCAAACTACAGCAGACTTGATAATATCTGTCAACAAAAGAATGAGATTGCGAGGATCTTCACCATTACTCCCACACACCTAATTTTTAGGACCACTTCATAAATGGGTGGCGTTTCCAAGTCAATGATACATTTTGTCAGTTTCTGCGAGACTGTCATTATTTTTTTCCCCAGAAAATTTTCTACAGAAGATCTTCTTCAAATATGAATTTATCTCTACGAGATTCAGACACGGGCCCTGCCCGGTGCAGGAGAATTGATTGCCGAAGTGTCCCGTCCCGTGCATTTGCCTTTCTAAGTTGGTGCAGGCAACTGCTGAGTTTGACTCTTCTCCACGAATCCAATACAGTTATTTACTAGCGAGGTAGCACGTGGCAGCCCGCCCTTTTTTAAACATAAAAAGCCCTTCGTTAATGGTCATTGATTTAACTTAATTCAATAATATTATAAAATGAAAAAAGAGTAGCATTTAAAAAATTGATCCATGTCAATTTATTTATCAATGTCCAGCAGACCCGCACCATTGATCATTGAATAACTCCTTTCAACACAACATTGTTTTTCATTTATTTCTTGTTGTTTTTTCCTTTTCTATTTTTAAAAAATAAAAACATTTACATCGTTGGAAAAAGTTTAGAATCGGTCCACCTAGTGTCGACTAACTACATGACAAAAAAAAATCATGGGTAAATTTTAAACTTTAGGTTTATTTTGTAAGATATAAAGATTTTTTATATTTTCCATATTGAAATGACTAAACTATCATTGAATAAAATAAATAAATAAAAATAATGTCTATGGACTGTTTAAATTTTTGAGTTTTAAAGGCATTTTAAATTAACTTATTTTTTTTCTTGAAATTAACATCTAGTTAAGTAGGTCAAGGGGAGAAATTGTATTTTAATGGGTAGTGAATATAATAAAATAAAAAAAGTGACAAACATGTGTGTGACATGAATTTGTGTGTGGGTATAGGCCACAATATTTGGCGACGCGTGCCGTGTCTCTTGGGAGGCAACTTCATCCTTGGATAGTGCATGTTGTCAATACAATTTTATAGTTTTATATCCATGATTCTTTTTATTGTTTTTTCCCTTTCTTTTCTCTTTTCTTACTTGATTTCCAAGTTTGACCTTCCAAGATTCCAAAAACAACCCTTCAATCTGTTTTTCATTTGAATTTAGTCCCTCTTCTTCTTTTATTTGTTTTATATTAAATTATTTATATAATTTATTTTTTTCATACGTCAAACTTGATACACATTTTTTTATTCCCATTTGTTTTGTTTTTAATCTTTTTAATTGAATATATTTTTAATTTTATCTCTCAATATTTTATTTTTATTTTTTATTATTTAGTTTGTTGGGAAATGAGCTTCGTGATTTTTCAAGATTTTATGCTTTTGATCTAATAACTCAAGTCACGGATTTAAAAAGTTAGCACAGATTAATATCTTTTTTTTAAATGATTTAAATATTTAATTTTTAATTTTTTTTAAAAAAATTTATTTCTTTTACTTTCTAAAAAGTTATCTCGATCTCATAATTTTGATTATAAATCTATCAGATTAACATGAGTTGACTAACTACTTATTATTTGGATTATAAATTTGTCATCCTAAATTAGATCATGCCCTTCCGTGTTCAATTCAATAAGAATTGAGCTACATCATTTAAAAAAAAATCTCAGGTTTTCAATCGCTTATTAAAAAAAAACCTCTAGCCAAAGAATTGTGAAGCTTATCGTTCCCAGCCATCAAGTGACTGGTTTGGTAGGTACAAGTTTACAACAACAACAAGGGACTGCCCATTGCGTGAGCATGTGTTCATTTTTTGCCCAAAAAGACAGCAAAAGGTGCATTTGGTGGCCATAGATTTTGCATCGATGGGCTGTTGAGAGGTAAGTGGATGGAGAAAGTGGGGACACCGGATCTTTGGACTATCTTCCAAGGAGATATCCCATTTAATAAGTACCCAATCCAGCCCCCTCTTCGGCCAATTTAGGTTTTAGGGCACTCTATCCTACATTGTACTATTTCTATTACCCTACTGTGCTTTGCTGCTCTACCCGAGCCTGTCCTACCACTAGGCTGGGGTTAGGACTTAGGACTCGGGAAACATTGGGATAGGGTAACAAGTCCTTCCCTTTGCTATAGATAATGGCGGGATGGGCAGGTTTGATCTATGGGGGTCGGCGTTCGAATTCAAACCCCTCCTGCCAGGCAAGAACATAGCAAAGGGAAAGACGACGTGATTTATATGCTCAAAAAAACCCAGATTCTTAATCAACAGGATGAAAATAAAAAACCAGCACATCATGTTCTCTGGCAATAATGAAGCGTTAAAGCAGCGATGGCTGAAGGTTGAGATTAAAATATCAAGAACTGTAGAGCTCACAGTCAAATCCTCAGCCTCAAAACTATTTGAAAAGAACAAGATTGGGGTCCAACTCGGCGAATAATGCAGGCCAAGTTCCTGAACCTGGAAATCGTTGTTGTTAGCAGTGAAAACCCTTCATGTGATGCTCTCTTGTTACGACAAGATCATCCATAATCATTTCTAAGCCTCTCCTGTTTCTTTCCCTGACATTTAGCGCAGAGAAGATTGAGGAACAGGAGGTTGTCGGCTGGGACTTGGGGACAGTTTTTTTTTTTTTTTTTGATGAATGTATAGTCCCTACCTAACCCAGCATTCATACAATAATACTGCACTTCAAAAGGACACCAAAAACAGCACTTCTGCCGCCGCTTGAGACAAAACACGCATGGCATGCCTTTTAGCGATCTCGGATGAAAATAATTGTCTTTCTTTTGCCTTCCTGTCCAGCGGAACTAGGAAAGGATACAGTGAAGTGCCCTTTCAGAACTTCAAGCAAGGTTCTTGAATTTTATTTTTTTATTAATTGTACCCTTCAAATTAAGATTTATTCGTGAGAGATGTGTCTTTTGCAACCCCTGAAAGTTATATATTATCTCTGGTGTCTTTCATTTCTTGTTTTCTTTTCAAGCTTATAAAGTTCGGGCTCTTGCCTTGCCTGACTATGTGTTAGAAATTGAGCATGAATTGTCGGTGGAGGTAGAGTACCTTAAAAGAAAGTTGTATTGATTCATGTTTGTGTTACATATGATGTCGAGTAAAAATGAGTATTTGGTGTTTGGTTGAATTTATATTAAAAGTGTTGTTGAGCTTTAAAACGGTAAAAAAAACACATTCATTTACTTGGACGGATACGAAGAAAAAAAAATAGCATCATAAAAACAAGTTTTCATGCTAAATGTTGCACGAATCTCCTATTTTTACATCTTCTTGATAGATCTCGGTTTTGACTTCAAACATGTTGTTCTTTCTTACCTGGATGAATTACTGGTCTACCATATATAGTTGAGAAACTTGAGATGTTTAGTTTTTGCCATAACTTGAATAACATGAAACTTCTCATGTTTAACTCTAAACATGTCTTAAACAGTACAAAAAAATTTAGCTTGATAAATTTAAAAGATTTATCTAGTAATCTTGACTATTTAAAATAATATGTTTTCAAAATCCATTTGATTTGAACTTACTATAACTAGTAAAGAGCAAACTCAAGAGATGAACAATTAAAAGCTTGACCGAGGGATTGCATCGGTATTGTATTTGAATCGACGATGAGATGTCTTTTCGAGTGGGTGGAATGGACATTTTAAATCCCGAACACCGCGGATTAACATTCTGCTGACAGGGGCTAGAAGATCTGAGCCGTTAAAAGGTGGCGGAAGTTGACAAGCAGAATCATCAACGTAGATGCAATTCCCAGACGGGATCCATGTTCATGACACGCTGGACAACCCAACAATGCCAGGTGGATCCATTCGTGTGATGTGCACGCGTATCACGTGTCCCACCCTCTTCGTCACCTCAACGCTGACTAGATCGTGTTGTCTCGAAGAGGACCCATTTCTGGCGTCACAGCCTCAGTACACTGTCATTTTTATTGGCTATGGAATGTGATACGAGATCGTTTCGTTGGCATCCCAGATGAATCTTGGAATGGTCTTCCCGCAATTAACGATTCGATTGGATTATATGAGTGCTCTTTATTCAAATCCAGCCATCCAATCCCCATCACGCTGGACAGGTGTCTGTTTTCTAGATTCCACTGTATCGATCGATATTGTTAGCAGAAGAAAATAAATAAATACTGTTATGAAGAAGCCCCACCCTTTTTTATGAAGAAGCCGATCGACGACGCCAAGAGAGAGGGAGGCTTGAGATTCTTCTCTTCCTCGTGCATTTTTCTTTAAAATCTATCGAATTTTAGGTCACGAGATTGTGTTTTAGGTGATTTCTATTAAGGAAAACCAAATTAGAGATAAACTTGGATAGAGAGAGATGGGAGCTTGGGTGTATACGTACAGACGTAAAGCTTGAAATTTGAAGAAACTTCTTGAGATTGTGCAAAAGGCATATCAAGCCTGGATTAGCTAGGTAAGGTGTTTTTTTGTAATTAAATCCTTTTTTCTTCTTCTTATTGATCAGGAGATTGGAAACTCTCAAATTAAGAGATTTGACTAAAAAGATACACTTTTCCTCTTAATTTCAAATTAATAAAAGCTTTATGAATATTCTTTTTAGTTGTCGTTAGTTTCTATTCAATAAACTACAATACTAACTAAAAAGACATGTAATTATTGAAATATAAAA
Organism: Salix arbutifolia; assembly: GCA_025169955.1. Lineage (NCBI taxonomy): Eukaryota > Viridiplantae > Streptophyta > Magnoliopsida > Malpighiales > Salicaceae > Salix > Salix arbutifolia. The sequence continues at coordinate 7,733,047 of CM045902.1, forward strand.
TAACATCTATTTCAATTTAAAATAGAGGATGATAAATTTAGACATTCCAAAAACATTTGTTTTTGTCTGAACTACACGACAGAATTATCTTCGATGTGTGCTCCATCATATCAGACATCAATTGCAAAAATCTCGAAGAAATTCAAACACATTGAGATGAGAGATTTTGTTGGCCAAAATTGCAGGATAAACCAGCAATCATTAAATAAAAACCAGTGATGTAATCTTCTAATCCATTGCGTGATCATAGCTTCGAGGACAAAGTGTTCTTGTATCACGATTGAAAAGGATATTGCATGGTTGATTTTTTGACTCGCGATTTTATTGTGGGTAGAAGATTATTCTAATTTATCTATATTTGTTTTTTATATTTTATATAAATAAGTTTTTTATAATTAAATTTTTATTTTAATATAGGTACCATTGCATGATATTTTTTATTTTATTTAATCATTTTCATGAATGTGTGTATTTTCATTATCTTTTGATCAAATAAAAATAATAATTTTAATAAAAAAAATCATTGAATACAACTAGATATATGACCCATGTTGCATGATCAAATTTCTTAATCTATATTTGTCTTTTAATTTTTATCTTTAATCAACGTTAATGACTTTTGTTTTTCATTTATCAACACAAATAATTTTTATTTATTTATCTAATTGCATACATATGTATTTTTTTATTTAAACTTGAGAATATTTTTTGTTGTTGTAAAAAACACGTTAGAAAAGCCTATATATTCAAAAACGTTTGCTGGAAGAACAAATTGACCGGTGGCATAACAGAGGTTAAAAAGCTAGAGGTCATTGTCGTTCTAGGCACACCCTCACAATTTATTGCAGATTTGTATAATGAAATTACTATTGTACTCTTAAAAAAAACATTTAAGAAGTCGGGTCGTTTTTTCATTAAATCAAAGTATATAATTTTTTGTATTGTAATATATTTGGTTTTCAATTCTTTATTGTTTTTTTTTTAATTTTATCCCTAGGTATTTGATTTTTATACCAAGTCTGGCTCTTCTTTTTTTATTGTTATTTTTCTCTTATTTGAAATTGTTTTTGTGAAGGATTTTTCTTCTTTAATGAACCTTGATATGGAATTATGTTTCATATTTTAAATCTTTTTAAAAAATCAAGTTTGTTAGCATTCTAAATGAGGAAGAGTAGGAAATTCAATGAAATCAATTTTTAAATGATCATAAACACAAACTAAAATTTTAGAAAAAAATGTTATCTCAACAAAAAAGAAAATAATAAAAATTAAAAACCAAAACTAAAGGCACATATATATAAACATGGACAAAAATAAGAATTATTTAAGAACTATAAAAAAAATAAAGGAGTTAAATTAAAAAATTAAATGTATAAGGGCCGAAAACAAAACCAATAATGTTATCAATTTCAATTAAATGAAAAAATTGAAAATATTAATAAAATATAACATCTATACATGCAAGGTTTGATATAATAAAACAAATCAATATACTCTATTATAATAACAGGAGCATCGAAGTCTTAACATCTAAAAAATTCATTATTATCTCTGCTAAAACAATAAAAAATATTAAATTACCTTGAGGAAAAAAATAAAAAAACATTAAAAAAAAGAAGTAAGAAAAAAAACTAAAATTATTATTATTATTAGTAGTAGTAGATGAATAATGGGGAGAAAATTCAATCAAAGAAAAAGAACCAATAAGTTTAACAAAAGAGCAAACAAAAAATTAAAAAAATAAAATTATAAGGAAAAACAGATAATTTTACGTTAAATAAATACAAAAAACTAATAAAAAAATACAAGTGAAAAAAATGATAAACTGAAAAAAAAAAGATTTAAAGGAAATAAAAACGAAAAAAAGACAAAGCATATCAAGGCGTGCTTATTAGGGGTCGAATCTCTAACTTCCTATTGGAAAGCAGGTGATCTATTCACTGTGTTACAGATGTTTCTTCGTATGTTATTGTGAAAACATAATTAAAAAGAAGTAAAATAGCGAACCGAACTGAATGAACTGAACCGACTAAAAAACTGAGTAACATTATTATAATCGATAATAATTTATCTCATTAATTACAGTAATTGAATTATGATCTCTTTTAATATATAGTATAATATTAGCATGCCGGACGTTAATTTAACTCTAACATGACAACATCAACAATAATACGTAGTCTAAAAAGAAATTTAATTATACAAAATTCCAAGTATAGAAATCCAAATAGCAAATAAAGATGAATAATAAATAGTAACGAGATGGAGAATATCTGATCATTCAGTGTACGTACGGCAGCTATGATCAAGAGTTATCATGACTGCTTTTGTGACTGAATTTGAGGGTTAATATTGTTTTTAGAAGTATTTAAAAATTATATTTTATATAAATTATTTTTGAAATCAGTATATTGTAATAATTTAAAAATACTAATTTTTTTAATTTAAAATAAAAAATAAAATAAAATATTTTCAAAATCATTTTTAAAACACGTTACCGATCACCCTTTTTAAATTTCCTAACTGATGCGGCTGGAGCCCATAAAGACCTAACCCTTTCGAGTATTCTCCAGCATCACTCCTTTCCCTTTGCTCTCCGAGAAAAAAAATCAAGGAGCACTCATCGACGATATCCAGATTCCTGTACGTCGATGTTATCTTTCACCATCAATATATCTTTTGGGTATTGCCAAAGCAAACTGATCATGGAAGCTAATTAAGAGACCCTCCTGTAAGAATCATTCAGGCACCAATCTGAAAGCAACGACCTGAACTGGGATGGAGACCTTGCTTGGTAGAGGGCCGGAGAGTTGAAACATGTATTCTAAAGGCATGGCAAGTTGCAAATATCACAAGGTAGGACCTCACATGAGATGTTATCTCATCTCAACAAACCTTATTAGCGAGCAGACATTGAAGGTTACCTGCCATCTTTCTTTTCATATGCTGAACGTATTCCGGTGATCTGTATGCACGATCACCGGAGACATGAGCGTAGATGTTAGATCTTCTCTGATATCTCGAGAATGTTTAAGCTAATCTTCACGTTACAGGTTGCCGTCAGCTTCCTTGACCGCCAAGTTTATCCTTTAAGTCATAATTAATTGATTAATTATGATAAAAGGGACACTTGAGGTGATGAATTATGGAATTACTGCTTTATTAGAACAAAAAACAAAACTGTGTAGTGATATGGTGGCGCGAGTGAAGCTCTTTCCTTCAGGATTGGTTTGCAGGAGCGGTAGAATCTGTCCTTGTAAAATTTAAGCTAGCCAGTTTGAAATATTTTTTTTAATTGGGTGATCTTTTCAAGGGAAGGTAAAATTGACATTTGGAAGGCAAGAGTCTCTTTCATGATTTTTTCTTGTTTGCAATAAATTATTATTATTATTTTGTGTCAATTCTTTTTATGGTAATTTTATATTTTTTTAATATATTAATATAAAAATATTTTGATATATTAAAAAATAAAACACTTTAAAAACCACCATAATCTCTTACTGAAGCCTCTGTTTTACATATATCTATGATTGAATTTTGAATTTTAAAATCCAGCTATTAAATCTTGTTATAACCAGAATATCTCAAAACATGATACTGTGTTTCAAAAATATTTTAAAAAAAATTAAAAAATATATTTTAATTTTTAATTTAAATTAAAAAAATTTAGTATTTTTAGATCATTTTCATGTGATGGTATAAAAATAATTTTTAAAAAATAAAAAAATATTTTCAAAAGCAAAATTAACAACTCCTAAACAGTAAATTAATCTTTAAAAAAGGAGAAATCTAGGTTGGTGTTATAGCTATTAGACAAGGATAGAAATGAATGCCACGTGTACTGAGTAAAAAGAAATAAATATTATGATCAAACGGGGCCTAAAATGGGTTAAAGAAAAAAGAAATCTGTAAAGGAAGGAGTTGCAAAGCGAATAATCTTTTCTGGAAACCTAATTGGATAATTATTCTATTTATATTTTATACAGCGGGAAAAGGAAAATAACTGCAGAAACAGAAAAAAGAAAGAAAATAAATAAAAAGGAAGCCCTCGTGATTCTCTTTTTTCCCCTTCTCCATTTACCTCTTGTATGTTATTATCAATCTTATCTTTCTCTTTCTCTTTCCTTTTCTTGTGCAGAGAGCTCCCTCCGCCTCCTCCCATCTCTTTCTATAAATACATCACTTTACTCTCTGTATGTGTCGCCTCTCTCCCACGCACCTTTTATCCTCTCTCCCTGTTTTTTATATTACCATGAAAAACAGCTAGAGGAGCTAAAGAGAGACACTGAGACAGACACACAGGCTTTCTTTCTTTCCGTGTTGTGATAGAATCATTATTATTAAAGACACATCAAAGCTGTTAAAAATACCACCGCCACTACTCTACATTACAATGTCGGCTTACAGAGATGAAGATCCTCGTATTCATGACATCAAAACTAGGATTCGTGTTGTTCCCAATTTTCCAAAACCAGGTTTTTTCTGTTTTTTTTTTGGTCTGCTTGGTTGCTTAGAAACATGGACTTAGCGGAAATGGCTTTATGATCTCGAAATTCTGGAGTTAAATTCAAGAATCGGTTGCTGCAACTGGGTTTTGCATACGAATTAAGTTTCTTCTCGATTCAAAGTTTTGTCCTTTTTAAAATTCTCACCGAGTTGTTTGAGTTTTTCTTTTCATTTCCATTTTGAACGGCACCGAGTGTTTATGCTCTTTTGTTGTTTTGGTAAAACACGTTTAAGGTTTCATGATTCAAGACCGTACGTGCTTTTCCATGTATATACTACTCTACCTGCACTGAAAAAGCAGAGAATCTAAGGCTATGCTTCTTTTCTGGTTAACAGTTTATCAGTGATGGTTTATTATGGCAGGTATTATGTTTCAAGATATCACCACCCTATTACTGAATCCTAAAGCATTCAAGGACACAATTGATTTGTTTGTTGAGAGATACAAAGGCAAAAACATTTCAGTTGTTGCAGGTAAAAAATACAAAACAAAACTCACAAGAAAGAGTGAAAGCCTCCATTTTTGCTTTTTATTCCTTAGCTGATTTTCATTTTCTTTGAGGTGTAATTAGAAGATCTGATTTTAGGCCTTTTAACTACTTTTTATCACTTTGATTTGGGGTTCAAGGTGGTGGGTCCTTTTGCTAACAGAGCAAAATGCACCACTGCTTTAGGGTTTATTTATTCATTTTATTATGAATGGCTTTTCGATGTGCTCATAAACGCCCCCATTATCTTCCTTGGTTTAACCGTGATTTATTTATTTTTTAAAAGAATAATAATTTATTTTTGAACTGTTTTGATATAAAAAATAAATTTAAAAAAAATACTAACCACATTATCAATGGAAGTGACTGTTTGTATTTATGTGATGATTTCTGTTATATATTCATCTGTTTTTCTTTTTCTTTACCTTTTTTCTGCAAGGGAGTGATTTCCTGTTTGACTAATGGGTTTTGTTAGTGTGGTGTGCCATTGATTGCTCTCTGCTCATTTCCCCCCCTTTAGCGGCTCTTATCTGACCACTCTACATCTCTCAATTGTAGCTGTTGTTTTTTGTTGTGGGCATGTGCTGGGATCTGATTTGGGTGGATTGTGGTTGGTGATGGCAGCCCACCCTGTTAAAATATGTTCGTGGGACCCAAATGATGCCAAGTTAAGATGGGCCGGCTTCATTAGGCGCTATTGTAACGTGGATTTCCCATCTTAGTGTTTGATGCTTTGATCCCATACCTCAGTCTCTTGTTGTTAGTCATATCCTTCAATATTTCCTTTTGCAGTAGCCAGTTTTGCATCTGAAATTGATGGCATTGTGAGGTTTTAAACGACGTCCTGCTGTCTTTTTTATAGTGGTTTTACGTTTTATCCTGCATTGGGTGATTTTGTAGGATGGCCACGGTCGTATTCCTCTTTGGTTAACAGGGCTGTGTTCATTCAGAAACTGTATTGTCTTAAGTTGCTCATGAGTGATATTTCATTAGCAGCACGTAATGTGTTGTTTTGCACTTACAAATAATAGCAAACCGTGCAAAGTTGAAGAGGTTTCATGATCTCTTATTGATAGTGCCGTTAGACCTCATATTGATTTTGCTTTTCGATTATGAAGGATGCGGTCAGCATTCAAGTGTACTTTGCTTTGTCTCATTGTGTGGGCATTGGAATCTGTCTCCTTGTTAGACCATGTGGATGGATTTTGTCTTATTGTGTTTATGTGGAACTTTATACATTGGTGGAATCTTCTTTAGAGATTATAGTTAACGTGGAAACGTTTCGGCCTTTTTCCTTGCCAGATAATTATCTATGTTTTTCGTACTTATCACCAGTCTATTGATGCTACCGCTGGATTAGCTCTAGTGCATGTGTTCAGTGTTTAGTCAGCTGGAGATCTAGCTTATCAAATTCTAGTGCAGGTTTATGTCGCATTCAAGTATCATGGGCATTGAATCTTGCCACTTGAGCTTAAAATAATCACATGATTTATTCTGCATAGTCCTTCCTATTCATCATAGTTTAGATGTGGCTTTTTTAAGTCTTCCAAAACTCTATATATAATGTTTTGCAGCTCATATTATTATTTTTCTTAATAGAAGTTCTGATAAAAACATTCTGTTGGTCAGAATGTTTTCCTTTGCGTCATTTGCGCGTCCTAGCTTTTGTGTCGTTCAACTGCCAGGGGGCATTTGATTGTTTTCATTCATAACTTGGAAGTACTCCAAGTTCCATGGTGATCAAATCTTAAATATGTTTCTTGATAAGATGTCTTGTGGCCTGCACTGATGCTCTCCTGCAAATCTTGTTAACTGCTGCCACAAACTTTGTATTTGCTTACCGTTACTGCTGATTATTATTACTCAAGCGGTCAAGATTCTTTGACTTTTGAGTAGTTTCCATTGAGTACTATTTCAAGGTTTGAAAGCTTAATAAATGGATACTCCCCCCTAATACACACTCACAAGACTGATGTTTTTACTGATAAAAGAGCCCAGCATTCTGTTTAGCGTATAAGAAATTTGGACCAGTACTCTTGTTCGGTAATGCAACGTAGACGAGCTAGAAAATATCCAAAGTCTGTATTCCTGAAATGTGAGCAATTGTCTTTTTCAGGAATAGAGGCTCGGGGATTTATATTCGGACCTCCCATTGCTTTGGCAATTGGAGCAAAGTTTGTTCCTCTGAGAAAACCAAGGAAGCTGCCAGGTACTCCTCGTCTCTTCACTGATAACTTTTCTACAGTGGCATGAACATGTTTATATTCTAAGATGCATTTGGTACGTCCATGATAAATAGCAAGCTAGTCGTCTGACATACTGATCGTACATTATTTGATCACTGTGTTGCATTTTATTTCTTCTCTCTGCATGCTCTGGGACTCTACAATTGATACTGATATTTGTTTTAATGGCCCGTCACAATTTTTAATGAAGTTAAATCGACAAAGGTGTAACTTGAAACTAAGACCTCACCCATCTTGAAACTACGCTGATGTGGAGCAATAATCATCCGCTGATTTACATCTTATACCCTGTTTGGCAGTGCATTGCAATCGGTATTTGCTGAAAAATTTGATTTTTTTTCTTCATTTTAAATGAATATGTTTTGGTGTTTTTAAATCATTTTGATGTGTTGATGTCAAAAATGATTTTTTTAAAATAAAAAAACATCATTTTGATATATTTCGACACGAAAATTACTTTGAAAAGCTACCGCAATCACAATCTCAAACAAGTTTTATACTCTCACAGCTGCTAACGTGTTAATTATTGGGCCTATCAGCACCCTGTATCCAATGGACTTTGTTCTATCCTTATCAGGTGTGATAGTGGATATCCATCTGCGTAAAGAAGCCAAATATCTCTCTCACAGTTGATATGGTTACTGTAGTCACAGAATGCCATGTCTTCTTCACACTGTTAGCCACCCAACCAGTTTGATGTTTTTATAAGTGCTTCAGAGATGTGCATTTTCTCCTATTTTTTCCCCCCTTCACACTGTGAGGAATGAGTTTGTCCACGTTAATTTTCACTCTCCGTATCATCTGTCACGTTAGAGAATTTTTCAGACACATAAGTATTGATGTCATTGATTTCTGTAGATGTCACTGTTTTATATGGACTAGAAATCTCAGCTTCAAAGATACCATGTGTGATACTTAATTTATAGTTTCTCTGTTTACAATCTTGTTAATAATTATTGTCATGTTGACAGGCGAAGTTATTTCAGAAAAGTATATTCTAGAATATGGAAAAGATTGTCTTGAGATGCATGTTGGAGCAGTCAAATCGGGGGAACGTGCTTTGGTGGTTGATGATTTGATTGCCACAGGTGGCACTCTGTGTGCTGCCATGAATTTACTCGGTAAACCTATTTATTGTTAAAAGACTTGAGATTCATGTGTGTTTTAGGTCGTTCCATGAGCTGTTTGTATAACAATTATTGTATAAAGACCTTATATTATAAAATATGCAAAAATATCTTATTTTTTCTGTAGAATCGAAAAGAAAACCTACTTGTGAGAATTTTATTTTCTTATTTTTGGATCAATTTTTCCAGTGTCATTTCAATTATTAAAATCAAAGTGATATTTCACATAATATCTTTTTTGAAGTTTTTGTCAAGTTAATATAGAGAATTGAGATGATGAAATGATATGTTTTTTTAATTACAAAAAATATATCTTTTCATTGCAAATTATGTCCCTATTTATATGAGTAGATAAACGGACAATTTTTTTAGTAATTTTTCTAGATATATAGACTAGGTAGCCAACCCTTTCTTTATAATAGTGACCTAATCATTCTTAAATGTGATAGTTGCATTGATTAAAAAAAAATTGAATTGTTTATATGTTGATTAAAATACAAATTCAGCTTCTGGTCCACTCACGTAGGACATTTAAAATGTCAATCAATCACAATAAACTAGCAATGAAACATGCTCTACTTGGAAGTGATAATCAAGTTTTGATGGCAATATTCTACAGTAGGAGTGATGCGTTTACTTGCATGATACACTGTAAATGTCGGCTGCAGAGCTGTTCAAGTCTTCATAAACCGAATAAACATTTACATGACAAGTTAGAAACCCAAGTTTTGCTGTACTAGAAAAAAGAAGATACTGAACAACAATTTTCACCTGGGGTTAATTGCTTCCCATGTGAGAGAAGTTTCATGGTCTGATCAATGGCTGGTTGTTTGTTAAATTTGTCTCCTTGTTGATTGCATTCTCAGAAATCTCACTGAAGCATGGTCCAATTCCTTGTGATATATTTTGTTTGTTTATTATCCAAATCTTTGTTCTAATTGAGTGCACGGCTCGACAAAATCATCTTTCAGAACGTGCTGGAGCAGAAGTGGTTGAGTGTGCATGTGTAATTGAATTACCAGATTTGAAGGTGTGTATGCTTCATTTTCTTATTTTTCATTATATTTTCTGTTGATCTTTATGTTCGGAGTTTCTGTTAGAAATAGGACTTATCGTGCTACAAATTTGTATATCTCTGTTGCTTTATGTCTCGAATTTTTCTGTCCTCTGCCAGTCTGTGTCACTCACTCACACACACTTGTATAATCTTCTTGTAGAAATAGGACTTAACCCTAGGGGGTGTTTGAGAATTCGGAAAAACATTTCTGAACGAAAAACATTTTAGAAATCAATTTTAACCATATTTTCAAACACACATAATTACTTGAACAGAAGATGGGTTGCATAATTCAACAGTTGATGATCTATGTTCTTGCAATCCTAGAATTTTCAGATGTGACAAGAAAAATACTTCCTTTTTAGCTGACTTCTCAAGGTTTTGACCTATGGCCTGAACACTTTAGTCATCCTATTACTCCTTGTGTCTCTCGGTGACAGCTTCTCTTTAGTTGTTGGTTTCATTTCCTGAGCCTTTTGCTGCGTAACCCAGCTACGGGTCTGGATATTCAAATATAAGATTTTCAAGGAAATCATAATTTTTAAAGGAGTTGCCAGCATAGAATTTCTGGGATAAATAGCTCAATGTGTACCTTGTACAATTGGTGAGGTCTTCAACACGTCTTTATGTTTATAATATCAATTTCTCTAATATATCCTTTTACTATGTATTTCTATCCAAATTAATATAACTATATTATTCATCCTAAAATTATCCTTAAACTATACAAAAAATAAATAAAAAATATTTTTTATAAAAATAATGATTGAGTAATATTAAAACTCTTTTATTCTTGACACATTTTGAGATAATTTTCTATTATATCCTTATATAACTGGAGGTTAATTTTGGAATGAAAAATATAATTTTGTCAATTTGAGTGGAAAAACTTGAAGGTTATATCGAAGAATTAGATACAGTACAAATGAAGGACTCAAATATAGGGGTATATAAATACATTTCCAATTATACAAGGATGGATTAAGCTATTTACCTTTTACAATCTTGAGACTAATTTTTTAGTGGAACCTTTGAGTTTCCGTGGCAGAATTAGGCTCGGAAATTTAATGGTTCTAAGCAAGTTTTCTGCTGATTTTGCATGGGGTGAAACCATTATGTTCGAATCCTGTCTACGAGAGATCTTTTGCTCAAAAGTGAAATTAGTCCTTGCGAGAGTTGAATTTTGGCTTCATGTTGTCCAATGGAAGAGGATTCTTAAGAAGTGAGTTTTCTTCAGTATGGAAAGAAACCTTTAAAGAGGTTCTGATCACCACTTCAGAACCTTAATCGTGTCTTTCCAAAAGCTCCACTGTGTCCAAATATAATAGGTTAATGGAGACCTAACCTGAGCAGTATATGCATTCCAATATTTATTTTCTTCCAAATAATGCACAACTTGAGGGTCTCGTCTGTAAATTGTAGGTGCTTCAAGGAAAATTAGTTTTTTCCTTGTTCTGTTTTCATGGAAAATAGACTTGAGATGAAGTTTCTGTAAGCAGGGTTGGAGTAACATTACAGCATGCCTATGATGTAGAAGCTGATTTTTCTGTAATTCTGAAGCTCATCAAGTGCTTAAATTGGCAATGGCATTACTCTTAAACCCTAATGGTTAATATAAAAGTAGTGCCTCTTATCTTGCTGAGTTTGTTGATGCTTTGAAACTGGCATGTAGATGCCATGCAGTGAAGTTGCTCCTTAATGTGTCTTTTCAGTTTGTTTACATGTAAACCATTCTCTGTTACAAAAATGACGTTATCATCACATTTATGGGTCTGATGTTGCAGGGTCGGGAGCGATTGAATGGCAAGCCATTGTATGTGCTCGTGGAGTCCCATTAATCATGGCAGAGGATACAATTCTACTGTGATGATGCAGAATGATAAATGTACATTAGAGGGATATCATTGGTTATTTTTCAGCTGGGATTTTCCTTTCATTTAGCCCAATTGTTTTGACTCTTAGCGAGTTTTGATAAATCATGTTGGTTGAGATCCTTACCATGTAATGTAAAAACATCGAATTTATGTGCAGGGCTTGATTTAAGGAAATGATTGTAGGAATCTCTCTCTTTTTTTAGCATGTAATTTAAACCATTCTCTGTTACCTATCCTGTGTTCATCCGAGGTTCAGACTTCAACTTTCAGAACAGAGATTATGTTGGCATCCAACTATTCTTTGCCAAACAAGGCAGCAGGATAACGAATGGAAATTACGGAACCGGGAAAAAATGACAGCACTTTCCCTGCTCTCTTCTCTTCATCACGTTACTTCAATTAGCATGGATGGATTTTGTAGAGTCCACTCCAGAGTTTGCTGTGGCTTATGATATTTTGCTGTTACTGACGTTCGCAGAATGAAAGCAGGATTCTTTCTCGGAGGAAAACCTTGCATGATAAGACGTTGATGTTCACATATTCACTTCTGATTATATATATATATTATATGGGTTTTGTTGCTGTGTTGGGACGCAGCAACAGTGCCTTCCCTTCGCAGTACCTATTTATTTATTATAGGAGTTTAGGGCGCTCGAACCACCTGCTCCACAGTAATGAATTTCTGCACATTCACAGTAAATGAAAGTGCAGAAATTCAAACCCAGGCCCCCCTAGGTCTCGGGTCTCTCTTTCTGTAGCAGCTGAAATTGTGTTGCGCTGTGCTTAAATGCTTTCGAACTTTCAAGTCATTGTGGGGTTCTCCAGGTTGGATTGACCTTGAAAACAATAATTTTCTGCATTGTAAATGAAAAGAATAATATTCTATGATGTAAACAGCGAGGCCCCTGAATTGTCTTGATCAGTTTCTGGTTCCAATGGGATCTAACTGGATTGGACTTGGACTGCTTGAACCTCGAAAGTCTAAATTGGAAATCTTTGAATTCTTTCTTCTTTCTTTCTCTTTTTCGTATTGAATAGCCAAGCAACTACGCCATGAAATTTGTGCCAGCTATGAAGTTACAATCTCTACTTGAGCTACCAAGACAAATAGTCAGGGACGTGAGTAGTGGGGGGTCAGTGTTACCATTAATGAAACTATAGGACTACAAGTTTGACATTTTGATTTTATGTTTAACTCTCCAAACTTCTTTATTTTTAAATAATTAAAGATGACCTGTTAAATATCATAAGTTAATTATGTAATTCAAATGCGAAATGTGTATATTGTAAATTCCCAAGACATTATTAGTTCTTGAACGATTATTTGATTTCGGTCATTGATTTTTTTATAACTTTATCATCTCACACGTTATGTGTTCATAGTCTTAAGCTTAATAGTTTATTTCAGCTCACATGCTACAATATATTTGAGATGAAAAATGTTATGACATCAAATTGAATCTTGATGTTAAAAAATAGAATTTAAGTTAATCAATTACAAAAAAAAAAAACTTATTTACAATTAAGTTCCACTTGATTAACTATCCTAGTTTATTTTTATACATAAAGTTTTCTTGATGTATGTGATCGATTATGTCTGTAATATTTTGATCCAATTATAAATCTTAATCCTAGTCAAAACAAGATTAAATAAATTTAATAATTTAAATTATTATCAATTTAACAAATTGATTTATATATGAAGATCAAGTGCGGTGTTCAGTAACCTATCACGATTCCTACAAATATTATGAAATTCATATATGATTTGACTTGATCTTTGTGTCACTAGTTTTTCAATATGATTTTTATCCATTTATCAAGAATATTATGATTTAGACATTTAAGCATAAAGTGTGTAAGCTCTATCAAGTTATATTCTCAATACCATAATCATTAATTATCTGAATAAGATCTAAAATTATTTTAAAATCATATTCCACCTTGTTGAAATATTTTACAATCAATAATATTATAAAAACACGTGAAATATTTTTTCTAATTTATCTAGAATAACAAGAGGACAATCCATCATTTATTTACACTATAAAAGATTTTGGAGGCAAAGGGTTTGTCATCTGCTCGTTGAAAATAAGAAAACCAGGCACATTTGTTTGAATTTCTAGTCACATACGCTTTGGACTTTTTTCCTATGCCATAAATGCTTAACCTTTTTCTTAGATACCCCTTTATTGTTTTCACAAAAATATATTTGAAGTATTTATTAAGATAATATTTAAATGAATGTACAATTATTATAAATTACGGTAATAAAATCAATTGCTTTATGAATAATTACATGTTAGCATGATATGTATAATTTCTAAAATGATATTATAATTAACATTTATATATTATAATTTCTTTATATATTTTTATAAAATGCCTTGCTGTGAGCCCTAACAAAAAATGAGGTGATGGCGTACCCAATCCGAATCATGGTAAAACGACTGATGACCCCCACACAAACATTTTTTGGACCGAACTCTCTTATTTAATCAGAAAAAAAGAAGTTACAAAGAACAAGAGCTGGTGGGCTGAATCATGGCAATTATGAGTGCATTGAAACAAAAACAGGGAGGTGGATTAATTAATTAGCATTTATCAACCCAATTTCTCTCACAGCTCAGCATTTAAAAATTGAAAAACAAAGAGAAATTGTGTTGAAAAATGCACCGTATTTAACACAAAATAAAAGGAGCTTCCCCGGAGATAAAAAGGAAAGAGCGAGAATAATTTCCACGTATTTTTACAATTTATAGATGATAAGAAAACAAGGCAACACCGCGCGGCTATCGAATACCAGCAACTCGCCGTTATCCCCACTCACCGAGTCAAACCCGACCCGACAGTCATCTATCAACGAATCAAAACCGATTTGCTTTGTAACCCGACCCGCTACGACCCGGCAAACAAGCATGGCTCTCCTTCCCCTACCAGCACCAGCGCTCTCATGAGCTACACCACTTCCGGAAAACGTGCAAACCACTGCCCCTTTCCCCCCGGGGAAAATCCACGCAACACCGCGCGCGTCATGTGCACCACCAGCTGGACCCAGGCAATAAAACCGCATCATCTCGTTTCCATCCGCGACGCACCTCGCATTCTCCTCCCACGTGGTCCCACCCGATAACCCGGCCCGGGTTTTAACGTTTTCTCGATACTCCTCAAATCGGGTCACCGTTTTTGACCCGTTCTGCACTTTGAAAATCATCTCGATCCGACCCGGAAATGATTTATTGCTCCAACTCGTGTGAAAGATAATCTCCACCACATTTCTCGAAGGGTGTCCCTCGGGCAGCTCGGCGAGGGAAGGGAAAACTGGGTCAGAGTTGCGGGTTGACCGAGAAAGGGCTGGGGGTGTAGAAGCGTGTTCAGGTTTGAGCTTTTGGTGGTTCCGACTAATAGGATGGTGTTTAGGCTTTGGTTTCTTGGTTTTGGTTTCAATAATGACATCTTTAATGATTTTTGAAGAGGTTTTTCTGCAACTGGAACTGGGTAAGAGGTGTTTTGGGTTCGGATTAAAAACATCGTCAAATGCTCTTGACTTACATTGCAATGACTTAACCCACCCGCTCGCCATTGAACGGACCAGCCTGCAGACCAAAGGTTTCTTCCAACAAAACAAAGACTTGTCGTAAAGTTGAAGGAATTGAAAAGAAAACAAGATCGGGAGAGAGATAAAGAGAGAGTTTCTTGAGTTCTTGCCTCTCTCTCTCTGTCTTGAGTTTCTTGGGTTAGAGTTTTTGGGATGTTGAGGTCATGTTTTCTTTTTCTTGACAGAGGCGAGGAGTTTGTATTGTGGG
Organism: Salix arbutifolia; assembly: GCA_025169955.1. Lineage (NCBI taxonomy): Eukaryota > Viridiplantae > Streptophyta > Magnoliopsida > Malpighiales > Salicaceae > Salix > Salix arbutifolia. Next base: position 7,748,151 of record CM045902.1, read on the forward strand.
AGTAAAGAATGGCATGGAAGGGACATGGCGCGATATATTAAATGGGCTGCTTCTGCCCCTGCCTCTTTCACACGCTCACCGGGTATGTTTTGAAATGACGATAGTGACCTAGACGGGGTTGGTCTTTGATTGCCCACGTGCGCGCGCGTTTTCCTTGTTTAATTTGATTTTCCCGACGTGATAAATAGAAAAGGAACAGAAAACGTTGCTTTATGTGGTCTCAGGCATCGGCCGTTAACCCAAAGAGAAGGAGAAGGAGAAGGAGAAGAAGAAGAAGAAGAGAGATTTGGTTCAGGAGAATTTTCTTTTTGACGACAACTATATATTTAGGGTTTCGAACGGTGGAAAGTAAAAGGGTTTAAACTTTTTATTAAGACTTGCTTCATTTCCCCATTTTTAATTTAATGCTGCCATTAATCTCAATCTTGAGAAGGAAAATGTAAATGCCATATCTTTTCGAGTTAAGTATTCTCTCTCTAAATATATATAAAGAAATTTGGTTGCTTTGGAGAGGATCTCATCTTATCAGCACCTTTTAATTTCACCTTTAATGCCATTTTTTCCGGTACAATTTCGTTTATGCTGTGTGAAGTAGTTTTGTGTAATTTTTAATGGTGTAGAAAAGTGCACTATGTTCTAAGGTCAGATTATTATTAATATTATTACAAAAAATAATGTTGGAAAAAGATTTAAATTCCTTTTTTTAAAAAAATAAAAAAAGATCAAGTCCCATGATCTAAACAATCCCATGTTCATCAAATCTAAAACAAAAATAAATTAAAAAGAGAAAATTGAAGAGAAAAACCAATTTAACAAAATAAAAAAATTCAAAACAATGAGGATGAAATTGAAAAAAATATCACATAACCAATTGTGATTGAAAGGAGAGATTGAAAACAAATTAAGATTTTATAATTATAAAAATTAAAATTGATGTCTCATATCTCAATACATAAAGGGTGACTCCAAAACTATTATTATTATAATATTTCAATGAACAGTACGTACGCTTTTCTTCGAGCTATAATATGATCAAAGAGAGGAAAAACATAACATTTTGCAGATCGATCTTTATTTACTCAACGAGAAAGAAAATTATAATGATCAAATATTGTTCGGTAAATCCCACAGCAGCAGTATGCTGTCTCTTTCTCATTTAACCTTGATCTGGACATTTTTATTAGAAAATGCCGAGTAGCTTGAAATTCATGATCACTTTTCCTTTCGGGCGTACCGTCCATCTGCCCTAAAAAAACAAAAAAGGTTAATAATTTTGTATCGACATGGTGTAAATTAGTTAGCACTCAATCCAGTCAAGTCATTTTCCATTGAAGGCCAGCTCTGCCACCTGGTTTTCATCTACCACTGTTTCTCCTTCGAATCAACTATACACGGGTTTCTTGGTGAGGCTGAAGTTTCAATGCAATAGGAAAAACCCTATGGGACCCCTCCAGGTTTTTCGTTTTGTTCTTTATGCATCATTGACTCACCTGCATATATCGAAGAAGGATCTTAGCTAAGGAGACTTGTTTGAATGATGTTCTTACGGGCAGTCCCTCCATTACAGGCAACAATCCCCATTGTGTTCACATGCAGCGTAATTCAAGAATTTTCTCAGTGGCAATTTTCTATTATGATTATAGGGTCCGGGCAATCAAATTCCACTATCCGGGTTGTTTCAGTCACTACATAACGAGTGGTTTTTCTTTCTTTAATCGATCTAAAAATGAATTCCTTGCATTAAAAAAAGATAGAAAAGCATGGAGGGCCAAGGAGGTGGAATCTTTTATTGGAGTTTGAAACGGTACAGGTGATGGAGAATAGAAGAATAGAAAGAGAATGGAAGCTGGCAGAGAATGCAATATCTAAAAAGCACTGAAATTTAAACTAGTAAAACGACAATTTGTCTTCCACATTTTCTTTCTTTTAGGATTTTAATACTCCAGATATCATAAGATAGGTAGCAAGTCGCTATTCAAAATGTCTGGTACTCATTGGGATAATGGCTAGCGGTTATGTTAGGAGGCGACAGCATTGATTTGTGTAACCCTAACAATAATTTTATATCCATCCTTTCCATGCCAAACAGTACTTTCACGGCTCAACTCTTTAGAATTGGTGACTGACATGGCCACCCATTAGGTTATCGTAGCAGAAAAACTTGAATATTCAAGCAATACCTCAGCAAGTTTTGATTACATGGTAATAATGAATTCCATACGGTCATTTGATTAAAAGAAGTGCAATAGGTTTGGCATGGAAATGGTTAGTGCACAAAAGCTAAATATGGGTGGGTGAAGGTGGGGTTGGGGTTGGGTCGGCTTGCCAGCCTTAGCTCTCACGCCTGCAGAATCTATTCGAGCTCCGGGAACTGCGTTCAATGTGGCGTGCTTGGTTTTTAACAAGCCCCCAGAATCCCCACTTTTGTTTCGAAAATGGCATGCATGTTTTAGTTTTCTTGGAGAAGCTTGTTTAGCCATGAGTCCCTCTCACTTTAGCTCCACATTTCTTCATAAACTTGCGAGATCGAAATGATTTTACCTCTTAACTTTTGTGCCCGTCGTCCGGACTTTTGTCTTTTGCTTTTACCTCAGCTGTAGCTGGTGAGGTAGTCTAGATTTTACCATTAGAGATGTTTATAGATATAGTTGTGTGGGATTTACGATCATTTATATTTTGCAAATTATAAACATGATCTATTCAAACTTTTTTGGACTCGAACAGGTTAGATGTTTTGGATTTCTATGGATATTCATGGATTGAGTTTATGTTACATGAGTCTATATTTAGAAACGTAATTATAAATAGATTGTAGGTATGATCATGACACCCCATCATTAGGTTTACTAAAAAACGTTTTTTAAAATGTAATAAGTTCCTGAACATTCCAAATAAAAGATATTCAAAGGCTTAAATAAGTGATTGTTTCAAACATTTTTGAAAAAACTTAATTATCATTTATTTATTTCAATTTTAATTATTTTAATATTTTTAAAATTATTTTAATATACTAATATTAAAGAGTTGATGCATATTTCGAGCATCTTCGAGCCATGAAATAATCAATGCATTTTTGGCCAGCTAATGCAAATGACTTAAATGCACTTAGACCTCCCTTCGTTGCCCCATAAATGAGATATTATTTGTTGCATTATATTTCTCAGTCAAACCCTCATAAATGCCGGTTTAGAATTTTCCCCTTGATGCCTCGTTGTCATCCTGCCACAATTTTTCGGAGTAACATGGGACCCCGTTCTTACATCTGTATTCGCTATATTAGCAAGAACTAAAAATATATTCATTTATAAAAAACACAATATTTTTTATTCATGCATACCTTTTTTATTTTCATAAAAATTATTTTATCAGTAATATGGTTTTTTCAAATATATTTTTAAAACAATTAAATAAATATTTAATAAAAAATAATATTGTCTTTCCAGCTTTTAGATGATGACATGTAAAATAAAAGAATAATTAATATGATTAAAGTTTATTAAAAAATTACACTAATATATATAATGATTGTTATTGAATATTCATGATTGTTTTTTTTTTTAAAAATATACCAATTAGATTCATATATGATTTTTTACAAAATAATTTTTAATATTATTTTAAAAAGCTCTAATTTATTTGAAAATTATGGTATAAACAAATGGTTATTCAATTGTATAAACAATATGCTGTTCACTATGACAAAAATTAGGGTATGAGTATCTTGAGTCTCAAAACCTAAATTTCAATTTATTTCTGTTTAAAATTAGGCAAAGAAACATGGTGTGAATCTCAATAACTCTATTTTTAACCTTAAAACACTTTTTAATTAGTTGAAATGAAACGGTAGAAGATCGACGTGGTTTATTTTTTCTTACAAGTATAATTATAATTAATTTTATTGGAGAAGAAGACCTGCAAGCAAGCTCGAATATCCCAGGAGTGAGAGCAACCGTTGCACTAAACAGCAACCCCACATCAATAAACCAGACAAGAATGGAGGTGGTGGAAAAGAAAAGAAAAGAAACAACCTTGACTTGCGGGGTTGGGTAAGGGAAGGTTGGCTGGGCAAGATTTTAGGCCACATTTCAAGAGGTTTTACGGTGCCGACGAGCTTTTCTCTTCACAAGGTATATGGAAGTCAATTACACAGCAGGATAGGTCGTCGTCTTGGTCATGTGATGTTCGAGAATAGATAATGAATGGAGCAGCTCGTGATCAAATTCGATTCCTGACATGTTTTTCCTCCCAAGACAGCAGATCTTGTTTGGCCATCTTGTTCCCTACCACCACCACCATGTTTAGGCACGATCTCAGCATAGTTTTTTGTTAAAATACTCCACTACCCCGCCCCCATCATTTGATCATTTGATCATTGAATCGTGCGTTGTCTTTCATGGCTAACAAATTATTGCCTGAGAACTGAATCCACTCGCTCGTCCTGATCCAGGGAGGAATCCTGTTTAGTATCCTCACCGTTTGCTACCAGTCATTCGCTGTCCGTTTCTTGCACAAATACTATCCATCCCCCTTAGCCCCCTGTTTCTCAAACTGTACAAGGAAATGGGTTTCGTTATCAACCCAGTGTTTAAGAGGCAAAATTACTAAGAAGGCCCACTATTTCTTGCTAAAAAGAGCCCAAAGTCAAGCCCATTGATGGTGGATACTAGCCTGCACAATAAAGTTAGAACCCGCTCTAGAAACCGTAACCTTACTGTGCTCAAGAATTGAAAATGAGCACTTACTTTAATTAGCATCACTAGATCTCCAGGACTCCAGTCCACCCTGCTATTCAAATCAATGCTTTTGCGGATTTTGGACTTCCTTAACACCCTCACTTCCTAATACTAGTCTGTGACTCGGCCATCCCGATCAGTGCTCGACTTTTGATCCTGGACTTCCACTCTGTTTATTCTCATTCTCTCTCTTAAATCTTTCCAGGAAATACCAACTCTACTGATGCCTTTTAATTTTTACTAACCACGCAGCAGAATGACTTAGTTTTTATGCGTGATGCATAGGATATGGGTTTTCCATTCCATCCTTACATTTCCCTATGCGCCAGTAAATTGTCCATTGAATGCACTAACACGCACAAGGTGGACCTCTCCGAATTTATCTTGATGCGAGATCCATATTCAAGGTATCACTTTGATGCGAGGCTCCAGAATTCTGAGATGACTAGTGCGAGTTCACTGAAACAATAGAATACTGGAATGTGCTGTTGCTGGCTTTTGGCATGCAGCCAAACCAATTTGTATCATTGTTTTGTCTCAATTTGTACAGTTCATTGGTACTTGGCACTAAATATGATTATCTGATCTCTTCAATTTGGCTGAATGCAATTGTTTTTCACCACAATATTATCATACTGTGATTATTGGAAGTGGTTCAATGGTACCTGGCATTGAATATTTTCAAATCCACTTCAGTTGCAACAAAGGAAAAAAACAATCTAATCTTCGAGATTCTTCATGCGTTCACTATAATGCTGATGCGATGGCCAAGTAGTTGCATTAACTTTCAGGGCTCAGAACAATAATGCATGCATCTTTTGGAGGCTACAAAAAAGGGCTGTAATGTTGTCTAAAATGTCATTGACGGCCCGAAAACGTTCCAACTGTCCTTGACTTGAAACTGGTCAGCCCCTTAAATCATAGTTTGCTTCAGTTAAGGTAATATAACGGCCCATAATGGTTGGTGGACTATTTGTGATGACATGCCTTTTCCTACAGAAGTGAGGAAAATAGGCTCACAACTCGCCACGCAGACCCCAGATGGAAGTACTGAACTGGAACTGGAGGCTGAACTTGTGCGGCTTTTCAATTTTTGTAATTCTCAATGGAGCACTTGAGGTTTAGCATGGCTCTCGTTTGGGTGTATCATCCATGAAACAGAGGCATTTGCTTGGAACTGCTCCTCTAGTTGCAGAAGAGATTAATGGGGATTAAATTCATCATCGAAAACGGGGAGAAAAGAAAAAACTGGGTGGGGGTGGGGGGCTTCTGGCAGGATCTGTAACGTATTCGGTATTGTATTTTCCAAAGGATAATGTCTCTTTGGGACAATGAAAAAAGAATAATGAAAAAGTTTAGAAAGTAGTCAGCTCAATGATTTATGCAATTGCAAAACTTGCTTTTGTTTTGTTTTTGATCCAGCTATGATAAGATAACACTATCCGATAAGGTAATGTTTGTTGTTTGATTGATTGATTGATGTATTTCGTGCTGCTTTTAGTCAGTCAATCAGGAAAAGGGACAAGGTAAACTTGCAAGATTAGTGCTGACAATGATTGTTGAAACTTCTCTCGTTGCATCGCTGTTTTTGTGTGAGAGTCATGATGGAAATAGGGAACGCATCCAAGCATAAAGAGCTCCAATACGTTGTGCTAACATGCGAAGCTGACATCTGGTAACGCCAATGGGGATCAAAAGGATATACTTTTCTGCATGTTAGCTTGTTGTATAGAAAGCAGGTTGTAGAATACTTTTCTGGATGGTGGGTTTAACATGATCCGTGTCATTATTGTGTTTCAAGTCCATTTCTAATTGCTTTATTGAAAAAGATAAGCATATGCGTTCTTCGAATTCTGTACATGTTTGCAATTTTCGTTTTGAGTTGCAATCACATTTTGTTTCTGTAGAATCTGAAGATGGTCTCTATCTAGCCTGCTAATGAAAGGGTCCTACCATGGAAATTAAGCCTCTTGAATTTGTGACCTGTTGCCATGTTTGTCTATATTGAGTCTTTCAATGTGGCTGGTCCCCAGATCAACGATTGACCGAAAATGAAGGTTGGCAACTTGCTGTTTGATGATTACGTAATTTTGTTCTTGTTTTGTGGAGATGCTGTTGGAGCTTATCAACTTGCGAAAATGACAGCTGCATCTGTATGTGCTTTACTCTCTTCATTTACAATTTCTTGATTCTCCTGTTGAATCAAGCGCCCTAAACTCTTCAGGAACACAAATGCCCCAATCTCGTGAGATTGAATGGCCAAAGCGCTCCATTTATTTGGCGTTTTAAGAGTTTACAGAAAGATTTTATGAATAAACAGGCTATAAAAGCCCACCTACAGTGCTACTCCGATCGACATGAAACATCAAGTTTTTACGACTTTTAAGTCCACACAAAAACAACCCTGTCATTTTCTATATCGTGGGCAAGTTTTCATTTCACTGTTTACAATAAGATTTAGAGTTGCAGATGATAAGATTACAAGGAATCTCTCTTACTGTACTGTTCTTTTAGAGACTTTAAGAGGCAATAATTTGAAGTTTCCTTGCATTGACCCCAGATCAAGTTTCGAAATAAATTGATAGCCAAAAACAATCATGCCAGTGTGCCAGGATGCACGGATTTGTTACTGTTGGCCATTTTATGGCTGGTGCAGGTTTATAGAACGGCACCCTAGGAAGTGTGGTTGTTCACCTACGTACCTTCAAGATTCATGGACCGATCTAGCACCTGATTGCCTCTGAAATGTTAGACCAGTCAAATCTAACATTTATGATTATGATCAAATTCAGGACAGAAGTTATGCAGAGAAAGCCTGTTATGGAAACAGTGACCAGTAACTGTCATATTTATCTTCGCGCTAGCTTGTGAGTGGAACCCCGAGAAAGTGATGCAAGCATGTGAGGCATAGCTGTTTTTTTTTTTTTTTTGCAGTTTGTACACTTCAAATTTTTTTTGTTCTGTTTCCATTTTCCAAAAAGATTTAGGACCACTGGGATCAGAGCAAATTGGGTTTTGGAGCAGAGAAGGTCCGGGGCTGGATTTTTTTACTTAACGGTTTTGGTTTTTTCTTTTTCCCCATCCTCCATTATTCACCAGACTATTTACCCATTCGGTCATCGTCGCTGGCAGAGTCAGATAACCTGGGCAGGAGAATCAGAGGAGAAAGACTGACAAAGTGGAAGAGAAATATCTTGGCAAGCTTTGAAGGGATGGAGTCGACAGTGGATCGTTTGAATGACTTTTGTCCTTTCCCCACTAGCTATGAATTACGATGAGCACAGCAGTAGATTTTGCTTTCTTCAGAACGCATGCACCCGTCGTTTTATTATTGCAGAAATAATCATTGTAGTGTTAGAACATGTCAGCGAGTTTGCTAATGTAGAGATCAAGTGGGCAAAAACATCCTATGTACACACAATAATTTTATATGAAAACGTATCAGTACATAAATGTGCTGCTAGCCACTGCATAATCTGATCGATTAATGTACTAATTATGGGATTATTGTTTTATCGACCATCACGACGACAGAAGAAGTCATCTGGTATATTTTGTATCAGGCTTTGTAGCTTTATATCCTTCTCCTTGTATCTTGATGATTTTTATATATAAAAAAAAAACCCAGATAGTTGAAAGCTACCTCCACAGTCCATACCATCCCTTCAATATTTCCCACATTAGTTTTTTGTAAATGGAAATAAATTAATTTAGTCACTACAATAACTCAAGAGGGAATCTAGGGCAATCATATTTTTGTTCACCAGGGAAGATCCTATATTCTTAATATGATCCCTATCATGAGGTAGTTTCCTGAATTTCAATTTCGGAGGGAAAACTTCAAGATCGAAATCATGTCTCCTTCTTCCTTTATGCAGGAGAATATTGGACCGGTACTGGATGAATTTACAGCTCAATGATAAAAGCGAAAGAAAAATGTATAGATCATGATGAATGATTGACCTCCTCCAGTGAAGTAGGTTTTTAACTTGCCTTCCCCTTTGGATGTTGGGAAACCTAGCCACACAAGTCTAGGGAGAACAAATTGATGGGTTATTATTAATTGTAGCCTGTCCAATCAAATTTGTTTTTGTGATTTTAGATTATTTTAATATAATATAATAAAAAATAATTTATAAAACAACCTTAAATAAATACCCTCGTAAATAAAAGCAAGGGATGTCATATATATAATAAAAACAATACCTTTCTTTATTGTATGGTGCAAGTCGGTCACGCAGCTTCATGATTGCAATTAATAAAGTGCTTCCATATTGCAACCTCGTTTTTTTTTTTAAAAAAAAGAAAGAAACATCATTCAAATTTCAAGGACGCAATAATTATAACATCTTTGTATTGTTCATTTAGTCAATGTGATTAGCATTTCATGTATTTCATAAAGAAAGTCCAAGACAATCATTTGCCGTTCACACCAGAAATTTCCACTCAATAATATCAGGGCTCTGTTGATAACATCATCGAGCTTGTCTGTATGGCTCAAGTGGGTCATGTACATATGTAACCGATGTCTTCTCTTTATTTCCTTTTTTTTTTTTTTTTTTAAGGATGCAATCACAGATTTTCCATACTTTGTTTTCCACCAGCTTAACAGAGAAGATCATTTTTTCTTACAGGGAAATTGAGGGGGTCCACCAGCTTCTTGTTTAACGTCTTCCACTTCAGGCCTGGCAAAGCTCTTGTTTTCAGGGGGCAAGTCCACTCAAAATCCGGTCAAATATAATAAACCCGACCCGGCTCCATAATATTCTTCCTTTCAAACTCAGCTTCGATAATCGTCTTTTAATTAAGCGTACCGCTTTGATATTCCTGATCGAGACCTTCGAGCGGATGTCTTCGAATTATTCGTTTCTTCGGATCAAAGAAAGCCCATTCTGACAAGGGTGAAATAGAGCCCAACTAATAGGATCGATGAAAAAAGAAATTCCCACATCGAATTGTTGCCTCGAAAGGGTGAGGAAATGCATGGGCAGGCACATGTTGTGCTGGTGAGGCACAATTTTGATACGATATAAATTTTGAAATGATAGGGGAGCGTACAAGTGTTGCTCGTTGGCATCAAGGAGATGGGAGGGGCCGGCCGGGGTCGTATTTCTAGGGCTCCAATGAGTTGTTTCCCTGCTGGAAGTTGGTGATCTCCATGGGGAAAAGAAAGTTCAATGTTAAGTGCTTGAGAAACATGGATGTGATTGCAGGTTGTTGGTTTCCTCGCAATTCTCGACCCACGCCCTTCTCCTTTGAATTTGCGTTTCCATTATTCGATTTCTGTCCTTCATCCTTTTCAATTCGACTTCATGATTTATATTGGAATAAAAGAGCCCCCCCAACACACACACACCCTAAACAAATATCTAAGCTTCATGGTTTAGCCCTGTTTAGGAGTGCGTTGCAACCGGTGTTTGCTGAAAATTTGAAATTTTTTTTCATTTTAAATAAATATATTTTGGTGTTTTTAGATCATTTTGATGTGCTGATGTCAAAAATAATTTAAAAAAATAAAAAAATATCATTTTAATGTATTTCGGCACGAAAAGCATATTGAAAAGCTACCGCAATCACACTCCCAAACAGGCCCTTAATATATACACGCACCCACACTAGTCATTACCCGCGTCTCGTTGTGGTCGGAATCCACAATAATCTATATTTATGCACACCGTGAAACAACTAGAGTGAAACAACTATAATTTTTATATTTTAGTTAATGTGTATATGTGATATTAACTGGACTCTATAGCTAGGCGGTGGCACCCCTCAGCGAAAAATAAAAAAATGAGATGACAACTCTATTTATTTAGCACATGCACTAACACCTAAATACAACTATAAGTGGTATCACCCCCTTATGGAGGTGGGGGGGCCTTGATCCTATAAGATTCCTTGGTAAAATTTAATTTACTTATTAAATTGACACCCACTACTAATACTTACTTAAAAATCAAGTTAATAGTATGTCATAAAATAATAAAACCGGGTCCCCAGAATGGATAACCACGCTGCTGCTCCTCATTTTCTCAAGTTTTATTATCTGCTGGTTGTCGTCTCCTTTTGTAGCTGGGCCATCACTCGCTACCATCATCACCAAATTGTTTTTCTCTTACCATGGATATATTTCTAGAATTTGTGCAGAAAATATCCTCCTTTTTCTAATCGATTCTTCATCACTTGACTAGTTTGATAAAGCATGTCATGGATGAAGCTTCCTATATTTTAGTTGATGGCAGGAAGTGATAAGGAACACGACCAAATTGATGCTACGCTACAAACAAAGACACTCACGCCTTGTCTTTTTTTAGAGAGGGAAATTCTTATATTAGCCTAATTTATGAAGGCCCTTGTGTTATAAACCACAGAAAAAGTTTTATTTAATCTTCCTATGTTTTTTCTTGCTTTTGTCTTCACTTAATATGCAAAACCAGCACAAACAAGCACGGTCCATGGTGGAAATAAGGTGCCAGTTTATTCACCGTAAAGACAATTTATGAAATATCAATTACACTACCAAATAATTGGTAAATATGTATATTTGGTAAATTTTTGTTGCTTGGCTGGACAAATGAAGTTGTGTCATATGGACAACCATTCAAAACTCACGAGGGTACTAGATTGGACCCACTTGAGAAATCTTGAAAAGTATCATCGACCATCCAAACCAAATAACACGTCGAGACCTGAATGATCTCAAGATTATAAATAATAATAGAAAAATAAAAATACCACTATTAATTAGGATAACTTGACTATTTGTCCTCACAGAGTTGAGGCTGCAATTTCTACCAAATAATTCATGTACGTACATGTTGGACTGATTAAATTACTTTAGATTTTTTCATCTCTCTCCTTTTTTGAATCTAAATAAAGGTGGGAGGAGGTTGCGAGAGCTGTGATCAGTAAAAAATAATAATAAAAAAAGGTTAAATGCTTGGATCGAGATCGATTTCTTTCAAAAGGTAGAAATCACCAGGCGTGGTGGTCTTAAGATTATGTTATTAGCCCTTGTGTCAAGGCGTTCTCCTCTCCTTCGACACATGAGCATGTGGATCCCCGCATACAATCACACTACGAAGGACATGCTTCACACTATATATATATATATATATATATATATATTCTCAAGGCTTGATGTATAAGCATATATAAAATTAACATTGTGCTCATGTCAATCAGTGCAAGCAATGCCTTCGAAAACGACTAATACATAAAGTTAAGGGGGACACCAATAAATAAAAGATAAAAGAAGAGGTGGGATTCAGTAGTGTTCCTTGCGCGACACTTATCACTTTTTCTTGCCTTTTCAACATGGTGCCTGGAAGCGACTTGCGACCGGGAATGCCAATTTTATTGGGTGTTTATCACTCTATTTCAAAAACATTTTGAAATAGATTGAATTGAATTTATTTTTTATTTTAAATTAAAAAAATTAGTGTTTTTAAATAGTTTTGATGTACTAGTATTAAAAATGATTTTTAAAAAATAAAAAATATAATTTAATTCAATTCTGATAAAAAAACATTTTTGAAAATAATACTGAACAACGCAATATCAAACATTAATTTAGGCTTATTGCGGGGCCGCATGTGATGGGGTGTTTAGCAGACACATGGCTAGGGGATGACGCAGAGAGTGTTGGTCTCACAAAGAGCTGACACCATTATTTCTTGGAGTGGGGATTTATGATTTGATTTGCAATTTTTCATATTTTAATTCACCTCTCTCTGCTGCTCGGACTGGATTCTCTGTGTTCTGCTCTCGAAAACCCATCTCAGCTTTCTATTCACCGCTTCATGGTTTTGGCAAATGCAAACAATGGAAGCCGTGAGGACACCACTTCATCTTTTTAATGTTTTAACACGGGTATTATTTATTTTAAAAACACCAGTAATTGATACTTTAAAAACAAATCTCACTTAAATATTTTAATATGAAATATCAACGTGTTGAAAACAATATTGTGCATGAATTAAAAAAAAAATCTCAAATAATCTTTAATGGACATGTTTTGCAAGCTTAGCATCACTCAATCTCTCGCGTTGAAAGATTATGGTATTTTTTTATATAGTGATGAATTCAAGACTTAAAATTGAACCCGTATGGCACACAGACTTTCTGATAAGAAAAGGTACAATACCCCCCCTATCCTTCAACACAAATTAACCCATTATTTACATGCAAAATAGTACCCAAGAACCCTAATTACCGATCTAAACACCACCCCTAAAAAAACTCAAGTTCACTGACAGACGCCATCAATAGCAAAGGAAGTGGCCGACGAAGCTCCTCTTCATCATTAACTTCAGGATCTCGTGAAAACAGTTCCACTGATGGCTGAAGTCCTTTCCGCACAACCAGATCTTCTGCTCGATCCTTTCTAATTTTCATTCATGAATGCATGGTAGATGAGGAATCCGGTAGGAGTACTGCAAGTTAAAAGGAGTTTCATTGTTGTTTCTCAATTTCTGATGAACTGATAAGTTTATAATTGAAGATGACGGCTAGTGAGGGATCAAAGGGAAGGGAAGGTGACCGATGAAGTTTAAGATTTTTAAAGTTTAAGAGACATAATAAAAACTTGAGATTATGTCAAACATCACGTCTGAGATTTCATTACCTAGCTATACAAGTCGAAAGTGTGAGACAGATATTAATCTCTCCGTCTCATCACAGTATGAGAATTAATCGCAACTTGTTGCTTGACAGCAACAGACTGCGTACCATCCACCATTAAAAAAAGATCCACAAAACGACTTGTCATTGAGAAAATGCCGCAGCAAGGAGCTACCCAAATGGAGAGATGGTCATATTTTCCTTGTGCCAATTTTTATTCTGTTCATCAACCCCACAAATAGTAAAGCTTGGGGGCTATAGGTTAGCAAGGTGGGGCCTGATGAATTCTAGCTCTATCTATTTACAATTCACCAAATGAACACATCCTTTTTCAGATTCTGATAAATTGATGAGTATTGTTAGAGAATAATATAAATTATATTATGGGACCTCACCTAATAGCTTGAGCTTTTAGGTGAGATGGTTCCTTAACATGGTATTAGAGTCTGGTTGACCCAGCAGTCATGAGTTCGAATCTCACCACCCTCATTCTATTTGATAAAAAAATAAACACAAGGTAGAATGGACATGTGTGCAAGTTTAAAGCTTAAAGGGCTTTTCACTTGAGGGGGAGTGTTAGAGAATAATATAAATCATATTATGGGACCTCACCTAAAAAATCATATTATGGGATCTCACCTAACAGCTCAAAGCTGTTAGGTGAGGTCCCATAATATGATTTATATTATTCTCTAACAGGCATCAACAACAATAAGGTGACACAAGGCCGTATCAGGATTCAGGCCAGTTATTCAATGCGATATGGGATCTAATTCCACATGATTTAATCGAAGTGTTAGCTAGTCGTCTGTCCTGGTTTCTGACTAAGGACTGAGTTCTGACTCGTCCATGATTAAGCCACAGGCAAAAGTATAAACGTGACGTGATGATAAAAAACTTCTAATTTACATGTAGATTTCTAGTTCAAGTTAGAATGTATAATTTTTATAAAAACATGAAACAATCAGGATTTTACTCATTTACTTGGACTCACAAAATATATTTTCTAGATAATGAGGTTTACTAGTATCTAAAAAAAGTAGAGAGAGTGTGATCATGTATAACCCCAAATCTACCTCAAACCGAAACTGGTGTCACCGGTGTATAGAGAGGCACTCCTTGATGCCAAGGGTGGACTTCCAGATTGACAGGCCATGACATATATGTACAACTCTTGGCGTACGCCAGAAAATTTGGAAAACCAAAAGCATATTTAGGGGCTTGCGCAAAAATTACATCACGAAAGGCTTGGATTGTAGAGGACAGGAATAGATAAAAAAAAAAAAGGGTGGGGGATTCAATAAGATGGAAAAATGTAAATGACGACGTAATGAGCCATGTAATGTGCTTCACACACCTCCATTTTTATTGAGGTACAAGTCATTATATAGTAAACCATGTTGTTGTTCAATGAAAAAAGATATTGCATTTTCCTTGAGAATTTTATCATTACTTTAGAGTATCTATTTTAATTATGATATAAGGAAATAAAAATAAATTAAAAAAGAGCTTCTTCACCGCTCATATAACTACATTAGTAAGGAATTACTCGACTAAATGGTAAAATGGTATACTACAATTGCAGAGGATGAAATGGCAGCTAGTTCATATACGTATTTGTATTTGGGAAATAAAAAAAATTGATTTTGTTATGTTTTAAATTAATTTTCTTTGTATTCTTAGATCATATTAATATGATGATATCGATAATAATTTTTTAAAATAAAAAATATTTTTGTTGTAAGTGATCTATTATCCATGTTTTCTTTTTCACCTCTTATGTCTACATGTGACTTATATTTTTATTTGAAAGTGATTTTTATTTAAAAAGAAATTAGAATATATATTTTTTTATTTTTTAAGTTTTATTCTTGACATGATTATATTAAAAGTATATAAGAACAATGAAATTAAATTAATTTGAGATAAAAAAAACTTTAGTTCAGTAGTTTTTTTTTATTAGACTCCTTATATCAAAATTGTATTAAAAAAACTCATTTTTTTAATTAATGGTGGCATTTGTGGAGTTATAAATAGAGTTTATAAAGAATATATATTTTTTTAGTTTTTTTATATTATTTGATTGTGTTAATATTAATAGATATCAAAATATATTATTATACTAACATAGTTTTACGAAAATACTTTAAAAATAATCTTTATACACCTTATTCATAATAAAATTAACATATATATATATATATAAAACTAAATAATGGAAAGAATAAATAAATAAAATTAAAGAATAATGGTTGAAATGAATAACATAATATATGGATAATTTCAATTGAAAGACAAAATTGAAACTAATTAAAACCTTACGATCATAAAAATTAAATGAATTAAAAACAAACAAAAAATCAAAAGAATAAGGGCTGAAATAAAACATAACATATATGATCAATTTCAATTTAAGGGTACTATTCCATAAAATTCAAACCTCGAGACCGAAAAAATTATAGCAATTCAAAACAAAATAAAATCAAAAGAATAAAGACCTAAATGAAAAATCACATATATCATAAATTTCAATTGAAAAACACAATTGAAACAAATCAAAACTTCAATAGAAAAAATCAGGAGGAAAAAACAAATTAAAAGCTCAAGGATTGGAATGAAAACACTATAACATAGAGGACTGATCTGTAGTTACGCCTGCAGGAGAGAGAAAAGGTGAAATAAAGAGATCAGCCAACCATTGACATGTCTCTGACTATTATTGGATGACACGCGCATAACCATTCGTTGAGACGACAGATGAACATTTGTAACCACTAATGAAGCTGCACGCGCCATCCGAAAGGCGCTGATAGAAGACAATTATCGACGCGCCTGCAACTTTTATTTAAAAAAAGAATAAAACATAAATGAAAATACAAATACACCCCATTGCTAACTCTTATATTTTGTCATTTATGAGGGTACCCCTGTAATTTAATTGTTCATCAAAAGATTAAGAATATGAAATACCCTCACACGGAATCGTTATGTTTTGTTTTATTTTAGGGTATAACAGATATTTCACTGCTCATTAACAAACCAAAAAATCGAATTGGCCATTAAACAATGTTTTGTCCGATACCAAGGGTAAAACAATAGTTCAATTGTATAAAAAAATGAGAAAAAAATAAAAATAACCCCAAAGAATAAGATAATGTCAATCGGTTCCATGAAAAAATTGAAAATGCCCTCGAGACCAAAAGTTATAATATTACAATCCACAGTAATATGTGTCTACTGCTACAATATTTTATCCCAAACATTATAGCTTTTTCCTTAATTAATCTTAGAAAATATATTTCATCATCATGTTAACAAACGTATAAAAAATAACCTGTGTTGTTTTTAGGGTTAGAAAGCAATTTTTTTTTTTTAGAAAATGGATTTTTGTAATTACATAAGCATGCTTGTGTTAAACTTTATTCCTTATAAATATTACTATGTAGAACGAATAGAATTTCACACGTAGGCTAAGTATACTATTGACATCGATAAGATAAAAGAATGGAAAGAGGAAGCGTGGGGAATGGAAGAGTGAGCCACACCCGGTTACCGAAACTATTGCCACTTATATGATTTATTTCTCTTAGAATATTACAATAAATTAAGAATATTAGTGAAATGGTATAATTAAAAATTACTAAAATAACATAATTTATATATATTACAATTGAGAAATGCCACAATTATATCTTATTACTATTCAAAACTATATGATATTTTTTGATATTGTTGAATTTATTTTATTAAAATCTTTTTATTAATACCGATAATATCATACACACAATTTCTATATGTTTCCATATTCTTTTTCTATCGCCTCTCTCCTACTTATTTAATAATTTCTTTTAAAAAAATATTGCTATTCTATATAGCTACCAGTTATAAATATTTTCTTTTCCATCATAACATTTATAAATTATGCTCCTTCACCAATTTTTTTGCTTAACTATATTATCTTTCTAACATATATATATATATATATGTATGTATGTATATATATATGTATGTATGTATAAAAAGTGCTAATAAGTAACATGTGGGTGATTACTCCTTGTTTCATCGATAGCTGACACGTGTCAGGAATAGGGTTGACTGCCAATTTTGCCCCCTTCACGGCCCGCCGAACCCCTCTCTCGGATGCTATGACTTTGAGAGCCGTACGGGCAGCGTGGTTCATTTTAATGGGCCGGCTGGCTCTACCTGTAGGTTTGCTCTCAAAATTAATAACTGCACATGAAAGAAAAAAAAATCGACTTTCTTCTTCTTTACTTTTTGTTTGTTGTAGCAGCAGCGCCCAGCTGCTGAGATGTTGACGTTGCCGCATCGCTTTCACAGTACAGATGTTATTTATTGGACCTCCAAAAAAATGTATTTTTTTTTATTTCTAATTTTCCAGCGATCAAAAATATTAATGGAACATGTCCACAATCCAATCAAGCACTGCCATGCAAGAATCTCAGTAATTGTAATTTTCGAAAAATGGAATTTACCCTTCTCATTGATTTGTCATTTTCACGAAACAAATACGTAGAAACTTGGTCAAAGATAAACAGGCTAGAAATAATGGTCCTAAGAATTGATTTCGCACGCTCTGGTCTCGGGTCAAAATATTTGCCAGGTAAGGAATTCTAGAATGCAGTGGCAATAGTATAATTAAGCAGCTCTGGTCCTATCTATGGCCATGGATTTTGTACTCCCAACTCTGTCTGCAGTTATCGGAGCTGCACAATTTGCAGCCACAGCAAACCCTAGAGGTCCCTCCCGTTCCCTCTCTTCCTCCTCTGTTTGCTTCCACTTTTCTCTTTTTTGTTATTTAGTCAATCCCTGCGAGGTGGTATCTCCATGGCCATCAGCTTGAGATGGCGGAGGTCACTCCGTACTCCAAAACACTGCCTCCACGTAAATGAATCCAAACACGACCCTGTTACTTGCAGTGGAACGTGAATCTTCAATTTCAGCCGTGAATGGTGCCGATTAAAATCCAATCAAAAGAGGTTAATTTTAGAATACTTTTGACCATCAAAACCCAGAAAATCTCCCTCTCTGTAGATTATTAAGAGAGCACTGTTTCAAGAGTGTGCGTGCGTGTAGTAAGAGATGCGAGACTTGAGTTTGCCTTGCTGCGTTAGCTTGTTTTTATTCCTACTTTTTTTTTAATCTTTAATTATGTGTACTTTATTCCTTTTAATAAATAATTAAAAAAAGAATCTTCTTCTTCTTCCTCCTCCTCCTCCTCTAACCATCTTCTTCTTCAAGACACGAATCCATATTGAGGCTGGCTGGCTTTAAAAATTCTAGCAAACAGATAAGTTGATGATTCAAAGTTTTGTACCAACTGAGAAGTTGTTTTCTCATAGATCTTCAAAGTAGATACAAATGGTAAAAAAATAAAAGGAAAATTTCCCTTTTGCATTTTAAAAATTATCCTATACATATTACTATATATAGTTAATAACACTTTATATACTAAGTTATGAATACGTGAACTCGATTAATAATAATAAAAAAATATGCTACAAGTTTGTCATTATAATTAAAGGTTTTCATGGATATAACAGAGCGAGATTCTAATCTATCCAACCCAACTCTTAAAAGTTTATAAATTATAAACTTATCCAATTAATAATTAGTTTTGGACTTGAGTGGATTGGATATATTAGATTAGGCTGATTTATTGTCATCGTTGGTTTTTGGCGCATCTTCATTTGAGATGGTGTAGTATAGTCATTAGTTACTCTACAATGTCGACAGTTTATTCAGATAAAGAATCATGGATCTAACAAGTGTTTATGTTGAAATTGTTCATTCTTTCAAGTGACAAACGCACGTCCATTGCTATAACAATCTCCAGCTCTGATTCAACCATAAGCTAATGGATTTGACATTATCACCGCACCACGTAAACTAGAGACACCCCCCCCTCTCTCACTAGAAAAACAACTCCGACCTCATATGATATCAACCACTCTGCTTCTCTCCTCGTGATTTTAGTGGCCGTGAAGCTCAAATCACTTGGAGAGGAGATCGTATCCTCTAATTTTCCTATAATTAATCGGGTTAATTAGCCACTTAAGAGTTTGATCTAATAAAATTTGTTGGACTTACCTAGTTTTTTAATGATTTAGATGATTGGATAAAACCCGCTCAGATTCGACTAAATATATTAATATGGCAATTAATCAAAAGTGAAATAGTTTGGTTGTTTTTTATTTGTAAATTGTGGTTCTTGTTATTTAGATATTTCAGGTTTCAAATTTGGTTTCTAATTTTTATATTTGAATTATGATTATTATTTTACATTTTGCAATTTATCATTTTTTAAATCAATTAAAAGATTTATTGAAATTAAAGTTAAAATTGAGATATATCTAAATATAAACTATTAAATTATTTTTAATACAAGACGTCATTGATTCAACAGTTTAATAATCCAACCCATTTTCAAGATAAATGGCTACAGCGAGTACGATAACAACGATTTTTCTCATCATCAATTACCTTACAGCCATCCTCGTCTTCGCTTGCATTCTCAGAAAACAAATAAATTGATGTACTCTTTACTATTCTCTTGAAGAAAAAAGAAGAAGAAGCTCCAGCTCAACACTTGAATTACCATTCTGCCACCATCCTCTCTTCCATAATTACCCCTTCTCTCTCAGTTTCACTCTCCTCCTTCAATGCACTGCGCGCACACATACACATATTATATATATATATATAGCACAAAAACTGCAACTCTTCTGTACCAGTATAAATATTTTATACCTCAAGGACCCCTTTTATAAACAGCCCAGAAACAGAATCATCTCTTCCACGATTTCTCTCTCTCTCGCTCTCTCTCGAAGGTATTGCCCAAACACTGTTCATTCGTTCACTATTTCTGTTCTGATTATTATTGTTGTTGTTGCTGCTGTTTTGATTCTCTTCTCTCTTTTTGTGCGTGTCAATGCAGCAAGTGCTAGCTTGATGTGGGGATTGCCATTCTTTTTATTATCTGTAGCAAATTAGCATTTAGTTTTTTTTGGTTCAAAAAATGAGGGTCAAAGAAATGCATCCATTATGCTGCATCTCACTAGAGAGTCCAGATATCGGGAGCCAATCACCGGATGCAACGTTGACTCGAGCAAGATCGTTGCCGGCGACATTTCCCGGTGGATCTAACGGCAATGTGGGGAGGAAAGCGGCGGGATCGGAGACGACGGTGGCTGGAGTGTTGTATAAGTGGACGAATTATGGGAAAGGGTGGAGATCGCGGTGGTTCTTGTTGAAAAATGGTGTGCTTTCTTACTCGAAGATTCGCCGGCCGCCGGAGAGTATTAATTTGTGTGATGATGTTCGATTGATTGGAGAAATATCGACGAATCGATTATTGAGATGGGATAGTCGTGGCAGTGGAAGACAGAAAACGCAAAAAACTGTTGGCATTGTCCATTTAAAGGTATCACAAGTAAATTGAAAACCTGGAACGGAAAGTCGATATCTATGGATCTAGGAAGTGAAAGTATATGTTTATTTATATGATTTTTTTTTATTTCGAGTTTGGGTTTGCGTGTCTGTTTTTCTTCTCTTTCTTTCTAATTTTTTTCATGGCGGTAGTGGAGGAGCTGTTGCTGATACTGGAAAGTTTTTGAAAATAAAGATTTTTCCTGAATTTATTTATTTTGCCAAATTGCTTTTGGATTCATATTTGAGTGAGCAAAAGAAAACAAGGAAATATTTCTCCTTTTCTTTATAATTTGATTATGGTGTTGATTTTAATGTATGGAATGGAGTACTGTGTTTTGGTTTTTGTTTTTACAGTTTCAACTGGTTGTTAATGTATAGTGGGTCACATCAGCAGGGGGTTGGGGTGCGGGTGGGTGGGTTGGGTAAGGTATAGCTGGAATATGGTACGGTGTTAGGTCTAGATATTTAAAGCCTTGGTCGCTCCAACGGTGTTGAATGAATGGATGGCTTTTAGCAACCATCAAATGATCTTTCGTTTCTTGCTTTTCATTACTGACTTCAGTTTTCTTTTCACTCTTTCATAGATTCCCACATCCCATCCAATAGCTTCTTTACTGTCCTATTTCTTTTTTCACACCTAGTTATTTTTCCTCAAAATAATGAACATAGCACTGATCAAATGGTAGGGATGGCGTGTCTCACTGAAATGATGAGGTGGGTTTTGTTTGTTACTGGGTTTAGGTGTATTTTGGGATTTGAGTGGCTACGGGGGTAATTCTTTTATTATTATTGTTATTGTTATTACAATAAAATAAGCTACTGGATTTTTTGAATTTTTATTATTTGAGTTGTTGTTTTTGATATTGAAGTAGTCACTGAACAATTTGTGGGTGACTTTTGAGACAAGGAGGTGCGGGCTTCACTTTTTTTTTTTAAAGTCTCGGAGTTTATTAATTTTAATTTTACTGCTAGGGTTTATAACCTTGAGAAACAGATGATGCTTTTTTGGAAACATTTTAAAGCATATTTTTTATAATCAGCAGATCCATCCGACTCCAATTTTATGCATCTTTTTTTAGCAGTGACAAACTTTAGCATATTTGTTTTGTTTTCTTTTTTTGATAAAGACACATTGGAATTTTAGTGGTGGTTCTTCGCTTTTGAGTTTTTACGCCTGATTTATATCCTCGTGGCCAAACAGTAGTCAGTGTCCTAAACTAGTTAAAGGCTTTTCGTCCAACTTGGGTTATTTCTTGGTTAGCTGAAAGGCGGGCAGGACTCGGTTCAAGAGTCTTAGCGGTTTCTCCTCTGGGCATGTCTTGTTTTTTTTGTTATAGTGATTTGTTACTTATCCTGGGGAGCCTTGTCCTTCAACATTATAGCTTCCCCTTATCTAAATGAATCCTTGAAATGTTATCCCATTTGAAATTAAGAACACATTTCATTATTCGAGCTTATTCCGAATTTTTTATTTTGTTGTTGATAAATAGTTAGACAATTGTGCTACAATCTTAGTTATGAAGAATAAAGATAGCATTTTTAGTATGTTTATACTGAACAGTGTGATATGCAATTGCTGGGAATGTTTATCGGGATGTTGTCTGAAATGGTGTAGCAGATCTCATCATTTCGTGAGAGCAAGTCCGACGATAGGCGGTTTTATATATTCACAGCTACAAAGACACTACATCTGAGGACTGATTCAAAGAGAGATAGAGTGGCCTGGATACAAGCCTTGGTCTCAACTAGGAGCCTCTTTCCATCAAGATCGCTAAATGATAGTCTCTCCCTTGCATCACATGATTTGTCTATCTCAACTGACAGGCTTAAAGAACGTTTACTTGAAGAGGGTATCAATGAGAACCTTGTAACGGATTGCGAGCAGATCATGCTATCCGAGTTTTCTGAAATACAAGGACAAGTTAAAGTTCTTTGTGAAGAAAGGTCCAATTTGCTAGACACATTAAGGCAATTGGAGGTAACTGATGACCACTAACTTTTTATTGGAGATATTGGTAGTGTTCTTCCGTATATTTATGCTCTTTTACACATCTGAATGAATTGTTCTTTTTTGTTCATTGCATTATCATGTCAATTTTAATGAGAGGATGAAATTGTTGTGACCGATCCTTTTCTTGAACACATTATTAAATGAGAGGATGAATTCAAGTAATTGTTCGTGTGAAAAAAATCTTAAGAGTGGCCAATCAAATCTTCATCCTTTTGAAAATAAAAACATGACCCTAGATCCTGTAGATTAAATGCTATTGACTAGCGTATTTCTCGAGAAAATCCTTGGTTGTGCATCTCCAATATCTTCATGGATCAGGTAGCAGCTTAGCATTCCCTTTGTGGTAAAATTATGCCTACGTGCTTTTAACATAGATATTGCTTTCAAATCTCTTTTCGAAACTTGTTTGAAAACTTACTATTATAGTGCACGGGCAAGAGCAGAGAGTTAATAGAACGACACATCATGATGCCGATAGAGTTTGGAATTGAAAAAATATAATTTGCAGGTAGTTCATGCAATATCTGCTGTTCGTTTGTAAAATATATATGAGACTATTACAGCATATTGGAAAGGTGTGAATGCTTTGTGATTGATGAGAGTGCTTGGACAAAATAAGTTGCTATATATTTCAATTTATGGAATAAAGAATCACTAATATATTCTGCCAAACATAGACCAAATATAATATTAATTTAGAACATAGAGGTTCACTTTTGTTCTCTCAGTATTGGTGTTGAGTAATGACTGACATAATATTTTTGTCTTCGCTTTGCAAGTGATGAACAATCTGTGAAAATTGACAAAGTTGATCCAAAGCTATTTGAATTCTAATATTTTGCTCTGTACCATGGTTTCCCTAATGTTTGTTTATATCTTATATATCTTGATGTAACTGTTTGTGTTCTTTAAAAGGTGGATGGTTGCAGGTATTATTTTGTGAAGTATGTATGCTTTGAAATAAGCTTGCATTACATAACCCCATTTATATTATTTTTTTCTTAATTTTTTTATGCAGGCAGCTAATATCGAGGCTGAAACCGCAGGAATTCCAGATGGTGAATATCAATTGACAAAGCATGAATTCTCAAGTTTACGGCGTGGAAAATATAGTGGTATGGTACCTGGCACTTCATCTTCCTATTTTAAACACATTATTACTCTTACGAATTACTTGAATTTGTCTTTATTCTGATCACTGAAGTTAACTACTGCTTTCACAGCAAGGACTAAGGGGATCTGGTATATTTTCATGGAGTTGAAATATTTTAAATACAGAATGTTCTACAACTACTTTCTTGATTCTCTTGATTTGAGTGATGTTAATAGGTTGTCTCATATTTATTGAGCAATAGTTTATTACTATTCTGCTATGTTTTATTTATTTATAGTTTTTTATTTTAAAAGGTTTCCTGCTCAACCAATTTGCATCAATAACTATATTTCACAAGTCTTTTTCCCATGTAGTCTTATCTCTGGTGTCCTATTGTGAATTTCAGAATATAGCACAACTGAATCATCTGATGATATTGAGAAACAAGAGCTTGAGGAAGTGTCAGATGAAGATGCAACCTCCTTTTATGACACTAAAGAATATTTTACTGAACCGACTGTTAGTGATTCATCAATGACACAAGCCGCGAAGTACTCAGAGAAGCATAGGAGATTTAATCAACTTGATAGTGAAGAGAAAATGCGTGCTGATAAGCAAGTTTGTAGTTCTGGATATCCACATATTGAAAGGCGAAAAAAGCTTCCTGACCCGGTTGAGAAAGAGAAAGGGGTCAGTCTGTGGTCTATGATCAAAGACAATGTGGGGAAGGATCTCACACGAGTTTGTCTCCCTGTTTACTTTAATGAGCCAATATCCTCTCTTCAGAAGTGCTTTGAGGACTTGGAGTACTCCTATCTTTTGGACAGAGCCTATGAGTCCGGAAAAGCAGTAAGAGTTACATGCTTTTTAGTCTATCTCATGTCTTGGATTCATATTGAACAACCTTTTCATAATTACACAATGCCCATAAGAGTCTTTAGTATTGCAAATTCCTTATTGAGTATCGATATTGTGTCTTTACATTGCAGTCCAATGTTTTTTTTCCCACTTGCATGTGAGATTCATAAATTATGCACGCTCCAATTTATTGTCTACAATGAGATGGTAAACAACACGGTCTAAATTTTATTCCTCTTTAACTTTTCTCACAGATTATGGTCTTTGTAACGAACATCAATGTATTTATAAGCATTTTAAATATCTATGAGTAGTTAGGAAACCTGAGGACTTCAGCAACTGAACTCCTCTCTGTTGATGATGTTTCCTTGCTGTGATACTGACGTGTATGTTAAGGTGCCATATGAAATAACAATAACCGATCTAGCATCTATGGGAAACCAGTGTCCCCCAACTAAATATAATAGACTCCAATAAACAATATCTATTGAATTCCATGCATGGGATCTGGCTAAACCCTCACATCTTTTGACCAGCAGGTGTTGATAGATTTCAGATAGCATTTAAATTCTATTATTTGAGGGCAAAAGCTAGTATAAAAAATCTTAAGCATGCAATAACATGCTTAATTGCATTGTTAACTCTCAGTTTCTTTCATTTTATGGATTCATTGGCATGTGTTCCGCATCAAATATTCATGAAAAAGGAAAATCTTATTGGATTGCTGTTTGGTCCTGACTGCTCCGATGTGCTTTATATTTCAGGGGAACGGTGTCCTAAGGATCCTAAATGTTGCTGCTTTTGCCATCTCTGGATATGCTTCCTCTGAAGGACGGCACTGTAAACCCTTTAATCCTTTGCTAGGAGAAACTTATGAAGCTGACTTTCCAGATAAAGGAGTTCGTTTCTTCTCTGAGAAGGTCAGTAATATTCTCAGATTTACAACAGAATAGGGTGAATTAACCTCAGCTGTATTTAATGCTTATTGAACTAAAATCGATCACCAGCTGCTGACTGATCTTTTTTTGAGATATACTGTTTTCTTTTCTATACTAAATGAAAGATTATGACATGTACTTTGGCAGAGTTTCCATTTATTCCGTAGGAAATGTTTTAGGAAAAACAAGACTGTGTTTCGTGTCTTAAAAAATGCGGAAGGGCCTGGCTGCACCACACTTTTTTTTCAAAAGGGGAATTAAATGTTCTTATAAATTGAAACACTTGGGAAGAAAACTATATGCTGATCAAATAATTGTCGAGGGCCTGGGAGTAAAATTCTATGTGAAATTATTTATTTCGGCTTATTTCTTGAAAAGTGTTTTTTTAAAGTAAGTTTTATATAAAATGAATTACTAAAAATTAAATTCTTTTTTTTTCATATTTAGCTGTCATGTTAATTTTTTTCTAGTATTTGGCTGTCACATAAAATAAGCTGGAAAATGACTTATTGATGTTTTTTTTTTAAAAAAAAAATAAAAGAATTAAATTTGACAGCTAAAAAAAATTAAAGTATAATAAAATTGAAAAAAAATATAATTTTATAAATTATTTTAAATAAAATAAATTATTGTAAAAAAGAATGAAAACAAATCTGATAGATTAAAAATTTGAAAGATGATGAAATTAAAAACAAATCATAAATGATTTCAAATAAAAATAAGTATAAAAAAATAAGAATCAAATATAAGATAAAAAGTCTGAAATAAAAATTATAAGAGTAAAATAAATAACAATTAAAAGCTGATATAAAAATTAAATTTAACCAAATTTTAAGGGAAGAAATTGAAAATAAAAAAGAAATAAAATTTATTTGATTTTTAATATAATCAATAAATAACAAGATATTTTTAAATTTTTACCACTTTTAAAAAATATTTTCTGTTCAAAATAAAATGAACATTTTTATAGAAATCAAGCTATTTTTTTTAACTGAAGAGTATTTTATATTGAATAACTTCTCTAATAATAAATGAAGAAGAAAAGTTAATAAAGTGATTTACATTAAATAAAAGGGTTAAACAAAATTGAACGGCTCATTTATTCTATGGGAAGATAAAGGACCTGTCTGGTCATCAGTGCTTTTCTCTTCAGATGAAGTACATTTCAATGATACTTTGAGTTGAAACAGGTCAGTCACCACCCAACTCTCATTGCCTGCCATTGCGAAGGAAGAGGGTGGAAATTCTGGGGTGACAGCAACCTCCGCACAAAATTTTGGGGGCGGTCAATTCAGCTCGACCCTGTTGGAGTTCTGACCCTTGAGTTTGATGATGGTGAAATCTTCCAGTGGAGCAAGGTATACACTTCGGTGTGACTGTCTGTGCAGGATATGACCAGTGAATTCTTTTGATCTTCTAGCTTCCATTTCTATCATTATGGTGCATTTGAATTGACACGATATTTGCTTCTGTCAGGTTACAACAACGATTTATAATCTTATCCTTGGAAAAGTGTATTGTGATCACCATGGGATAATGGATATAAAAGGAAATCGACAGTATTCATGCAAACTCAAATTCAAAGAACAATCTATTCTTGACAGAAATCCTCACCAGGTTAGAAAATGTTAGGTCTTCTGTCTTCATATGGTTTCCTCATTAGAATACAACATGGTTGGTCCTAGTTCTAGTTATTTTCCAATTCATTCTGTGTCCTGTATTTATAGGTCCAAGGGTTCGTTGAAGATGTTTCAGGTAATAAAGTAGCTTCATTATTTGGGAAGTGGGACGACAGCATGTATTATACTATTGGGGATGGCACTGGCAAGCCAAAGGATCGCGTTACCTCATCTAATGCCACCTTGCTTTGGAAAAGTGATAAGCCACCTCCTAATCTGACTCGGTACAACTTGTCATCATTTGCTATCACTCTAAATGAATTAACGCCAGGACTCCAGGTAGTGATGATTTATGATATAAATTTTCCAGTAAGCATTTTCCTTTTCCACGTTTGCATCTCTAATTGTTTTTTATAGCCATGTCTGATCCCGGGTATTTGATAACGGATTAAGGAGAAGATCCCGCCCACGGATTCCAGGCTTAGACCAGATCAGCGGCATTTGGAGAATGGGGAATATGAGAAAGCAAATGAAGAGAAACAACGGCTGGAGAAGAGGCAAAGAATGGTATATTCAGAGCTTTTGATCTTTCTTTACTTAATCATACTTAATGATAGTGCAGATATATTGGAATGATTATATGAACATGGTATATTGGAATAATTATATGAACATGGTGTGTGGAGGTCGACTTTCGTTTGGTAATGGAAGAAGATTTCTTTTTTTCCTCAGCTAAGATTTGAACTTAATTACTATTAGTAACTTGAGACTAGATATCACTAGTGTGATTATGGTGTTGCTTGTGCTACGTATGAACTAAGGAGACGCGGAAAATTAGGCTGTTATGTTTTTTTTTTTAGTGTACTGATGCCTGGATGTTGATTGATTCTGTTACTTCTATTAACATCATTTAGGCCCTATTTATTAGTTTAAATCTGGAAGAAGTAATATTTAAGAATTCTTTGCATGGCTAGATTTGAATATTAAGAGCTGGAATTTGTCATAAACCTTCTATCTGCACTCACAAAGACCCGTGATCATTCCTTATTGGAGGTCATTATACTTCGTTCATTCTATGCAGTCAAGGAAATTACAAGATCATGGATGGAAGCCCAGATGGTTCCAAAAGGAAGGTGAAGATGGATCTTTCCGCTATGTTGGTGGCTACTGGGAAGCCCGAGAGCAGGGAAACTGGGATGGATGTCCAAATATA
The DNA here is from genome assembly GCA_025169955.1 of Salix arbutifolia. Lineage (NCBI taxonomy): Eukaryota > Viridiplantae > Streptophyta > Magnoliopsida > Malpighiales > Salicaceae > Salix > Salix arbutifolia. The sequence goes on from CM045902.1 coordinate 7,776,687, forward strand.
TTTGGCGATTTCAATGAAGACGTTGTGGAATCTTCTGAAGGGCCTTGAATTGATGTGGGTGTATATTATTCAAAAAACGGTTTTTTTACGATTTTTTAAAAGTGCCACTTCTTTGCCTGATCAATCGGAAATCAAAACTGACTACGGACTATAGCCCTTCTATCAGAACTGATGTGTGCTTATTGATAATGCAGAAAGATTGTCACAGAGCAAGCTGTGGACATCAGTTTGGTTGGGGTTCCAGATTCTAGCCACTTTCAAAGGTTCAAGTCCAAGGCTGACAAAGTTTTTCCTGTCGACACATAGTGAGCAACTTAATTTTTCAGTATACAGAGGATGAACAGGATAGAGCCATTTCCTTGTAGCAATCGTAATTGTCTGCTATAAGGTGTTATTTGTGTAATGTAGTCTCTCTCTCTCTCTCTCTCTCTCTCTCTCTCTCTCTCTCTCTCTCTCTCTCTATTTGTTACAGTTCTTTGAACTATACTGGCCATTGGCTGGAAATTTTATTTGATATTTATTGATATTTCTGTCAGAAATAAAAGAAAAAGGAAATGTTGTATTGCCACCATCCTACCCGCAGCTTTTGGTTTAACAAGTAATGGTGTTCTTAGAGTAGGGCTGTCAATTGGGAGAGTCCAACTCCAGCTACTTTGAACGAGCCAGGTATTATTAAGAGCTCCGTACTAATTTTATTTGTCCATCTAAATCCACCCTATTATATTATATAAAAAAACTAATAGAAAAAGATATGCGGGGCAACTTGACTGGCATGTGTATGCACACACCAACGTACGTATATATGAATCTCCACGGGAATAAGGTAAGCACCTCAAAATCATGACATTAGTTTAAGTAGTTATTGTAATTTACTTTGACCATGATAAACCCCAACCACAAGACCAATTAATCACGGGCTTAACCTTGATTGCAGAATGAACTCGTGACAGTAAAATGCTTGTCGGATCTTGTAATAATTATGTCCTCCAAGACAATCTTTTTCTGAACTATATAGTATTACACATTTAGTTTTTATATTTAAAAAATATTTGATTCTGCGTGAAGGAAGTGGCTTGTTACATAATAGAGCAAGTGGCTTGTTACATAATCCAAATAACATGGGGTGACCGCTAACAAGTAACACCAGAGAGTTTCTAACGTTAATCAATGACAGGGTACTTTCCTACCATAAAGAACAGGAAATGACAGCACAGTAGTCCTCAATATATCACCTGACCTTAAGTGGGTATTTACAATTAGGAGATGAATTAGAGGGAGAGGGAGAGGATTCCCTTAAAAAGATCTTTTTATTTGGTCGAACCTGTCCTATCTTTACTTTAATGAATGGACAAATAGCTTAGATTTGACATGAGAATCACATTCTATTTTCTGTCTAGTTTTAAGGACAGGATTGGCCAGGTGGGCATGATATTTTGTGGGTATGGGCTCTTGCACTAGACAAGATTTGTTTCTCAGGCCTGGGAGAATAGCCTGCAAATGAAATGTTAAAATGAGGTTTTCACATGGTTGCTCGCATTTCATCGGCAGTTTTATGGGCCTATAGACCTTGATCTTCTCAATCTCTAGCTAGAAGGAACACTCAATGGTCTTGCATCCCCCACGAAGTGACTTGATTCGAAAACTTTGGCGCTGTGCTCCTCTCTTCATCCACTTCACAAATTAAGAAACGGGGGTGAAACTTCATGTTTACTTCTTAAGATTTAGTGAAATCAAACTCTCTACTCAAATTAGCATAAAATCAACTCCTCCCTACTTTCGATCAGAGATGATTTGAGCCGCTTCATCCAACTCTGTTACTCATTAAATGATCATATTAATGCCAAGTGTTATTAAGTAATTGGACAAAGGATCTTGTATTGGATCAATTTGGAATTTCTTTTGAAACTAGTTCCTTGCTTTTTTTAAAAGAAAATTAGTAAACTAGTACCGGCGAAAAAAGATTTTTATGAAATAGCTCATGTACGGAGAACCGTAGTTGGAGCTGCGGTATGTTGAAAAACCACAAACAATGGTTTCTTTTATTTTTCAATATTGGAATGTGTGTCTCTTTCTAATTTTTGTGTTTGTTTCACTGACATTCTATTTTGTTTTTGCATTTGGGTTGTAGTCAATTTAAAAATCATGGAACAAGATTTCTATAAAATATGAATTGCATTATGGAGTAAATCAGATTTACATGGCAAGTTGCTTATATACAATAGAGACACCAATTAGTCCAAGGAATTAATTACTGATGGAACTGACCTGTCAACATTAATGTCTATAAATCTATTAGTAATATTTAATTTATGACTTAGCCAGCGACCTCATTTTCTTATTTCATATTCTTCCTCTTAGCTTTTTATATTATATAACAAGGCAGCCTCCCTACACAAATCTAGTCACCGTAACACTTAATCTGTAGCATCATTATTCTAATTCAATTCTTCTTAAGGATTCCCATATTAAGTAAGAAAAACTAGCTCTTTTTCACTTGAAATCAGTTTTAAAATGTTTTTTTGTATATTTTTATAGTATATGTATTTTATTTGGGTGTTTACTTTATAACTTTTTTTCCATGGTAATTTGTTGTATAATTTGTATATGATAGGGTTTGTTTAAGATTTTAGAAAATTGTATTTGTTTGAAAATTGATGGAACTTATGACCTTGGTGTTTTGAAATGAAATGCATTGATCATCTCATCCAAGTGCAAAAACAAGTTGGATTTACGAGGCCATTCAAATTTGGGTTACAATGAGAAAATGATTCCACTGAAAGATTATCGAACAGCACTTGTCACATCACGAAAACACAAATAACTAAGACGTAATTCCCAGAATAGGAACACGTGCTGAAACAGAGGCAAAGAAAGGCAAGGCAATAATACAGTGCACGATCAGGCACAAATGAAGTCTGAGGGTAGCGTCTTCCCACACGTGTTGATAAGCAAGCTTATCGAGATTGGGATATCAATGTTAATGCCAAGGATGTTAGCCTTAATCGCAGTGCAGAGGCACACGGCGGCTTCAAGATCAACAAGTCCGTGAAGGACCGAGCAACAAGGTGTATCCGGTGGGCTTCCAACAACCCCGCCGACTGCACCATTAAGCAACTTGGCACAGACACCCAGTTTTAGGGCATCTCTAGGGCAGCTATTTCTTGAAATAACAGGATTTGTTCTGGGGTTCGGGATAGGCTTGACGCAGGTGTTGCAACCACTTGCCACGGCGAAGAAGAGGAGGTTGAGAAAGAGGAAGAGAGCAGCCGGTGAATTCTGGGAATCCATCTCCTCGAACTTCACCACTAGCAACGAAAATAAGTAGCAATTTGCTTGTAGTATTGTGAAAGTAGTAACATGCATGAGCGTTTTATAGAGTGGAATGGACTCTGTGGAATGTTTTGCTGCAACTGATAAGACAAAATAGCACGTATAAAACAAAATATCGACAACCAGAGAGGAAGAAGCATGTGAATGGAGCAAGGCTGGCCAAGAATTTAGCTGGCACTGTAAGAGATTCTAAGATAAATATTAGGTTGGTTTTTGTCATTATTAGATTTTTAGGTTTTTTTTTTTTTCATTCTCCGGATCACAAGATCGATAGCTGGCTTACTTAGGCCCCGTGAACATCATCCCTAGACCTCGTGCTGGGGTTTGCGTTTCCACAGGTAGATCGTTTTATAATTGTACAGAAAACTGGATTTTCTATTTGTATCAATGGGCCAGAGAGAGATACAAACTATTCAGTCTGGAAGCCTGCGAAATGCAAGTTCGGAGAACTAGACCACAAGCATCTGGCCCAGTAAGAGACTACGAGGCTCTGAAAATTAGAGCCTGTTTATGTGGTCCATGAGGATAGAAAAAATGGCTAGAGAACAACACTGGCCCGCAAACACTGAGGAGAGTGGCTCAAGAAGATAAAGAAATTATAAAATCAATTTTAATAGGTAATTGTTAATTATTTATTTCTTCTTTGATCCTATCTCACTTCTTATGAAACTGTGACACAGAATTTCTTGAGAAACACAAAACCAATAAAGAAGGGTAATTGTGGGTTGAGTAACTGGTTGGTAGGATCTTGGATATAGATCTTTAATTTCCTACTTTTAGCCTTCTAGGATACGTAGATACCATGTTCCATGAACCATTTTTTTATAACCAAAATTAAAGTTATTAGATTTAAAATTTAAAAAAACTTAATCCAATATATTTAATGATTCTTGCTTTAATATGTCTATAATTAGAAGAATCTTCTAATTGTTAGGCTCATGTTAATCAGAAGATTCAAGCCTGTGAAAGTATTTCACGAGAGTTTCTATTTTTTTCTTGTAATCAAATTTATTATTGCGGTTTTTGGAAAACAATTCAAAATACATAAAAGATTGAATTAAGAAAATAAGGTTAGAGTTTCATAATAATAATGTCAAATACATGCTTAATTTAACATAAATACAAAAGAAATATATATAGATAAAGCAAGAGACTGTTCTACTCTTGATGAATAATAAATAACCTAATCTATATATTATATATTCTTAACAATTTTAATATAATTCTTACTGTATTTGTAATAGGTGGAGTTTTAGCCTTCTAAGAAAGGTAATTGTTGGGTCAATGATTGTTTTTTTAATTAAGGAGATTCAATTAAGTCAAATATTGCTACGTGCATGTTTCACAAAGGATTCTTTAATCAATGATACACAGGCTATCTAAGACAAAGCAAGAGATCAGACAAAGAAAGAGATCCAATTCAATGACTTTCAAGGCACCAACCTTTCAAGCTTCTCTACTAGCCAAACTATGAAATCATTTGGAAATTCTTCTCTTTTTTTTGAAATTTCTGATCAAATTTACAACGTACCCACAGTTTTGTAGAATCAATCAAGTAACAAATATCGTTTTGTTCTGTATTCAATCTTCTGCAAACCCTTGTCAGGAATCTATCGAAGAAGTTAGAATTATCCTACGGATCAGACCCTAATTTTCTGTTGGCACGACTTCACATACATAATGTCGCCAAGTGCCCGTCGACCTTCTAACAGGGAAAGCACAGATATAAAATCGTAGTATTCTAGTTTTAGCTTCGAATTTCCAGATTTACATTATCATCACGTAAGCATTCATCTTCACTAGACAATGATAAAACCAATTAGAATCATATAACGATCTGTGATTGAAACAACAATAAAATCAAATCATGTACCGGTTGAAATCGATTTTTTTTCGGCTGGAGGAGCTAAAGCTAAAACTGCCTCCGCAAGGTATGAATGGGAGACTTAAGAAATCATCAAAATGGTTGAAATCGATATCTTTTCGGCTGATAGCGAACATAATTTCATCAGAATCCACAGTGGGCCCCAGATGGTAGGTCTTAGGGTTTCCCGTGACACTCCATCCAGCAAGCAACTTCCACATGAATCAAATAAGGCAAGTTGGAAGTGCGTTCATCATTACAACAAAATTTATATAAATCGACAAGATCCATGTTTTATTTTCATAATTATATAGTACATATGGAACACTAATTGAAAGGGGAAAAAACTAACTAACAAACAGCTTTATTTGGCGTGTTTAACAAATTAAAACCACCAGAAATGAATATTTTGAGGTGCTACCTTGACCTGAGATTTCTTTGTTTTGAGTATCTCTGAGAATTCATGCATGATTTGATTGCAATGGATCTCCTGATATGGATCAATGGTAGTACTTCCACGGTGAAAGTTGAGTTATGATTGTCATTTTAGTTTCCTCGCATGTTTTTTTTTATTTTTCTCAAATCTCTTATCATTTTTTTTTGTTAGTTCCTTTATTTTGAGTCTGCTCCTTCACCTTGCGATCATCTATATTTTGCAGCACCCTCGTTGTTTTCATAATGATTTCATTAGGCTTGTGAGAAAATGCATACTGATTGTCAAGACATTACCCATCTCGTACAGTTTTAAACCAAACACATTTAATGTGGATTTCTTACAAAGGCTGGTCTAGTACAGAAGGGAGGTACGTATGTGAGAGATATGCAGCGAACTTCATGAGAATGAAATTAGAAAAGAATTACAGTCTTTAAGAGAAATAAATGATCGAGTAAATATATAACTTGCTTTTTAAGCAAATTCAACCCTCCACGAAAGCTGAAATGGGACATGGGCATATGGAAACTCAACTTTGTTCCATCACGAGACGCTCAAACAGCCAGAACATCTTTATTCTGTAGATGCACAGGATTAATGAAACCAGAATGACCGAAATCTCGGCTAACTAGATAGATCCATGGTAATGATGCTAGGGCAGAGGAACATGGCAATTTGCAGATCCCTAGTCAAAACAAAAACATCCAACAGTTTGCCTAAAACTCTGCCTGTCTGCTGCCAGCTAATTGAATTCGCAGGATCACACATGGGTGCATGGGCTTCTTCCATTTCTCTTGTTATTTTGTCTCAACATGCAAATTAACCGACTGGACCTCCTTCACCCCTATAAAAACCTGCTCCTTGTTGCACATATCTTCATCACTACAAGTGCTCTCTTCTATTAGCTAGCTAGAAGCACTGTAATTAACTACTAAATTCAAAGAAAGACATTAGCGTTTGAGAGAAATGGCCCCCAAAAGAACCACATCTATCGCTCTCTTTCTTGCACTCAACCTCCTCTTTTTTGCCCTAGCCACTGCTTGTGGAGGTGGTTGCCCCTCTCCTAATCCTAAATCAAGAACAAACCCAGGCCGGAACTCAAACCCAACACCAAGCCCTTCTAATGGAAAGTGCCCCAAGGATGCACTGAAATTAGGTGTTTGTGCTGATTTGCTCGGCTCATTACTTAATGTCACCATTGGCGCGCCCCCAGTACAGCCTTGCTGCAGTGTCATTCAAGGCCTTCTTGATCTCGAGGCTGCTGTTTGTCTTTGCACTGCCATCAAAGCTAACATCCTGGGCATCAACCTCAACATTCCGATCTCCCTAAGCTTGCTTATCAATGTCTGCGGAAAGCAGGTTCCCAAAGGCTTCCAATGTCCATAAATATATATATTTCCATCATGGTTTTATAACTGTGTTACTCTGCATGTTCTGAAGTACGATTTTCTATTAAGAATTGTGTGATGTAAGGAAAACAGCTGCTTGTTTTCGCTTGTTACGTGCTTTTCTCTTTTATTCAGTTACCACGAATAAGTTTAGTTTTCTTGATGATTTCCAATGTATTTTTATACCAAATGAATGTTTCTTTTAGCAGTTGATCGTCGTGATTGTCGTCCAAACTTCAGTTATAATAAACCCTTTCATTTCTTTTAGTAGTTCATTGTCCGATCTTTTATATTATTCATTTATTCTAGCTACCTCTTGATGTTACCAACTGGTTTGAAATTTAGGATTTTTTTATGTTACCATATTAAAATTAATAGTTAAGTTCGGGATCCGTTAAAAATACTTAGATTTTGTGATTGATAGTCTATTCCTGATTTTTTTATATTATTAAGTGTTTTTTATAATTACTATATATGGGATAACTTATCCAACATATTAATTGATAATTTTCAAACAGCCATTTTTAACTTAAAAAATCCTCTTGGGATTGAGATATGCTCATTCTCACCGCTATTTATTTCTTGAACAATATTATTTTAAAGAACGATTTTAGTTCAAAAATTGAAATCTTAGATGAAAATTTAAGAATGATTCTGTATTAATTATTTCACGACAATACTATTTTAGAAAATGCTAAAGACATCCACTTAATTATGTATGGTACAAATCTATTTTATCATTTCATAATTTTAATACTCATAAATAATTAAGCATAATCTTCTCTATAAAATTACCTCGTTATCTTAGTAAAGAAAGTATGATTGATTTGGTAAAAAAATTGTTGTGAAATTATAAGGAATAGACAAGTAAGGGACCATAAAACTTATAAGTTACATAAATACATCATTTTAAAGTAATCATATGTAGCAATACCCTTCTGCCAATGGAGTGCTTCTTTTCCAAAAAAGAAAAAGACAGGCAATACGAACGAGTTTAAGCAAGAGCTTTCTCAGACCGATCTCTTTGAGCATTTGTTTTGCAATGATCTAAGAAAAAATCCATAAGAGCTCTACAATTTTCTGACAAATCAACGTTTTCTGCAAGGATTTTGAAGTCAAGATCGTATCCAAGTTGAGGTTTCAAATTCAAACAACTGATTTGTGCATTGATGTAGAGACTTCAAGGAGCTTTCCCATATTTGGAAAAGAACATGAGATAAAATTTTCTCGTACATGGCTTGCAATAGAAGAGAAATGAAATAGAAATTAATCTAAATATAACTAAGATTGTGTTACGAAAACACATCCAGAAGAAAATTAAAACTATTTCAAAGCCACGACAGTAATTGAGCCTACAGCATCTCACTTGTCTGAACGAAGACAGCAGTCTCCTTAATTGATTGATCAATTTCAGCCCGTGACTGAAAACTTTGCAAATTAACGCGTTTCATGGACGTCACATGCAAAAAGAAAAACAGTGGACATTCCCTTCGGTTTAACTTCTCCGGTGCACGAAAAAGCAAAGATTCCATATCTTGTTTGACTCAAAACTTTCCACCATGCTTAGTTCTTAAGAAATTAATGATGGCCATCCTAAACGTGTTGAATTAATAATATACTTATGTTCTTGAGACCTCATGATGCGAAAACGACATGTCATTTGACCTTCTATATATATACCCAATTAAGAAATCAGTAAATTTTGTGTCCTTGACGAAGTTTCAATCCCGTGAACAATCCTTTGTGCTTTCCAGCTTTCATCCTGAACACAAACAACGTTGAATAGTTACGCCTTCATTACATTTCGGTTGATAAAGAAAAGTATCCTGAGTTTTCAGTAAATAGGAACTTCATTCTCTACTTTTTTAATCTGATTTCGGTCCCTTATCACTTTTTCTTTTCTTTTCTTTGCTTGCAATGTCAACCTACCAACTATTTGTTAAAGTTGACTATGTTAAACACTTCAAAATAGATAAAGATATGATTAACAAAAGGGTTAGAGTTTCATAATAATTAAATATACTACAATGTCTGGAATTTTCACCGTAATTATTATTATTATTATTATTATTATTATTATTATTATTATTATTATTATTATTATTATTATTATAACCTTTAATAGTAAGATTAATAATCAATTTGTTAGGGACAAAGAAATAAAAAAAACAAGGGATCAAGTGTAAAATAAAAGGAAAGTTCATGACCATTTTAAAATTTTAGAGAAAAGTTTTTTTTCATCCTCGTACTTTTCTTTCTTTATAGTCTCCCTATTTTTTATTATTTTGATTTTGATCTAAGAATTAATTTTCCTTGCATTTTAGTTGTTGAGTTGGAGAGGGAGAAGAGAAAGTCCTATAAAAATAGTGAGGAGAAAAAGTCATTGTTTAACCACTTTTTGACCATAAAAATTATCATTTTTAGTGTTAACGATTTCTATTCTACAAAGAATTTTGATAGTGGTAATTTTTTAGCCCAAAACTGGAAAACCCAAGGTGCTTTAAAAAGATCGAGGCATGTTGGGTCACTTGAGCTAGGCCTGTGTGCCTGGTTTTTTTTTAGGGTTTTAAAGTTTCTTATTTTTTTGTTATCTATTTTTTAAAATCAATTTTTAGTTTGTTCATTTGAGGGATATTTTCATAAAAAGAAAAGGACATATAAGAGAAAACGTGATTATATTAGGACCAAGAAGTTTAGAATACTTTTTGAAATAATGAACAATATGACACCTGAAATAAAAAAAATAAAAGGTTGAAGAGTCTTGATTAGACATCCACAACATTGAGGTAAGAATAATTTGAACTTGAGAAATACTTTTGTCTAACTCATAGACTAATGCGGGAGTTTTTTTTATTTAGTTTATAAGTTTATTTTTTCTTATTCAATTTTTAAATTATTTAGTTTAGGAATTCTATATTTTTTATTCAGTGTAGATCAAAAGCTAGTGTAAATAGAGTTGTACATGTAGCTTGTATTTCAGCAAGGATTTAGATCAATAAAATTAAATATTTTGTATGTCTTCTTGTAGCCATAGTATTATTGATTTTGATTATAAAGATTTTGATTTATAACGTTATCTTCTGTTTTCTCTACGTAAATTTAAATGAAGATTTTTTTGGGTTCGTGGATCAACAAGATTTTCAACTAGGCTTCAGCAAGGATATGTTCGTGGAGATCCAATTCCAAGCTTCACCGAACCCAGCATATGCTTTCAACTCTAGGCTATGCTCCAGGCATGTAGAGGTAGATCTCCCCGGAGTGAAGAGGAGGAGATTCAAGGAGACTAGACGAGCACAAGTTGGCTTTTAAAATCCTTGCCGTGAACCATGACGCCGGGAAAAATGGAGGGCTTGTTTTAGAATTGAATCTATTGATTAGTTGTCTCACGCATGCAATAATAAAAAATAAAATTGCAATGAATAGCATTTTATGAGATAGGAAAAACACTATCTCTTTTAGTTTTTGTTAATAAATTATTAATAAATCATAAGATTTAAGTCAAATATTGAATGATAATCTATCTATCTATCTATCTATCTATCTATCTATATAAAGAGATCATGGAAGATTATTCAACAAAAAATCGTAAATGAGAATCAATCAAAGAATAATTAGATAATTGCTTTTGCAAGAAGATATCAAGGCACAAATACGACAAGGAATGATGAAAACATCTCACAAATACCTTCGAATATTTGACTTTCAGTGAGGAAAGCAAACATACAAAGCCACAAGGTGTGGGATTTGTTTATTAATTTGTTGATGGGAGGTCATTGCTGGGTGTTGCTTCTTGTGCAAAGTCATAGATCGATGTTTTTAAACTATATTTTCGGATTGTGAAGGTTTGAATTTAGGCACTCAAACATCAAGAACCTTCAGCTATTTATTTTATTTTATCATAACCAAATTGAAACGCAACAAACCGTGAAGTCAAAATAGATATAACTATTAAACTACCATATCAATTAGTTATTTAAAGTTACAATAAGATATTGGCAAATCATGACGGTCACATATTAATTTGCAATTACAGAATATTTTTCTGTTCATGACGGTCTGGTTTTGTTTTTTCCCAGCTACTCATTTCGCAGCCAAAGACGTTATGATTTCGATAGAGCAAAAACAAAAAACCTAACCCACATACTATTAACATCTATATACTTTATAGTTTAGACAAGTATGTATACTGCTCCAAGAACATGGCATAATGACAAAAAATTTAAGCTCTGTATGATAAAGGATTTGAGCTCTGTATTGCAGATCTCAAATTTATAGATTGCAGTATTACCATGTTGATTGTCCGGGATTGTATGAGTTTACCCAATGATTAGAAACCTGACATTTCAAACCTTGACTCGCCTTGTTTTTTCCAATCTTTTCCTCGTAATTCTGTATATTTTTCAAGTTTTTAAGAGTCGTGATGCATATAAATGTTTCATGCACATGATGTTTTCATTGCAATGGAGGCACTTTTTTTCTTCTAACTAATGGTTATTTTCTAGTATTGTAACTGCCAAACATGTAAGAATAAAGAGATCTCAAGTCTTAAACTCCACTTACAACCATTAAAGGCTTGGCCATGCCATCTTATAGATGACATTCATTCTCTCAACAATTATAGAAACCTCCATCAACTACTCAACAATTTCATGAACTATCAACAACTATTCAAGAACTCCTAAGTACAAACAATCAACCGCCCATCAATTTCTAAAGCAACGAATGATTATTAAAGAGTTTCTAAAACATACAATTTCTCTTATACTTTCCTGCTATTTTTTACTGACTATATATTATTTTTATCTTCTTACTAACTTAAATATCGATGGTGTCATCCGCTCAATTCTTGTCTGAAGATTTTCGTGACTTTAATTTCAATCACAATATTGCAGAGTGAGATTAGCTAGAATAACCACCACCCACACAGTTGCATGCACCTATGAGATATGTTTTGCGAGCGCGCACACACATTATTACTAGTTTTACTTCTTCCAATTACATATATATGAATATTAAGGTCCGAAAGATATACTTCCCGCGTTTTATTTCAAGCACAATAAGCACAGTACTAGCATCTTCGGGTTCCAATTTCCTTCGTTTCTTCCTTTATGGCCTCACATTTGACGTGGAATATTACATGTATTGTTAATTCTACAAGTTTGTAAATCGAATTAAGAAAAAAAAAGCGAGAACATAAATCAAACTTTGTATTATGGCAGCATAATAGAAATAGATTACGAGGAAGAAAGGCAAAAGGAGCCTTTCTAGTCACGAAAACAATAACAGTAATTGCAAATTACAGCGATTATTGATATAGCAATGTTTATGGCACGCTCCAGCAAACAGCCTAGCTAAAGTCCGATGAAAATCAAAATGAGGTGGAGAAGATAGCAAGGAAAGCTAAGTTGTAAGCGGAGATTTATTAAAGTGAAGGATTTAGGAGGGTGGACACTTGAAATCTTCTGCGACCTTCCTATCGCATTCGTTGAGCAACAACTCCACTGCAACAGGAACATCTAACTTAATAAGGCCCAATAGATCAACTTTGATTCGGGTGCAAAGGCAAACAGCAGCCTCAAGATCAACAAGACCATCGATGAGGCTGCAGCATTTGGCCTTTTCTTTCTCGCCAACAAAAATTTTCAACAGATTCAGCACATTCGCGCATGCTTGCAGCTTCAAGGTATCTCTAGGGCAAGTGCCTTGTGGTAGCGATGGAGGTGGTGGTGGTGGGGGCAGTGACTTGACCATGGGTGGTGGTGGCGGTGACTTGGCCTTGGGTGGGGGTGACGACTTGACTATTGATGGTGGGGATGACTTGACCTTATGTGGTGGCGGTGGTGACTTGACCTTGGGTGGTGGTGGAGGCGGCGAGTTGCTGTTTGGTGGTGGTGGGCAATACTCAGCGGAGCCAAAAATAGGATGTAGAGGGAGAGGAGAAGGACAATGGAGGCTAGTGGTCCTGAACCCATATCTAAAACTCTTGAATGTTTTAGAGATACTATAAGCTCCGCGAGGTTTAAGAAAGAATGCGAGAGGCGGTGATACGAAATAGAGAAGTGACCGGTTAGGCGTTTTATAGATGGAGATTAAGTACCAGTTGGCTTTCAAAAATCCTTAGACGTGAACCATGCAGCCGGGAAAATTGGAGGAAATAAATTTGGCACGATTTGGAATTGCATGTGAAAGATGCAATAAAATCTTTTTTAATTTGAAAGAATAGTAATTAAAAATATAATCTGAATATCTCCTCGTGGTAATATATAAATAAATAATTGTATAGCAGATCAATTTCAGAGTTCGAAATGTAAGTCTATGTTTTGATTTATAGCCTGGGTTTCATTTCAAGTCATTTACCATTTGGAAAAGCAGTATAAGGGATATATACGAGGAAGAATTATTAAAAGACATTCCTCAATAATCACAGTCCACACTCCTTCCTACAGAATCAATGCCACCCTCCTTCCTCTCTCCTGAAAAAATCAAATCATAGCATCACTCTCCTCGTATCTCAACATAAAATCATAACATTCGAATTGTTTTATGAATCTCTTTATTCTTAGATGACATGTGTAGGTTATTGACCTTTGGTTTGGCACAAACAACCTTTTCTCTTCTTTTTCTTTTTCTTTTCTCTCTTCTCTTTAATTTTCATGTCTTATCCTTCAAATTTTCAAAGTAACCCTTCAAAAAAATTTCCTTTTAATTCGGTTACTACTCTTTCATTTACTATTTGTTTTATTTTTAATAATTTTTAAAATTGGAACTCTTTTTTTATTTCATCATTTTTTTTCATCTGTTAGATTTGGTTTACATTCTTTTAATTGTTATTTGTTTTATTTGAGATGATTTTTAAAATAATTTTTTTCATAATTTCACCCTTCTTCGGGTTTTTTTCCTATCAGATTTGTTTTTTATTCTTTTGATTGCTATTTTTGTAATTTGATAAATTTTCTAAAATGATTTTTTTTCTAATTTTATCATTCAATATTAATTTAGTTGGAGAATGAGCTTCTTTATTTTTTTTCCCTGATATTAGGAATTCATGATTTACGAGTTTAGAAGATTTCCTCGAATTTACTTTTTTAATATATAGGCTCATGTTTTTTTTATACTTTGATATTTATTTAATTGGAAAATGGGCTCTATAATTTTGTTTATTTATTTTCTATAGGAGTTTTCATTGATTTTGAAAATAGCCTATGTTATCTCGAGTCTTTTTGTTTATCATACTTTGTGACATTTTATTTGTTTTACTTTCCAGGTCATTTCTCTAACAATGCATGTGACCTCTTTTAATGTCGTCAAACAACCTTTTGTGATGGTGTTAGAAACTTTTCGTTGAGCTTTTTCTAATGGCAAAGCGATGTCCATTGTGGAGTGACGGTGAGTCTACAATAAACTTTTTATTCTTCTCCTCCCTTGTATCATATTAACAAATTATTTTGTATATTTAATTATTGTTATTTCTGCTTTATTTATTATTGATACCTTTTATTTAAATCACACTCTCAAAGTTATCAAACAAGCTTTTTAATTAAAAATAAATTTAATTGTTAGATTAAACAGTTTTAATTCAATGACAATAAATATAATTTTAGGATTCTTTTTTCTTAATCTAACCTATTTAAACAATTTGTAAGTATTTTCGAAACTGTTTTTATTAATTATTAAATTTAAGAATCTATCAAAACAACATTTTCCTTACAATTTTGAGCTGTCACCTTACAAACCTGAAGTTTTATTATCTTCATATGGTGCGTTAAATGCTTGCACCATTTAACCCGTGTTGTTTTGTAATGAACTATTTGTTAATTATATTCTGAATTCAATGTCCTAAGTGCTTTAGATTTTGGTTTTTATTTTAATGAAATCAAGATTCAAGTTCAAACACTGATAGCTCATGGATTTATAAGTGGATATCTTTCATGTTTTATAAGGTCTACAGAAAGCATTGACCAATTTACACAATTGGGAAGCATCCAATTTCTAATCATCAGGGTCTTGAACATGGATTCTCTCTCAGTCAAAGTGCTTAGAGATTGTTAATTACTTCATTAATAAAATGATTCCATATAAGCAAATACGGCTTTTGAACATCTTCCACTGGCCACAGGACTACAAAAATTATTTTCTCGAGACAAAAAACATGGCCCCATGGAAAGAAAGGAAGAAAAAACCTAACAAATCCACAATATAATCACAGGTTGTGGAATTAAACAAGAGGTTAGACATTACATAAACCGCAAAACACATGCTTAGAGTTGAGATAATCACCCTTATTTTAAACAAACCAATTTACTGGCAGAAATATAAAAAATGAATCTGAAAAGAGGAACACCATCTTGTTTGAGAACCAGCTTTGAGGAACTTAAAAAGGCTGTTTGTTTGATGTTAATTTCAGCCACAACCATTATTTCTTACCATCGCAATTCACAAAGGCAAAATGATGAACAAAAGAGGACAGCCACGAGAAAGAGCAAGAAGGATACAACCACTCCTAGATCAAACCTACCACTCCTAGATCAAACCTACGGTTCTCCACCAAGCTCCACCTTCAGGTTGTCATATGGATACACCTTCGGTGCCTTCTCAAAAGAATAAAAAAAAGAAAAGAAATATACTATTGTCAGCATAAGAAATGTTAAATGTGTAACAGGAAAGAAGTTGGGTGTGTGCACGCGCAAGCATCAGAAGCCAAAACTGTTGAATAAGAAAATGTTTAACGTGCACAGAAGCAGCACAAATGCATTAAAAGAGGATGCCTAAAATGCTAAACATAAAATACTATTATATAGAACAAAATATGAAGATGAAACAAGAAGTTATAAAAAGTATGCAGATGATGAGATGAAGTGAAAAATTTCCACTCTATTACATGGGCTTAAATTACCCAGTCTAAGTATATCAGTGCTAGTGATATTCAACTGCTCTGATCAAGTTTTGAGATGAATCTTGCCTCAAATAACCTATGTCATGTGAGGTGGTCACAGTTTATGATCACAATTTCTAGAAGGATAGATATTTTTTGCCTGAAAGCTCCACTTTTTTCTCCAGCAAACATAGGGTGTGATATTAATGACTGTATAATTTTCATATATCCAGAGCCATATCAACTGGCTCGATAGATAAACCTTTGCTTTAGGAATCAGTGACAACACACAAAGTATAAGGCTTCCCTGAGAAAAAGCACAAGACAGACTCAAGTATCAACTAGCACCATGAATGTGAAAGGGTATACAAACTCTATCAATGACTAGCAGTTGTTAGAATAAGCAGTTCCAGCAAGTTTACAAGTTCTAATGTATCCCACACTTAAGACATAGGAAATACAGATCAGTATAAAAATGCAGCATTTTGAGAACTTGTCCTAAAGTAGAGGGGTGATTGAGCACTGATAAGGAAATCGATTCGATGTATTCAAATGTAGCACATATCAAAATTCAACTTCTTCATCCCCTGTAAATTGGGGGAGTTAAGCTGGGCTGAGCAGTAATCTGCTGTGGCTATAAATGGATAAAGGACACACCCAAGACAGATACATCAAAGGAAAACTATGGCTCTCTGTCAAGTGTGAGGCTTTAGATTTGGAGCGCGCGCATTACATTCTCACTGAAGAGTTTTCTTCCTAAAATTATAAGAAATCAGCTCCCATCACTAATCTTTGCAAGGTCATGTGAGTAATCAGAGTAATCAGTTGTTTGCAATTGCGTTATCATCTGAATCCTAAGTTCAGTACCATGTTTTGTCCTAACTTGTAATCTCATCAGCTCAAAGTTTGCAAAGATGAAGGTTTTATCTTTCTCAATATTTTTTGCACCGAAGCTGAGTATTATAGAAACTAGATGGTTATTACAAGTTCAAGAGCTTAACTTAACATGAATACCAACTTCTTAAGAGCATATCTAATAGCTATTATCCAATGTAACAATGGAAATGTTGTCATGAATTAAAGCACATCTGCTTTCCCCACTTTCAACAAATACAATACACTAGGGAAAGGGTTGGTTAAAATTATATGATCACATGAAGTTGATAAATCTTCATCCAGGTGCTTCTAAGACCCACCAAAATGCCCTCTACCATGACATCAAAACAAAATTGAATAGTAGATGTCATCATACAACATTTTTCAACTCAAAAGATGATGTATTTTCACATCACAAAACCCAATAACAAGAACTAGTTTTCTAGACTGATATCAAAATTGCAACAAATGCCAATTCCTTTCAAATACCAAAGCTAAGTCTTATTAACATTTTAAACATTACCGACTATCCTGACATGCTCTAAGCAGTTTTCTTCTAAAACACTAGAATAACATTTCAATCACAGAATTAGGACAGAATCTGGAGCTCCTATAAACAAGCAGGTCTTAAATCCAACCCCCTCATTTGATGGTCATTTACTTTGCAAGATAGTCTGGCATTAATCAAAGGAATATTGCATCATTACTGAAAGCGTAAGTTCAGAACTATATCATGTCCGAAGTCAGGTCAAAATTCACTTCCAAAGAGATCAAGGTTTTGTCTCTTTGACTAATGTTTGCACTATCAGGAAATTAAATTGATTATACAAGCTTGACAGCTTAACTTGATAATATTAAATGTGAATATCAGTTTTTAACATCGTCATAAGCATAGCTCGTATATGCATATTGAAAATGTGGTTATAGAGACAGCTATCTGTTTTCCTCTAATTGCACGAAATATGAACCCAGTTCAAATGGAAAAGTTTAACTGGCATAAAAATCAAGCCAGAAATTCCAAAAAAAAACAGCTCATAAAGTATTAAAAAAACTCCATATGCATCTTCCTCCAGGAAACTCCAAGACCAAAAACTGATGCATGCATCCTCTAAAATGGCATTAAAAAAAGAAACTGAATTGAAGCAAAACCCACCATATGACTCGAAAGGCAATGTATTTCTCCACTTAATTAAACACAGCAACAAAAGCCCATTCACCAATTGATACCAAAATACCAACAAATATCGATTCCATTCAAGTAAGAAAATCAAATATTTAAATCCGAGTGAAGAGGGAGAGGGAGAGGGAGAGAGAGAGCTCTAATAACCAAAATATGAGTTATTTAACTTACAAATGGAATCGTAGAAGCTTTATCATTCCACACAACCAACAACCCAAGACTCGCGAAAAATCCCAAACCTCCAGATAACCAAGCCAAGGCCTCGTACTATTACCATCAAAGTATTCCAGACGGAAAAGGAAAATCAGGAAATTGAAATTTACAAGTTATAATGATAAAACCAATGGTCACTGATTACCTTTCCAACAGTATCGGCGATTCGATCTATGCAAGGTTCTGGAAACGCAGTCCCGTTGTCCCACGTCAGCTCATCATTCACGGAAATCTGAAAGAATAAAAACCCCATAGGAGTTTTCTGTATGGATTTGGGATTTTTTGTAAGAAAATGAAAATAGTAAATATGTACTA
This sequence comes from Salix arbutifolia, assembly GCA_025169955.1. Classification (NCBI taxonomy): domain Eukaryota; kingdom Viridiplantae; phylum Streptophyta; class Magnoliopsida; order Malpighiales; family Salicaceae; genus Salix; species Salix arbutifolia. Next base: position 7,795,158 of record CM045902.1, read on the forward strand.
ACGGGTTTATCGGGGACGATGTGTTTGCCGACGGGGAGGCCCATGCCGGAACGGAGGCGAAGAGAGGAGGCGACAGAGCGGCTAACGACGCCGTTTCCTCCCATGATCCGTGAAGCCACGTTGCTCAATCTACCTGCCATTTCTGCTTTAGATTTACCTCGATCTTCCTTCTTCTACGTTAGGAAGTACTGTTGTTGTTGTCAGCCAATCTTCACTGCCTATCTGGTGATTTCCCCGAGTGTTTGTGAATTGACGAATTTCAGCAATTAGAAAGAAAGAGCTGTTGCTACTTACCAGTCTGTTAAACGATAGCGTTTCTTAAATGTGCGGGGTAATGCTGTGGGCTTGGAGCCCAGTAGCATGGCTCGGTTCAATATTTTCATTTGCATCAAATGATCATTCACTACAGCTGATTTTTAAAAGATTATAAACCCACTCCACTAACATTCTAAAACTACCCTTTTAAAATTAAGTGGCTAAATAAGCTTGATTTCAATAAAATTAAATAAAACTACCCTTTTCTAGTAAACTTGAGACTAGCTATAACATTTTTTTTCTTATTTTACCTTTGAGTTCTTTTTTCTTGATTATTTTTTTTAAAAAAATGGTTATCAACTTGGCATCTTTTTTCTTGATTATTAAATTAAAAAAATCAATTTTTAAAAAAAAAACTTTTGAAATACAGGGTCAAACACCCGATAAACAAAAAATAGGACAAAGTGTGTCAATCAATTGTTGCCCCAATAATAACAACAAAGAGAAAAATATCCCAGCCCATAGTTAAATAAGTCAAGACAAACAGTGCTTTAGCAACATGATTTAGCTTTCAAAAAAATAGGACAAAGTGTGCCAATCAATTGCTGCCCCAGCAATAACAATAAAGAGAAAAAATTATTCCAACCCACAGTTAAATAAGTTTGGATAAACAGTGCTTTAGCAATATGATTTAGCTTTCTCTTGAATGTCTCTTTAGTGCAAACTATCATTGTTATATTTAGCATCCAAGGCTGTTATATTTAGTTTTCCAATGCTTCTTTGACATGTTTATATTAAGAGTAATTCTAAATAAAATATCAAAATAATATCTTTTAAAAAAATCCAATTTTCTCATATCTTGTAAAATGTCAAAACCTTACAAGATATTATTCATTGAAATAAATAAAAAATTCACTAGTTTTTTTTCCTCTAGTTTAATTTTATTAAAATCATGTTTTTTCAATATTTTTCCCATGTAAAATTATTTTGATTTCACGATACCGTGTCATGAATTTGACTAATTTATATGAGTTTACTCTCTAATTGATTTGATTGAAAATCACCTGGATTATGTTTAAACTCGTCAAATTGATCGAGTCATACTAAATTATTAAAATGATGATATATCAAATATAATAAAATTTTTATAAATAGCCCTTTAACGTTGAAGTATAAATAAGTAAAAAACAATAATCATATTTATACTATTTAAAAATTATATTAGCGATTTGATTTTTCTAAATAGCATTTATGGAAATGCTGTAACGGCATGTTACCTATTCCACAAACTCGAGCCTTTTTGAATGAAATGAATGCTATATATTTGCCAAAAAGGGGTCCATTTTGTACTATTGGTCAAGTAAAAATCTACTTTCTATTTGATTTTCAAAATACCTTTTGTTTTAAATTATATAAAATAATATTTTAATAACAATTTAATAATTTTCAAAATCATTTTTAAAATGAAAAACAAGAATGTTCTAAAATGAATCTACACTGACACATGACAATACTGGGTGACAGGACGAGGATTTACCATCGCAATTACTCCACGTAATCGTTGCAACAGCAAAACTAAGCCATTTTTTAAAGTCTGTAATGGATGGGAAACATTTCTTCAAATGTATCTACACTGAAAAAACACAATTCTGGGTGAAAACAAGCCAAGACACTCCCTACAAAGCGGCCAAATTTCCGGTGACCTCAAAGTCCCAACTGGCTCTGCACCTCCGAGATGGTCCTAGCGGAGTTCCTGAGCCTTTGCGCCTCCTCATCCGTCAAATGCACATTGGTCACCCCCAAAACCCCTCCTCTGCCTAGCAGTGCCGGCAAGCTCAAGAACACATCCCCGCTGATGCCGTAAAACCCATTTGCAAGAACGGAAACAGGATGGATTTTCCTCTGATCTCTGAGTATGGACCGAGCCAAGTTAGCAGCTGAGTACCCAATTGCCCAAGATGTGTAGCCCTTGAGACTAATCACTTCATCTGCACTATCTACCACTGCTTTGTGAATTCTCTCCAGTGCCTCCTTCTCATATGGTATTTGCTGCTTCTCCAAGAAGCTCAATACGGGCACTCCTCCTACACTTATGCTAGACCACAATGCCACAGAACTATCCCCGTGCTCACCAACAATGTAGGCCTACCAAACAAAAAGTACAGATTCAGAAATATTTTTCCTGTAAAAAACAATGTAAACAATTAAAAATTCAAACGCGGATAGCGAAAGTCAGTTTTCAATTTTGACCACATGGTTGCTCAAGCTCTCAGATGAACTTGGATTTACACCTACAAGACAACCTCTTATTTGGTGTGACAACATTAATGCATCATATCTTTCTGCCAACCCAATCTTTCATGCTAGAACAAAACGTATTGAAAATGAATTCTATTTTATCCGTGATCTTGTACGAAATGGACAGCTAAAAGTTAATTTTATCTCTACCAAAGATCAAATTGTTGGCATGCTCACCAAACTTATCGCCCCAGCTAGGTTTACCCATATCAGATTCAATGTCAGAAACTTCCCTTTAGATTGTGGAGGCTTGTAAAAGATGGAAATGGAAGCATGAATCATCAACATTGCATAATATCATCAGAAGATTATCCTAATGTTTAGTTAGAGATAATTGTTTAGGAGGTTTAGCTACAACAAATCTCTCAAAATTTATGTTGTAACACCTCCTTGCACAATTCTTGGCATTTATTGTGCACTTCTTCTACTTGAAAAACACCCTTCAACAACAAAGATAAATGAAGAAAATATCTACAGTTCTTCTACCTCTTCTCTAAAATTCTACAAAAACAAAATTAAGTAAAAAATGTTTTCTTTTCTGTATAATTCGAAGTGTTATCCGCCGGCTTTGACGCACCAAAGCTTCAAACAAAGTGACATGAAGTCAGACTGAACATATGCTCGAAACACTGCAGTGGGATAAATTGAGATTTTGCATAACTACTCCAAAAAAAAAAAGCAAACAAGATCAATCAGTCTCCGCACCTGTACATCCTGGGCATTGACATCAAGATGATCAGCAATCAAGAACCGAAACCTGGAACTATCCAAATTGGTACCAGATCCAATAACCCGATTAGAAGGAAAACCCGACAACTTCCAGGCCACATAAGTCAACACATCAACAGGATTTGACACAATCATCAAGATCGTATCAGGAGAATACCGAGCAAGCGGAGGTATGATCCCCTGAAACATCTCCACGTTCCTCTGCAACAAATTCAACCTCGACTCTCCGGGATTCTGTCGAGCCCCAGCAGTAACAATACAAAGATCAGATCCATCAGTGACAGAGTAATCAGTGGATGCAAGAATTCGGGTGCGGGGTAAAAAAGCTGCAGCATGCTGGAGATCAAGCATTTCTCCGCGGAGCTTGTCAGGTTTGGCATCAACAAGGGCAAGCTCATCCGCTAGGTCTTGCGTTAAAATTGTTTGGGCTATTGCCATGCCTACATTGCCGGTACCAATAACAGAAATTTTGGTGTGGCGTTTGGTGGGTGATGGCGTGGATGTGTTTTGGGTTGGTTTGAAGAAGATTTGAGACAGGTCTATTCCTCCTGGGCCTAACGAAGAAGCTGAGGCGCTCTTTTGCATAGTGGCGACTTGCGAGAGAGAGATGAGAGTTTTTCTTCTTATTTTTTAGATGATTTGTTTGTGGGGAGGAGAGATTAGAGTATTTAATGTGTGAAAATGGGGGAGAGGCTCGAAGCGTGCCGTGGGGGTCAAGGAGTGATGTTAGATTCGCGGTAAATGCCACGCGCCTTGACCAACTCCGAAGCCCGACAGAGTATGTTACTATGTTTGGCGTTTAGTTAGTTTTTATAGTTGTGATTTGAAAATAAGTTAAGATTTGAAAAATTATTTTTAATTGGAGCTTGTTTAATTAAAAAATAAATATATATATATATAGTTAAAATTATTATTAAAATCGTAATCTAAAAAAACAAACAAAAGGTGTCTGGTTGAACTAGGGTTGAAATTGATGTTGCTAATAAAATAACAAAAAACAACAATCATTAATTTATTATCATTGCATTATTGATACATTGTAAATACAACATTGCAAATTATAATCCTATTTCTATAGACCATTAAACTTGCAACAATCTCATCATGAATATAAGTCCATGCACGAGACCCTCTTGTCTCCATGAGTTTGTAAGTGTGAAATTACATTGTTTTTTTTTATAAAAAAAAACTTGTGAAGATAGTAACATATTAATTAATAAAAAAAATGCAATATTTTTCTAGTCCAAAATGCTTTGCTTTGACTTTAATAAATTTTTGTTTCCTTATATAATAACTTATTTCTAAACATAATATTAAACCGATAATGTGGTGAGTACAATATATTTATTAACTAGAAGTACCAAAATGATCATTTGTATTATCCAATTTAGAAGTAGTGTAATTACAAATAATTGTTTAAAATAGTTATTCTTAAAGGATGTGGCGTGATGAAAGAGAAATTAAGATATGTACAGTAAGTCTCGAGTTCGAGTTAGAGCGTGTATCCCTTGTAAAAATATGGAATAATTGGGGTTTTACTCGCTTATCTAAACTCACAAAGTATATTTTTTGGAAGTTGAGGTTTACTCATATACAAAAAAAAAATCATGTACAGTAATAGGCTACAGAACATAATTTATATGAATGTATCAATTTTCATATAAATAATATGTTTTATATTCAAAAGAAAATTATATAATTTTAATATTTAAAATTTAATTTGAGAATATCCTTATATATAACTAAAATACATTTGGGATAAAATAAAAAGAGAAAAAACTAGTCTTATTCAAATAGTATAATTAATGCAATCATTAAGGACAATCTAAGCTTTCTATTATTAACATTGAAGTCTTGAAACAATATTTATAGTCATTTATTTCTAAAATCTATCGCCATGATCTTTTAATTAATTTATTTTTTTGTGAAATTTGTCAGTTGAATTACTGAGGTTGTTACTAGTGTATATATATATTATACTAGTTAATTAAAAATGGATCAAAATGCCCAGAGCATTCTACCTTTTGTTCCATTCCACAATTATTATTTCTCTTTTATTCTCTCATAAAATGGATTATATTTTATCTAGCTTGATTATTTATAAGTTCTATTAATTGTGCTCTTTTTTTCTTTTCAAGTGACCAAGAATAAATGGAAAGCAAATTAGCAGCATGTTTACAGTCAACATTATATCATATAATTTTATGTTTATTTTCTAAAATGTGTATTAATTTAATAATATTGAAAATAGTAAATATTTGCTATACATGAGCTAAAATACTCTATTTTCGAGTAGTAAATATCTTTAATCTATACAAATTATTTGACATTTTACAATCCAAACTCTAACATAGAATATCGATATGAGCCAGTGACAAGACTTTTCATCTTGATTGAAATTTGGAATGACTTGGAGAATGATATTGACAATTCTATTGTCTTTCCACGAAGATCATTGTCAGGATATTTTTGTGCCAGGAGTATATATACTGAATGGATAAATTTGTTAAATACAAGGCGGTGCTTCGTTTGAGTAAAAAAATACAAGGTTGTGCCTTGTTTGTGTAAAAAAGTTGAGGTTACGAGTATCAAGAGAATAAAAAACTGATTCAGAGATAAGTGTCGAGGAAGTTTGGTAGATATGTCCCCAAGGAATATTGATTGATTATAAAAGGTTATTAATCTATATAATAGATCTTGAATTTGAGTTAGAATATATATTTTTTATAAAAAAATAAAAACAATTAATATTTTACTTGTTCATCTAAGCTCACAAAATATATTTTATAAGGAATGAGGTTTCCTCGTATTTAAAATTTTTATAAAAAATAAAAACAATTAAGATTTTACTTGTTCATCTAAACTCACAAAATATATTTTATAGGGAATGAGGTTTGCTCGTATTTCAAAAAAAAAGATAGACATGCAAAAATATTTACATATATAAAATAAAAAAAATTCTATTCTTCTCATATGCAACTGACACTTAATTACTTTAAGGGATTAAATATGATCTCATCAACCTTTCACCATCTCTTCTCCATCTCATAAATAAGGTTCATAGATTTATTTTATTTTATTCGAGGAAATCCTATTCCTCAAAATATATTTTGTGGGTCCAGGTGAGTGAATAAAACCTTGGTTGTCCCGGACTCTTACAAAAAATACATGTCTTAATTTGAACTTGAGACCTGCTGTGCAGATTTCAAACTCTTTGTCACCACGGCACACCTATTGAGAACACTTTGTAGATGTTACAAGTTAAGATATTAATTTTTAACCATTTTTAATCTAAAACCAAACACGACTTAAGAAAGATGGTATTTTTTTCCTTCCTATTCGAGACGGTGAATGGGCAAACTATATTCTTTCTAATTATTTGATAGCAGGTGTGCTCATGTTTAGAAATTGAATATTTATTTCATTAGTGGTTATTTTATATATATTTATATATATATATATATATATTATTGTAAAAAAATCTCCCATCTTCAAAGTTGAAATGTTATCTCGATGATGATATGGTTGAAATAGACATAATTAAAATAATATCTCATACTTAAAAAGAAGTCAATTTTCGTCTCACTTGATATCACTACCAAGATATCATCACTATAAAAAAAATGATTGTACGGATAATATTATGTTTGCAAAAAATAAATTAGAGGCCAACCTCTCTAATTTATTATATTAAAGAGGAGAAATGATGTTAATTTTTCTTTTAAAAAAAAACCCATATTTGTTTTTATCACTGCTCTTTTTATTATCAAGAGTAAATATGTATCATGATAAAAACATTGTTTTGTTTTGTTTTTATTTTATCTTAGATCATACTGGTCGTTCTTAAATTTTTTTTGGCTGGCGTAGCTCTAAGAAAAAAAAAACCTTGGAGATGAGGTAGAGTTAGATGTAGAAGGAAAGAGTTCTTTATTTGAAAATATCTAGAGCATTGTGGGATTTGTTTAATATATAAAATAAGAGATATGGTGTCGTCGAAAATAAAATAAATTCAACGATAATATATATCCTTTAAACATATAATTTTAACTTATGGAGTGAAGTTTAAATACTATGAATGAAATTGATTTTAATAGGAAGTCGGTCTCAAAGACAGACGCTGCAAGTGCACGAATTTGGGCAAACGAGCCTGAGCAAAAGCCAAATACCCTCGAGAGGACATATATCACGCGCTTCAACTGCGAACTTCAAGGTTCCACTCAATCCTTGCCAGTTGGCGTCCCTGTCGGATCAAATTACATGGAGCAGCGAAATTGACCCATATGAACAGTGACGTGGCAGTCAAACCGCTGACTCGACTGTACATCGAAGACTCATCAGATCACGTGGTGTGGCTGTTTTTTCCTCGAACGAACATTGAATACTTGATGTCCGCTTAACGTTAACGTGTCCGTACTTTTCTTTTTATTATTACGATGGTCTGAAGGGAAACAAATCTGCTGGCAGCGGTTTTTCATTGGTTCTCTGCTTACTTTTTCGGGTACAGCTTCCAGAATCATGGAAAAAATAGCCAAATCTGTGGGCCGTATTAATATTCTTGCTCGGAAAGTTTTCTAGTATTTCAAAACTACCGGTGTTTATATTGGAAACTTTTACTAGTAAATGAATATTTTTAATTTTATTCATCTAATTCCAAGAAAATTATTGTCGCGTTGATTTTTTTGCGCTTCACACCCCACTATTCTTTGAATTGAGAAGACAATGGCACATGGTGAAAAAGATGTGTGTTTTATAGCTGTAAAATTATGACTATAATTATCAAGAGTTGTCACCTAGTATTACAGTCACTAGGAAACCTATTAGTCTGCAAGAGTCTGGGTAAGGGGACTTATTATGCAAGTGAAAGACGCATCACCCCCAGTGCACCTTAGAGAGTTAAGGCAAGCTGCATTGTTGTTTAATTGTTTTTCTAAGTTTGATTTTTTTGTTGGACTTTTTTAAAGTTCAATGTAGATCTCTTTTTGTGAGAGAATCTTTATCTCATTGTGAGTTGAAAAACTAACCAAAAAGAATTTACACTACATTTTGAAAACCCTGTTTTTAACTATTTGTGAGTGTACTTTACAATATAATTTTATACCGCAATAGCCAAAACAAAATAGTTGTTAATTTTTTTTGATATTTTGGCCAAATTCCAATGGATAATCATAAACTAGTTACGATATCCAAATTTCATTTAAAATATGAGAAAGATGCAACATATTTTTTTTTACGAAAAATATGCTTGAAAAATCTTGGAATTCGGTCGTATGCACGAAAACAACACATTTTTGTTTTTTTAAATGCAATTTTTATATATATATTTTTAAATAAATAATTCGGGTTAGGCCTGCAAAGGGCCCACTTGGCTGGGCTTGGGCTGGACACAACCCATCCAACTGGGGTTGGGCCGAGAGCAGGTCCAACCCAAGAATTAAAGCCAGAACAAAAAAAACGAGATGGCGACGAGAGGCTTAACTGCTACTACCGTCGGGTAGAGGAGATCGAGCTGGTTGTTCTTGTGGTGATGACGTCGAAAATGGTGGCCTGTGGTGGTCGAGAGGAGCACTGAGAGGTGTTGGTCTGCTGCTTCGCTATCGCCGGCGCTGGAGAAGAAGGTTGAGCTTGTTGTTGGGGAGCTGCTGGCGTGGGGTTCATGGCTAGCTTGCTGGTGATGATGGGGCTGGTTCTTGGGGATCAGCTGGCTACTGCTTGAGGATAGAGAGGATCGTCAACACTGTCAAATGGAGAGAGAGAGGACGCTGCAAACACCCGCTGCCAAGTTTTATCGTCGTCGCCAAAGAAGACGATGGGTTGTTGTGTGTGTGTGTTTTTGCAACTCTCGTACTGTGTTTCTTTGTCTTCCTCGTGAAAATATTGCCATCTGTTCTGGTTTATGATCCTTTGTTAGTCTTATTGTCTGTTTTGTATGTTATCTCCCCTAGTTTACGATCGTCCCCCCCCACTCTCAAAATTTTCCTCCCTTTATCCATTGCCTCCCCCCATTCTCTATAAATTTGCTCCCTTTTATAGACAATCTGCAACTTGGAAAGACATGGGAGAAGTGTCTAGGTATGGTGCATTTAGTGGGAGTGGGTGGCAGGCATGGTTACCGGCATGGGTGCAGCATGTCTTCCGGCAAAACCTTGACAAGTAAGTTTTTTTAATAATATAAAATAGATTGATAAAAATGGGTTGTTACAAAAGGAGTTTATTGATGGGGAGAACGATGTTTTTATCTTCAATTTTGGTTTTTGATTTCACCCAAAAAGTCTCGTCATCGAAAATTCTGATCTTCTCAATTTAACCCAAATTAGGCTTCCAAACTTAATTTCTCACCAATTAAGCCCTTAATAAAATTAATTTGACCTATTTAAAATATAATTAAGCCCTTGCGTTTAATTAAATCCTTCGATTGGGCTATCAATTAATCCCTAAACATAATTACACTTTAAATTGGCCCATAAAAATATAATTAAGTCTTTCGACTTAATTTTTACGCAAATTTATTTAATAATAAATTATTTTAGCCTTGAATCTGTATTTTTCTTCATTTATGGGCAAAAAAAGAGGTACGACCGAGCTCTCGAAAACATCCAAAATTTCCACATTGATTTTTCTGACGACACCAGCCCCTTTTATTCTACTTTTGTTATTTTTGGGTAGATTTGGGGAATACCCTAAAATTGAGTTATGACAGTTGCCAATTATATAAGCCTCCAGTAGTCATTATATTAGTAACCACATAGATCGAATCTAAGACCAGAGAGAAAACAAACTTTTTAGTTTTAATTTCTTATCACTGGACCACCTACTAGTGTATTTGAATTCTTACTAACATTAGTTTTGGTTACCAAATGATGCTGACAAAATTATTGTTGTAACATCCCATGATTGTAAAATCTTTGTAACTTCATAGACATATGTTAAATTACCGAATCATGAAATTTTGTGTTGTGTTTGCTTGATTTCTCCTTCTTTTCATTATAAAATAAACTAAAAGAGATTAGACATTCACTGTAGACCGTGAGACAAAACACTGTGGATTATAATGGTGTATTTTTGGCTTCGTTCGATTTTCAGGTCAGTCAGGTCGGTCGATCCACTAGTTTATTCATTTTTTATATTTATTTGCACAGTAAAATAACTATTTTATCCCTAAAAAAAGACAAAAAATCGCCGCAGCTGGGAGGGGTTCCACGAGAATTTCATATTTTTTTGAAAATGACTAACTACTAATCTGTCCCCAATAAGAAAAAAAAACAATTCTGGGTGGGAAGGGTACCATAAGAATTTCATATTTTTTGAAAATGGCTAAATACTAGTCTGCCCCTCAATAAGACAAAATTGAAGATTTGGATGTAGGGGTGTTCCAGTAATAGACCATATATTTTTTATTATCTGTCGAATACTATGTGCGTGTGTGCCACACGTGACCGATATTATTCAGCCTCATGCCCGCTTCGGGCGGCGCCTACAGTGACTTTCAGTGTCAAAAAATGCCCAACCAGCGTCTCACTCCATGCGGCGTTATGTCCTTTTTTTCATGATGGTGTGCATTGTGGGCCACAGTGGCTGATTTAGTGATGTTGGCCAGTTGAAAGTTGTCTCTCCCTTTTCTCTCCCTGCATGCTAAAGTACACGGCCCCGGTTTTATGGTGGTTTCATTTTAGTCCCTGAACTTTTAATTATTTTGCATGATCCTGATTTCTGTTATATAATTTTTGATTTGTTTCAATTGAGTCCTTCAATTGAAATTGATTATATATTTAGGTTTCAATTTGGTCCTCATTCTTTTAATTTCTGGATTTGTTTTAAATCCCTTAATATAATCGGTACAGAGGTTTTAATTTTTTTTTAATTTTGTCATTTGCTTGAAATTGATAATATATTTGGTTTTCATTTTGGCCCTTATACTTATATTTTAATTCCTTTATTTTTTTTTATATTTCTGAAATGGTTCCTATTTTTTTTATGTTTATATATGTGTGCTCTTAGATTTAGTTTTTATTATTTTCTTAGGTGATATTTTTTTGAAAGATTTTGTTCTTAAATTTTAGTTTGTGATAATTTGAAAATTAATAGTTATGTTTTTTTTTTCTCTTTGTTCTTTCTTTTAGTTTTTTATTAGTTTCTTTTATTATTTTCAAGTTAAGTATTTTTTTCTCAGCTGATAATTTTTATTTTTGTTTTGTCATTTATTATTATTTTTTTTGCTCTTTTGTTAAAGTTTTTAGCCTTTTTTAGTCTTTGATTTAATTTTGTTTTTTTTCCCATTATTAACGCAATAATAATAATAATAATAATAATAATAATAATAATAATAATAATAATAGTTTTTGTTCTTACTTACTCTTTTGTTAATTGTTTTGAGTTTTTTTTTTCCGGGTTAATTTAATAATTTGTATTGTTTTGACAGTAATAATACTGATAATTTTAGATGTTAAGACTTTGATATTTTCAATGTTGTTGTTGTTATAATATAGTGTCTTGATTTGTTTTATTATATCAAACTTTGCATGTATGAATATTATATTTTGTTTTGAACTAGCAAATCCTATTAATTGTTTTAATCTCAATAGTTATAAAAATTGTTTATTCGGTCCGCAATATAATGTGGACAATTTAACTAGTTTCATATACTAAAACCTTATGGTAAGATAGTGTGGTAGATCAAGATTTATATTTGATCCTCTTTAGCATTTTTGTAGTTTTGAATGGGATGAATTAGGTTAGAAATTGTGGGATTAGTAAGAAGATTACAATATATATATATATATATATATATACACACACACACACACACACTAGCCAATGCCCCCACGCCTCGTCGCGGGCGGCACCATATTTTTTTCAATGTAAAAAATATTAATTATATGTATTTTTTATTATAATATAAATTTAGCCAAAATAGTAAATTTATGCAGAATTCATGTCAAGTGCAAGTTTTCTACAAAATATATGAATTTTAAATCTATATAAATTTAATTATTTGATAATTTTCAACGAAATAACCAGTATAAAATTATCACCATCATTAAAAAAGCAAGAAGATTCAGATATCTAAATAATTGAATTCACTATATTAAGATTAGTTCATTTTATAATTCAATTTAAATCAAACAAAAAAAAACATAAATTGTAAAAATACTTGCAATAATCAAATAACAAAAATAAGTAGTTAATTTTCTATCCACAAAAAGACGAAACACAGAAATGGAAAATTCATCCTTACGTTACCGTCATTATCATTGCTATAATGGTTAAAATTATTATCAACATTACTGTCAAAACAATTAAAATTATTAAATTACTCCGAAAAATTATTAAAAAAAAAAGCAAAATATTTTTACAAAAAAAAAATCATTGAAATTATCATTATTATTGGGAAAATAATAAAATAACAAAAATCATCTGATCCAAAGAATAAATAAAAATAACAAAAAACACAAAAAAAATGACCAAAGGAAAAAAGGGATCAATATTAATTTTAAAATGATCACCAACATAAATTAAAATTTTAGGATTGAACCGATTAAAAATAAAACCCCAATAAAAAAACAAAAATTAAAAAGAAAAACTAAAGCATAGATGCATAAATACGGATAAAAAATAAATTTTGTCCAAGAATAACAAAAAAAAAAGCAAAGGAATTAATATTAAATAAAAAATTCAAAGAATGAGGGTTGTAATGAAAAATAAAATATATAATTAATTTTAATCGAATTAAAAAATTGAAATAAATAAAAACCCATGAACCGAAACAAATAAAAGCATTTTTTTTAAAAAATGCAGTGTCATTTTGTTACAAAAATTAAAAGAATAATGATTAAAATAAAAAGTATCATATATGACTAATTTCAATTTGAGGACACAATTAAAACAAAATATATATAATTAATATCAATTGAAAGATAAAATTAAAACTAATAAAAACCTTGGGACAAAAACAAATAAAGGTATTTTTAATAAAAAAATGCAATGTAATTTTATTAAATAATTAAAAGAATAAGGACCGAAATGAAAAGTAATATATATGACCAATTTTAATTGGAGGACACAATTAAAACAAATTCAAACAACTTATGTATAATTAATACCAATTTAAGGATAAAATTGAAACAAATAAAAACCTTGAGACCGAAATAAATAATGACATTTCTAAAGGTAATTGTTGTGTAATTTTATTAAAAAAATTAAAAGAAAGTGGACTGAAAATGAAAAGTAGCTTATATGACCAATTTCAATTGGAGGACAGAATTAAAACAAATCAAACTATCCGTACCAAAAAAAATTAAAGGAACCAAAAAGAAATAAAAAATCAAAAGAATAAGGACTGAAATAAAAAGCTCCATATATAATCAATTTTAATTTAATGACACAATTGAAAATAATCAAACTTTCAATTAAAGAAATCAGGAATAAAAACGAAATCAAAATCTCAAGGACTAAAATAAACACCCTACATACATCAGGGGCTTCGACATAAGTTACGACGACAAGAGAGAAAAAACGGATAAACGACACAAAACTGTTTGTCAGTGTTTACCCGAACATCGATGACTGGAACGCGCTGCACAGGTAGACAGAGGACATGGCAACGCACCATATGACACGGCAGAAGTGAAGTTTTGATCGCCTTAAAACGTCCAAACGACGTGCCTGCAGTGTTTCAGGAAAAATAATGAAATACTGCTTAATTACCTACACACTCTTGCACCTAATGATAATCACAAAAAAAACCTGCGAGGAAAATACGACTCTACCCCCGGATACTGTATGCAGTTTTATCTTTTTCGGGGGTTATTTCAATTGTTTTACTGTGCAAATATTTTGGAAAAATCGAAATAACCATTGGTCCCTGGGCTAATATTTTGTCATTTTGGGGGGTTATTTTTGTAGTTTTAATGTGCAACAAATCCAAAAATGTCATTCATGTCCCCTGAAAAATTCGAAAATACCCCTAGCCCCGGGGTTAAATTTTTTTGATCCTGGGGTAAAATGGTAATTTTATTGTCACAATGAATACGTGTTTTATATTTTAGTTAATATTATTGATTATTTTTTTTATCAAATAGAACCTCAGTCTTTGCTTCCATATATGACATTTAATCTTTATTACTACTACTATTATTTTATAAAAAAGAAAAAGTTGTTTTCAGTTAAACAACAATAAAATATGATAGTCCAGTCCACTTTCTTTACTCATGAAGAAACAATTCTTAACTGTAAGGTGATTAAAAAATTATTCAATATTGCTATTTGTATTTTTTTATTATCATGAATAAATTTATATGTTATTGTAATTTTTTTTTGTCTCTTGTTGTTTTATAATTAAGGAGTTTCAGCTCCGCCTGTACTTGATTGAAAAGTGATAACTATTATCAATTCTAAAATGTTTTCCTTTTCTTATGGCGTGGGAAAACACTGTGTATCGCAACAGTGTTTTTCCCGCGCCTTTTATATTATAGGTAATATATATATATATATATATATATATATATTTATTTATTATCATTGGTTTGATTGTTTTTTCATGTGGGACCCATATAAAATTTTCAATTTTTTAACCTTAACCAAACACCAAAAATTTTGCAACTCCAGTTCAGACCACACTACCAAACACCCATTTTATATTGGATTCAAAGACTTCCTCTAACTAGTTATATATATAAAAAAGAAATCTTGAAAATGATAATAAACTGATATTTCTAGATTTTTGCTTCAAAATAATTATGAAATGCAATAAGTTTTTAATCACCTGCTTCAGAAGCGACCATCCTAATGTAAATATACTGACCATCAATTGTATATTGTCTGATATCAATAAGGTTTTGATCAAACCAGAGAAAACATCCATTCCTTTCCCTCTTAAATCTAAATTGGCTTAAAGGTGTGTTTAATATTGTTTTTGCTTTTGTGGTTGAGGTTTTAAAAAAACAGTTTCATGAAAAACAATTTTAGTTGCGATTCATAATTGAAATTAAAGTGTTTGGTTAAAACTATGATTGAGTTTAAGGTTAATAAAAAACAGTTTCGCGTGTTTGGTTATCATGTTTTTTATATTGCTGTCAACTTGTGAAATTATTTTAAAGGACACACGCACGCGCGTGCACACACACCCACACAAACTCTCTCTCTCACACACACATATATATTGTTTTTAAAATTTTGTAAATTAATAATCATAACAATAAAATGTAATTAATAATTCATGAAAAAAACAAATATTTGTTTTTATTTTCCATCAAACTACTTGCAATTTCATCACGAATTAAATTGATACATGAATGCCTTTGTGATCTCTTGCTATTTGATCGAGGAACAACATATGATAACAATATAATTAGTAACAACATCTGTAATCCAGTTGTAGAGATATAATTCCAATGCCAAATCCAGTTGCAAGTTTCTGATTTATAATCAATAAAAAAATAACAGGGTTATGGAGTGAAACGAAGTCACACGCCTTTTCTTTTCATCAGGATTGATCTCTATTTACATATTTTTTATTTTTAAAATATTTTTTTTAAATCGGATTGGGTTTGACCCAACTACATGGCTCGACCCATCCAAGTTGGGCCAAAAGACCCAACTCTGCTAGAATTGGGCTGGGCCGAGAGGAGATCCAGCATAAGTCCAGCTTTAACACGCGGGTGAAGTGAAACGGTGCGCTGCACTGTTCACGTTTTCTTAAAATGTGAATAGTAGCGTTCGGACCGACAGTACGAGAGCCTCTACGGCTGATGCCAATGGGTAGAGAAGATCGATGTGGTTCTTTCTATGGTGGTGGCGTCAGAAATGGTGACCTATGGTGGCCGGTAGGAGCGTCGGAAGCTTGCTGTCGCCGCCACTGCTTCGATGTCGGGGCTTCTTGCTCTCGCTGTAGGTGGTCATGGCAGAGCTTCTGGAGTAGAGGAGAAGCTACCGGTGATGAGGGGGATGGTAGTGGTGTCTCTGGGAGCTACCCCCAACTGTGGAGAGAGAGAGAGAGTTGCTGCTGCGGAGAGAGAGAGACTGCCAGTTGCTTCACGCTTCAAATTGCTAACCACGACCTGCAATCCATGAAACGCAGGCAAAATATGAATTGCAATCGCAGGTAAAAGCATCATTTTTCAGCTTCTTCTAAACCACAGTTTCAATTGATTTTTTTTATGAGTCTCATAGCAATTTAATCTGTGTTTTTGTATTACCTGTTGGTTATTAGGATTGATCCGGTTCGCCCATGAGGGATGAACCAAGTCTATTTATCTAGAGGTGCGATTTGACAATGGTTCACCCATGAGGGATGAACCAAGTCTATTTATCTAGAGGTGCGATTTGGCAATGGTTCACCTATGAGGGATGAACCAAGTCTATTTATCTAGGGGTGTTACTTATTGGTGACCGCTAAGTAACTTCTCCCCACTAGTATAAATAGGGACCCCCTCTACATAATAGATATAAGTTATTCACATAAGTGAAGATAGTTATCTCTCTCAATACTCTACATTAAATTTGCTACAATCTGCTAAGACGTTCGTGCCGTGAAACATCGTTTTGGTTCTAGTAATCGAAGTGGGCTTGAAGCAATTGATTCAGGAACAAGGAAACGGAATATCACAAGTAAGTTTTCCGTATTGAATCCACATTACCAAACACCATAAAACAATTTTTTGATCGAATCTGAATTTTTATCGCAATACCAAACAACCACTAAGCCATGCATGAACAATTCTTCCAGCATTCTGCTTGCATTCCTCCGTGGCATGCGCATTAACCATCCAATTTGTGCATGGAAATATAAAATGAGATGTTATTACAGCTAATTTCTCTCTGGCAAGATAGACAAATTACCTAAAATGTACATTCGTCAATCTGTCCATAAATGCAAGTGAGATATTATTACAGCTAATTTCTTTGAACACCCCTAATCCTGGGGGATACGAACGGCCACAATCTGCACTAAGTACCTTGCATTCTCATCCTCCTCAAACTCGGAGAATATCACAACATAAAACGGAGTAACACCGTTCGACCGAGAAAGCCACAGTCTGACGAGATCCACAAATGGAACTACCGCAGCTAGCAGAGCTGGAGCGAGGCCAAATCGGAATTCTCAATGGAATATCAAATATCGATCTCTCTCTCTTCTCTCCAAACAACGACCTCTCCGCCGCCTCCAACGACGTCATGGCGCCACCGAAGCTCGGCTATCCTCCATTCTCCGACCAAACGGTGTCTCTGACTTCGTCTTCGTTAAAGCTCCTCTGATTACTACGACCGGCATATCAAGTCCCGACTCGACAATCTCAGTGCCGCCACTATTCATCACCGCTATAAAAGCGTCGTCTTGGTATATAGTTATTTAACACATTCGCTACTTTTTTTTTATCTACCATCTTAATTTGGTCAAATTTATAGTTTTATTAAGCTGTAATGAGGTTTTTGAATTTTAAGAAGTTTCTGAGGCTTAAATTAAATTGGACGCTGACCTTTATAGTTAAAGGAAGTTTTGACTCAGAGAAAGTGCTTATAATATGGTTACCCTCGTGGAAGTAAGGGAGTATTCAGTGTGAATAGATGACTAAATTTTATGCATTTGATTGATTATTCATCAAAGAGAGATTGGGAAGATGGTGCTAAATGCATTTACTCCATTGTATATGTCAAAATTTTGTTTGCAGTAGTCTACACATTTTTGAATTTTTTCTCAAGTGATTGCAAATAAAATTAGGATGCCCCGTGTGTTTTACTGGAGGAATGAGAGCTTGGAATTGGAAATGAATGCAATCTTTGGAAGTTATTGATTGTTTTTTTTATTTATTTATTATAGATAATGATGGAATGGGTACCTATTTTTGTGCTATTAGTGCTGTTCACGTGGCTTAGGCCTAGGGAAACATGGGAAAGGAGAGGGCAGGCGAAAGGAGAATGTGGGGATCGCCTCTGAAGATTCAATGGGGATATTCTTTGTTAGATATATATTAGATTCCTTGGTGGCAACTGGTTAGGAGTTCAAAGTTCTGAGTATTGGGTACAAAACAATTGCAGACAATTTAGTTTTGCTTGGTATTATAATACAAATATCATGTCCCTCATTCTGTAGTCTATATCTATGATTAGGAAAGGAGTATGAGCATCTTATTTAGTTTTTGCTCTAGAAGCAAGATATGGGAGAGGGGATAAGGGATTTGGACTTTGGAGGATTCAAAAGGTTAACTGCACATGCATCACCTCACAAAAGTTGGTGAAAAAATTACCATACCTATTTGGAGCATGCATTTATCAATTAACAATAATTAAGTGGCATTTTGTGGACTTGAAAACTAGCCATGCTTTAGTCTGCAAAAACTTGAAAAAGAAGACAGTTCAATACTGAATTTCAATATTCCATAGTATGATTCCATTCAAAGTTATACAGTAGGCAAATGATGCATCGTGGCTTATAAGATGAGTTTTACATACAAGAAAATGATAATACTTTGATGCTAATTGCCAAAACATACAGTTCTATTCAGTAAGCATCCCAATATAGATGACTGATGAAAATGATTGAATAGACACTATTAGAAGAAGTAGGTTAGTGCTGTTATTTCTAATGGATATTTCCAAATGAATGCTCGCTTTACAAAAACTTTCCAGCAGTCCCAAGCAGAGATTATTGTAAAGACTACACTTTATCATGAGAGACCAGGTTACATCTAAATTGAGTAATGTCATACTATGGAATATTGTAATTTAGTATTAAACTATTTTCTTTCTCGAGTTTTTGCAGACTAAAACTTAGCTTCAGATCCACAAAATGCCACTTAATTATTGATACCAGGTTTATTTGATGCCTGGGCATCTTACATATGGACACCTCCTTTATTTCAGCACACTGTTGGATTCAATGTTGAAGCTGTTATAAACTATTTGTTTGCACTCAACGGTGGGAAGATATCTAAAAAGAAAATCAATTGTAAGTTATTATCCTCTTGATGATCATAAACGCTCATATAACAACTTATATAATCATTCTTCAAATGGAAAAGAGTGGTTAATATAGGTTGCAAGTGTTTTTCAAGTCATTATGAATACATTTTATGTGAATTCTCTCATGCCTTTGTGAACAAATAATGTCACCAGTCAGTAACAATTGCAATACAATTCAATAGTTATTATTGCGCATAAGAGGTGGGCAACAATTACAAACACTGTTCATTAACTATTTGGTCATGCATTAGAAGTGGGTGGATATTGCATTAGGTACTGGAGAATGGAGTGGTAATTCAATTTAATTGATGCAAAGTAATATACTGATGGCACTTGTAGCTTTGGAAATCACCATCTACCCAAGCTTTTGGGTTGTTGATCTAGTATATCATAGTTTCCAATAGGGCTGTGCCATGGCAAATCCATTTTGCTAGTGATATCTCTTGATGTTTTACTATTTCCATTATCCTTTCCTTCTTATGCACAAATAAGTTGAATATACTCTTATAGTTTCCTCATCAATATGAAGAAAAAAAAGTAAAAATCAGTTTCCAATGGTTAATTGACAAAATGATAATGATAATAATAATAATAATAAAGAGTTTGCATGCCTTTGTATATCCGTGGAATGGAGTCCCAAGATGGGACACTGACTCACCTCATGCCTCCTCACATGATTGCAGAAATATTTCTCTATCTTTAGTCACCTTCATTAACATAAGTTGATATCTCTTCTTGTTTAAAATTTACGTATGCGTTCCAATATTCTTTTATTATAAAGATTGTGGAAATATTGTTTGAAGAATTTCGATTACCATTAGACTCTGTGTGTGGACAAGTAAATGGCTTGTGGACAACCATCATAACTCAATTGATTTGACTGATAAGAATATTGTTCCCTTTCATGGACGCATAAGTAGTCATGATTTGCCTATTGTCAGTAAAAATTAGAACACGTAGACAAGATTTGTGGAGGACATGGTTTGTTGAAAAATGAACATGACATGTCGGGTGTCATTGACACCTTTACCTATCTGCTATTGTATGAGCACAAGTATGGTTATGAAGAAAATACTTGAAGAGTTGTACAGCATCGTGAAAAGTTGAGAAGGTGATGGTTGTCACCAAGAATTGTCATTAGCATGATGACTTTGTTGAACAGGGAACATAAAACAAGCATAAGCTACCACAGGAATTGCTGAAAGAATTGCTTCATTCTCTACCCAAGATGTGTTGAATAATGTCATCACGATAGAAATATTTTAGTGATGGATGTTGTGTTATGTTTGGATGCCCTTTTGTTTCTTTGACTAATAAATCTGCAGGACTGGACATAGTTAAAATCATCTGGGAACTAGTAGTTTTGATGAATACTTATTTATGCATGATTTTTCACAATAGAAGATGCAAATTTTGCTGTAAATTTTACCCCCTTTTCTTCTTCATTTTTTGTGGTGTTTTTCTCTTTTCCCCTGGTAGGCTTGTAACACAAGTGCAGTTTCATCAACCTTTATGTGATTCTTAAATGAGAAGGCAATGCAATGTTGTTTTCTTTCTTTCTTATTCTTAACATGCAGTGAGGCTTGCCCCTGAGGAGACATTAGCTAAGCTGATGTGATATGAGCACAATGCAGTGACGTTTTATCTTGAAAACAGACATTCGGATAAATACTCATCTTTTTTCCATGAAATCAAGAGATGGAAATTGTTCTTTCACTTTTTAGTAAATATCATGACATTCTCTAGGAAGTAGGAATGACATTGCTATATATGGCGCTTCTGTGAAGTATTTTATTTCACCTTATTCTGACTTGGATGTTTCTTTGGTTATAGCCCATCTCATGATGGAACTTCTAGCATTCCACGCCTCTTCAAGCTCCCCCTGGCTTGCAAATATGTTGGTAATCTTTGGAAGGAAAATTAGCTGCTAGGCTGTACAGCTTAATGCAATTCCCAGAGTTATAGAATTTTGGATCAATCTCTATCAAGATTTGTTGGTTTTGATCCAATTCTTCACTTGAATGCCTTTTCACTTCCTGTGGTGCAAAGCTTACCTCAGGTCTTCTTGATGTGCACATGTACATGTTTTCCGGACAGTACATGCTTCAGTGCTCTGTTTTGCTTGATGCAACATGAACACTTAGACAGTTTGTCCCAAGGATTAATGGTCGAGGTAGATACTTATCCCTGTTTTGCTTATGGGTGGTATGGTTGTTTTGTATACACTGTTGGAAAATTTGGGAAAAGAAGAAGAAAGAAAAGCAAACAGTATTCTTGATTTTTTATTCGTATCATGAATAGCACATGGAACTCCTTTTTCCTTAAACAAATCCTCAACTGCTGTGCCGGCTATTGAGTATTCAAGTGGTCCACGGTTCAAAACATCATACTGTCAAATTGGGATGTATCGTAGTGGTCCACTTCAATGGTGGTCAAGATCAATGATTTTCTTCCCGTCTGACACTTGGGTTGATACTTAACGTTGAGTTTTTCGCATAGATACAGGCCTGAGCTAGCCGGGAATATTGAACAGCAAACAGCTGTAGAGATGTATCTGTCTCTGTGATTTTGCACTTACATTTGTAATAGAGAACATCATAAAATGTGAGGGAAAGATGAAGTCCTACAAAAATATTTGAGATTAGCAGGGAGGATCCAGAAAGATTGATACACAGGCGTATGGATATATAAACACGAGGTGAGAGAATTATGCCTATCATTGTGCTCTTACTAATTGGGTTGAAGGGTTTGATCTCAGGTAATTTTGGATGAAGCAATTGTAAGACTCAATCCTGATATCTTCTGGTTGGGTGGTAGAGAGGTTTCTCTCAAGCTGGCGATAAGAATTTATTGATTTTGTTAAGCCATCCATGGCCAGCTGCAGTGGCACATGATGAAACCCAAAATGAAATTATTTCTGGATGAACAAAAGAAGACGAAGTTTTCAGGACATGAAGAATAGACATTTCCATCAAGTTTTAACCGGGATTTCTCTTTAGGACAGTAATGGTATATGAAGTAGTAGAAACTCTTGCTGTTCGCTTCATTGGTTATTGTGATTTAAATTCTGTTGGAAGAAGATCTTTAGATCTGTAGCGAATATATTAATTTTTGCTTTCAGCTAATGATATGGCAGGGAAAAGTCTACATCAATATTTTGCCAATATGATAGCAACTGCGTGCATACATAATCCTTAATACGATGTATCTGTACCAGTTCAGTGCCCTCTTTGTTTTTTCTCCCTTCTTTCCTTGTAATCCAGGGGAAAGCTGCAACTATCACATGATCCCATGTTATGAATGCGTATGCGTAAATCATCCCTTTAAAATTTTGGTTTTGGTAAATGGAACTCATTGTTTTTATAGAGGGGCATCTTTTACGGGGCAATACTGGCAATTTCGCCCTCTAGGTATTATCATCATCTTTCACAGTTTCCATGGAGTCTGGAGGTGAGGATTCTCATTCATGGTATCGCCTAGAGGTTAGCTAAATTTCCTTTTGTTCCCATGTCGTCGGTTCAGTTTTGATATCACCTCATGCTTGCACATTATCGTTTTCTCCTGTAAGAGCCATTTCACCCCGACATCTAATTTCAGAGACTACTTCCAAAAGCGGATTCTAACTTCTGATGTCTGCATTATCTGAACCTACGTGGGTTGACTGTATTTGTTCTGTGAGAACTCCATCTGTTATTGGAAACCTTCACTGGTTTATTTGAGAAGGTTTTATTACAGCTATCTACCGAGAGATATAACTGAAAAAATCAAACTGCAACAGATACGATTGCTTTCATTTTAGAAACACCAACCAACACAATGTCAACAATGGCGAGTCAAGGTTGTCTCTTTTATTCACTGATGTCATTAATACAAAAGCGTAAAATACAGTGAATGGGGCCTCCATCCATCTTTTCACTTCTTTAATCACTTAACCACCTCGTTTGAAGTAGCTAGCGACTGAAACATTACACAGTTTTTTTTTAGAGCGAGCTGATACCGTGCATGTCAGAAATTTAGATTGAAGGATACACTTTTGAGGGCATCCTTGCTGTCCAATCACAGATCGAAGAAGCCACCATCTAAAAATTGAAATTATGGCACGCGTCTAAGACCTATCTCGATGTTTTGAAAGGCTTTAAAGTTCTGCTGGAATGAATATTGAAATGGTTTTTAAATTGAGAGAGTTTGCTGCCCCTAGCATGTTGTATAATGAAGGTATTAGTGATCCTTTGAACCACTAGAGAAGACGAATATTTTGTTAACGAAAATGCTTAACAATATAGATATATATATCGATCACAGGTATCACTCTTATTACAGACAGAAAATATGAAAAGTGTTCTTGAAATTATTATTTTTTGGACTTTGTTCTCATTTTTACATTATTGTATGCGAATCTTGGAAACATGATCATCTTCCATTGAACAGAAATTCGGAGGAGCTGGGTCAAAGAAGAGAGCCATTTAAGTACATCTATTATCACAACATTTATTGGCCTAGGATTTTTCATTGTGAATGGGTGGTTTCCGATGGGGCTGTGCATAATCCATGACTGCTACATCCTCTGCAATGTCTTTTTCCTCAGATCGCACAGCTTCCTCGGTATCCTTTGCTGTTGATCCTAGCATAGATCTTCCTTGCCCCTTCAATCCCCGGCCGGGCAAACAATCAACCAAATTAACATCTCTATAGATATCCATTTAATTGAATATCCATAACATTTATTATATGTGTGTGTATATATATATATATAAATGCATATTCATACAAAATCTATCTATTATCAGCTACTACATGTAATTAAGCAAATTCGTACTATATGCTATTCATGATCTCATTGCTTGTATGGTGCATGCATGAGCAAACCAATCTGCGTTGCCATCCTGCTGGAGGACATGGCGATCAGGAAGATGGGCCATGGGATAGTACCACACCAAAAGCATAACTGCCCGACAACCATAAAAACCATCCTTCAATATATTAACGATAATATGGAGTATTTAACTCACCTCTATTATTTTAGACGCCTGTTGCAAATCAGCCTGTGAAGACACGATAGCTTTATATCCTGCAGGTGTAGCATTAATTACTATCATTAGCAACAATAAAACCAAAGATACATCTCGAAGAACAAAATAAGTTCTAGAGCATGCATATTACTTTCTGATTATTTTTTAACATGTAAGCGTTCAACAAATATTTACAAGACATTGTTTCTCCATTTCCAAAAATATGGAGCAGAAGATTTAAGCTTTTCTAAGGTTTCTTTCTGAGTTGAAAAATTACCTGAAGTTGCTCCTTCTGTGCCTTCTTCTTGCGTCGGAAGAGCTTCTGCATCTTTCTCGTTCATAGTGGTTGCACCAATAAGTAAACTGATCTTACGAGTGATCATATCATCTCTTCTAACCACTTGTTTTCCTTGCTCCTCTGAAGGCATCATCTCTGATGGAGCTGAAGTAGTTCTATGGATTTTCAGTTCATCGACATCCTGCACCAAAACCTGAAAATCTGTCTGCATCAATTATCATGGACGTAAAAAAAGTACGGACAAAATTGAGATTTTTTACAAGAGCAGAATGAACTTAAGTGCATATAATCATTTTTATTCTCTTAATAACCTTGTTGTAGACTTGTTTTTTGCTTTCCTTGTCAGAGAGGCCAAGAAAGCGAGCATTGCATGCATGCAAAGAAAGAAAGATGAGAAGTAAAAGAAAGATAAGATCAGTAGACATGGTGCGAGATGATATTGGAAATTGATGTCACAGAATGAATGACTGTTGATTACGGTTGGTTTGGTGAGTTCATCGTCGTCAGGGCTCTCGAGTATTTGTATTGGTAGGAGCTAGTAGCAAGTGCATTTAATGCAGGTTTTGTATGGTCTGAGAGACGTTCTACATGAGAACATGCAAATGTTTGGGTGATGGGCCTTGGAAACGAAATTGAAGATATCAGGGGGCCTCCTTTGTCTCTCTCCCCCTCTAATTTAAAATCAACGTGGAGAACCAAGAAAAAAGAAAACATTATAGAGCCACATAATGAAAATGTGCATGATGGTGGTGGTTTAGTGGAAATTTAGTCTTAAATGTACGTTTTAATGTATAAACCAATTGTATTTTTCAGTCTTTATGCTGTACCTCAAAGACAATCAGTTAGCTAGTCTAATGGTTTCTTACCACATGACTATGTTAATGCCTGCAGATCTGCAAATTCTCCAGGGCAATTAAATTTATCGCTCTGAAATTGTGTTAGAGAATAATTTAAATTATATTCTGGAATATTACCTAAAAACTTAAGTTTTTAGATGAAATAATTCCTTAATAGGATATCAGAAATCTTGTTGATCCAACAGTCATGAGTTCGAATCTCACAACTCTCATTTTATTTGATAAAAATCAAGTATAAAATAGTATGAACTATACAAGTTTCAAGCCCAATAAACTTTTATTCCGTTCATTGTCTTATCAGGACACTAGCTTCTCACTAGAGACAAAACGTCTTTTTCTTCTTCTTATCTTCGTTGACCTTATTTCCATGGAGAATTTCATCTCGCTTGTGAAAGGGGTTTCGATTTACTGTGCATAATTCTTACTCCTTCCCTCGCACGAAAAAAGTTCACGTTCTTTTCTCATTTCGCTGTCCCAAATTAATTTAGTGCTCGATCTGTTTTGCTGTGGGTGTTTGGTAAGATTTATTTTTTAAAATATTTTGTATTTGCAAATAGTGGCAGGATTTATTTTTTATTTATTTATAAATATATTAAAACAATATTTTTTTAATTTTTTAAAATTTATTTTTGATATAGCACACAAAACAATAAAAAAGAAATATTAAACGAAATTAATTTAAAACAAAGATAAATTTAAAAGCAAGGAAGAATATCCCTTTCCATTAGGCAAACATTTGCATGATACTAATAATGCATCGATCTTTCATTAGTTTCATTTC
Source organism: Salix arbutifolia (assembly GCA_025169955.1). Taxonomy (NCBI): domain Eukaryota; kingdom Viridiplantae; phylum Streptophyta; class Magnoliopsida; order Malpighiales; family Salicaceae; genus Salix; species Salix arbutifolia. The sequence goes on from CM045902.1 coordinate 7,821,339, forward strand.
CATTTTATCCATGAACATTATAATAATTAATAATTAAACAAGCATAATAATATAAAGATTTTCCTCACCGATGCACGAAACAGAACACGATCCCAAGAAGGATATATGTTCATATACCTCATATGACATGCTAGAAGACAAAGAAACATAAAGAAATGAATGGAAGGAGAAGAAGGGCGGTGACTGGGATGCATCAATAGAACATGATCGTCCTTTAAATATATGCTCCCTGTTCTTGTTTACCGATTTCTGCTGACTTCTCATGGCATTGTTTGGAATTCACAGAAGCAAACAGAAACACCATAAATGTAACAGATGTATATAGTATCGCCATTTACGATGGCAATATTGTCCTGTCACCAAATTCACTTGATCACCAGACCAAGTTCGTTTTTCCCCAGTAATATCGATATACAGCTGTGGTTTTTAATATCATTAATTATCCATGCTAAGTGCTAGCAATTGTGTTTTTTTAATCTATATATATTGCAATGGCACGTTGAAAGAGTTACTTATACAGCAGCACCACACACATATACGTATATCTATCTATCTATCTATCTAGATAGATAGATAGATAGATAGATATAGATATAGATATAAAACCATGTGAAACCTGGCCTCAGAGAGAGGTGTCTTAAATCTTTTCATGCGCAAGTTGAAACACTAGGGACATAGAAAAGGAGTGGGACGTAGGGACAGGAAATTGGAGGGACAAGGGTGCATGACTAAACCATAACCTGCGCCTCCTCATTGGGACATGAAAGGGGTCCAAGGTCCGCCCCCCGGCGGGGGGGGGTCTGTGAGAATCGATGCCACGTGGCATGTAAAGCATGTGCTATTCAACGTCAACATGGCATTACCGCGTCAGAGTTTCGGGCCTCCAATTTGTATCCCAGCAAAGCAAAGTGTTTAATTTAATCATGCTGTGGTGATCTCTTGGTTTCATGGTTTTTTCGAGGGTCAATTTCACTTGCAGCAGGGAGAAGGGAGCTTTGTCCTAAGCCAGCTGGGAAGGACGCGGACATCAAATGACATGGAAAAGGCTGCCAAACAATTTTGCAAAGGGAGCTGTTTAACGTTTGCAATGCATTTTGAAGAATGCGATCCTAACGTTGCAAGTTCCTCTCCTACACTTTCCATTTCGTTTTGAAAATTAAGAAAGAAGTTTGAAGGTCCGTACGTTATGCTTCATCAGCGCCAGGCTAAACATAAATTCTGAGTTTCACGTAGCAAAACTGTCGCAGAATTCACTTTTAATGCTGATCATTCATGATTGGGGTCGTGCCTCTCAAGTCTTCGAAACTTCAGCACCACATGTAAAATGCTAAACCTAAATTCTGGGTTTCACATAGCAAAACTGTTTAGGAATTCACTTTTAATGCTGAGTATTCATGATTGCGGTGGCGCCTCTCAAGTCTTCGAATTTTCAGCACCACATGTAAAATGCTAAACCTAAATTCTGAGTTTCACGTGGCAAAACCGTTGAAGAATTCACTTTTAATGCTTAGCATTCATGATTGGGGTCACCAAGGAGCGTGACGGGTAAAAAATTTATTATACGTACAACAGGTCTTGTATTTGAATTAAATTATATATTTTTTTTATAAAAATTTAGGATAATCAAGATTTTAATAGTTCATTTAGTCCCACAAAATATATTTTCTGAAAAATTTTATTTTCATCCAAAAAAAATTCATGATTGGGGATGGTGCCTCTCAAGTCTTCCAAAATATAGCAATTTTGAGCTCGGCAACGTAGATCTTTTTTTAATACTGCATGAATCTAACATAATCCCACGAGGATTAAAGGATGGGATTTTACCATATCAATAAGGTTTGAAAATAGGGTTGATTGATTATGGCTTTGATGTTCTTTTTCCTCCTTTCTATTATTCAGGTTATTAGGTGGGGATTATAATGATAATTTTATGTTTAGTTTTATTAATTAGAATAAAATTATGAGATTTGAAATCATAACTATTTGATTATTAAAACTTTAATATTATACTAAAAAATAGTTTAATTTAAAATTTTAAATGGTTCAATAATATCCTAAGAATAATGAGTTTACATTTAAAAAATATATTTTTTAAAAACACTTTTGAAACACGCAAAAACTAATATTCTTTCACCATTAAAGCTACATTTAATAAAAAAAAATTTGATAGAGTGCTCTGTCAAAAGAAAGGAAATAATGCAAGAAAAATAGGATTTTCTATGATTTATGAAATCAGAAAATTGTTTTTAATTGCAGCATACCTAGAAGAGATTTATGAAATCATAAATTGACAGCATTCATCAAAAAAATAAAAATCAAAGACCGATTTCGATGAGGAAACTTTGCCAATTTGCATAACATTCAAGATATTATTTCAACAGCAGGGTCGATGGTCAGTGTTCCTGTCTTTCACAAGGCCGACCCGGGGTTCTCCATCGCATAGTCTGCTAATTATATAGGAGGACAAAATCCCACGACAATGGAAGCCCAGTACTCCATTGTTACAGCCGTGCGAGCCATCAGCAAGGCCACAGCAGAAACAGGCAATAGCACCACAGATTTTTTCAAGTGACAGTACCCCTCCAGAACGACCTGGCACCAGACTGGCACTAAGGCCTCGATATAATCATCACCGTCTTCTGGAGTCGACCACCATGACCTTGTTTTGACATTCAATTTGATTAATATTTGCTTTATTTCCAAGATAAAGGCTGGAATCGAAACCACTCGATTAATGAATTTTGTTAAACAGCTGACAATGGCATGCACCTTTAACAATCCAGAGACTGATGACAAGATCTAATGAAAGAGACGATATATATATAAATATAAATATATGCAAGAGTTTACCTGTGGATGGGAGGACATTGTCCACAAATATAGAGATTGTCTTTTCTGCACTCAACCTGATTCTTTTGCGGGCAACATAGACAAACTGTCCTCCAGTCAGGTCAGCTGGAACATGGTACCTGCAATTTTCAGGTTCAGCTTATAGGGAGAAAGCTCAATACCATTAAGCATAGCAGCTTCTCTAAATCCCAGTAATAAAAAAAATGCATATTTTCTAGGGCTAAACCACATAAGAAAAGACCATAATTAAGGATGGAAAGGTAGACCATTCCACAGTAATACAACTAAGATATAAGATAAACTATTCCGGTGACACAGATATAGAGGTGCTCAAGAGTTATAGGGCTGCTCCAGGAAAAAAAAAGAGGCATTCTCCATTAACCCGATCGACAACATAGCAACTAAAGCTTTTTTCTTTTTTTTTAATTCTTCAAAATGTAAGGTCCATCTCAGCTTCAATCAATTATCTAAAACTTACACAATATTTAACTTCCCCCTTTAGTTTCTAGATTTTAAAAAAATAACAGAGAAAGTTAACAAAAACATATCTAGGAAAGAAAAAAAATTAGCTTGCCATATTCCAGCAGCAAATCTTAGTGTCAATGGATTTATATTGGATATGAGATCTCAATGGTGATGGTTTTGCCTATCAATCATGTTTAAAAAAATTATATCAGGGCTTGTTAATATGTTTTAGATTCTATTTGATTTTTGGATGTAAAAATTAAATAATTTAGATTTCTATGATATTTTAGAGATGCGTTATATTTGGAAATGTGATCGAGTTTGTTTTTGAAAGTGTTTTTCATCATAATGCATCAAAAACATATTTTTTATTTTTAAAAAAATTAGTTTTGATATCAACACAAAATAATCTAAAAACACCAAAATTTTATTATTTAAAGTAAATAATAATTTTTTTATTTTTTTAAAAAATATTTTTAAAACACAGTGGCAAAAACTCAGTTTGAGATGATTTTAAAAAAGAACCATCCATGAAAACGATACCGTTTTGGCACTCAAGAAGAGGCATGAACTGACTTTTCCATGAAACTCATAAAACTCATGATACTAAGATAATGTTAGGTGGAGACGCTGTTTTCATTTATATAGAAGGTGTATAGCTGTGTAATGGAGAAGGAAAGAATTACAACATAAATTATATTCCTATAATGAAGGGTCAACCACTACGTATCATTAAGATTCAGGAGAGATTCCATCATAAGGAGACAAATTAGTATTTAATGCAATAATATAGTTATTACTTTGCCTTTTGACAAAAATAATAATAATTAATGACTTTCGTGGCGTCGGTAGAATGGTATTTTTCAAAGATTCTAAATATATAATATAATATATAATGACTTTGGAGAGTCTTTTTTATTTTTTAAATATATAATTACTTTGGAGAGTCTTTTTTGTTTTTTAAATATATAAGGACTTTGGACAGTCTTTTTTATTTTTTAAATATATAATTACTTTGGAGCGTCTTTTTTATTTTTTAAATATATAATATAATAACTATGTGTCCCAAGCAGAATTGGTCTCAATTTCGGTTCTCCGGATGCTTTCTAAAAATTAACCTTTTTTCTTGATCCTTCAACATTTGATTTATTTGTAATTAGTCTTCCTTTTTTTTTTTCTTCCTTCAATTTTTTTCTATGAAATTATTTCAATCTTGCATCCATGGTCCGAGTTAGAGGGTTAACCTTGGTCGAGTTAGATTTTTTTTTGTTGCTTTTTTAATTTTTTTTCTTCTAATTATACTCTTCAGCATTAAGTTGTTTGAGAATTAAAATTCATAGTTATATTTAGTTTATTTTTAATGGAGTTATCTTGGTATTACAACTAATTTATAGACTTGACATACTAATCGAACGGCTAAAGTCAAGCTTTTTTTAGTTTTATTTGTGTTCTCAATTTTTTCTCTTGTTTATTTATTATCATTTTGGCTAAAGTCAAGCTTTTTTTAGTTTTATTTATTTATAAAAAGGCCAAGACTAAGGATTAAAAATCAATATAATAAGAATTGAAGCTCAGATATTAACAATCAAAAATGTCAAATTATAATTTTCAAGGGAGAAGAGAGAAAAAGAAGAAGAAAAATCAATTGATGACAAACCAGACCACTACCAGAGACACGTGCAACACTATCTTTGAACACCGGGAGACACCACATGCACCGCTCAAAATCCGTTTGCACCTTCCACGTGCCTATTTTGTTTTTGCTTTGTTTTTTATATAGCCAAACAACAAATCACCTCTAATATAACATGTTAATATCGAAAAAATTACGAGAAAAAAAACAACAAAACTCATAGAATCAATTTTAATTTGTTTACTTCCAATGAGATTTTGGTTGCTTTACTACGTTTTTTGTTTTGTTTTTTTATTTGTCTAAACTCAAAATCACCCCTCATCTTATATGATAATAGCAAAAACAACTATTTTGAGAATACTAAATTAACCCTTAGTGCTTATATTGAAATTTTTTCTTCTATTTTCATTTTGCTTTTTGAAATGGAAATTTTTCAAAATGATCAATGAATCGTTTGAAAAGACTTTAGTACTTAGTTACAAGTTTTAGTGAGAGGAACACATGTGTTGTTCAATAAACAATACCAATAAACTCAATTAATTCCTATAAAGCCTTTTTTACATTTTCATTTTAAGATACATATAAAAATTAATTTTGAAAGAAAAATCACTTAAAACACGATCACAAAAATATAATAAATTCAAAATTTGATCATGCTTCTTTTTATAACTCAAGTAAATTATTTTAAAGTAATTTTCCATTTTTTTATTTCAAAATATTATTCTATATATGTATTTTTAATCAATCATTTGAAATTATTTTTTCTTAAGATAGTTAATAGATAAACTATTTATATTTTTAGCGGGTTGAAATTTAATCCCTGCTAAAAGGCTCGTGTTAATGTTGCAGTTCGGGGATAGGTCTAGCAGGCAAGGTCCAAGCCATGGCTGCACTTTGATGAACTGGGCTTTATCCAGAGTGATTTTCCCCAAGCCCCAACGTAGATGGCAAAATCTTGTAATTTTTTATTTATGATACAACTAAGATTTTAACAATCCTGTAGAAAATCTGATGAAAAAAAAACTATTTTAATATATTTTTGAATAAAAAATAATATTAAGATGCAAGAACTCCCAGTGATAAATATTTGTGAGTAGAAAATGGCAATCATGACTTGGGAACGATGATTTCCATTACGAGTAACAGTTGTGTAGATCATTGTTTTCTGTTCTGCTTTGGTTTTGATGCCTTTAGTCATAGCATTACGAAAGGGCAATGCAATGTAAAAATGCTTTTCAGTATTAAAATAGTATTTTTAATTTTAATTTTAATTTTAACATAAAAACTTAAAAAAAACATCTAAAAATATTAATTTAATATCTTTTTTCTTTAACAAAATATTAACCTAATCTTAAATGATAAAAGAAAAACATTGAAGAAAATAACTTAAGTTAAAACGGATTAACTCTACTAACCCAACACCTGTGACATCAGATCAAGATTAAAAACTTATTTTTTAAAAAAAATAATCTAGAAAAAAAGATCAAAGTTAAAATAAAAAAAATTTGAGTCACACCAAGTTAATTTGACTAACCTGTGACCCGAGATAACACCGTAGAAAGAAAAAACATAAAAAGTAAGAAAGATTAAGACCTAATAGTCTAATGTCAAAAGATAAAATTGATTTTTGTTTTATATATAAAAAATAATATTGAAAAAAAAACCAAAACAACCTGGGTTAACTTCACTAATTCGTGACCCAAGATAATCCAATAAAATAAGAAAATTACAAAAAAATAATAATTAAAAGAATAAGGATTAAAATTAGATAAAACAATAAATAAAATAAAATGTAAAAATAATTAAGAAAATACATATAAAAAAGAGCAATTAAATGAATGATGATCAAAATTGGATAAAAACTAAGTTAAATCAAATATTGAAAAATAAAATTAAAAAACTAAAAAAATAATAAAAGAAGTGCAATTAAAAGGTGAGGACAAGGATTAGATAAAAAATGAATGAATGAAATAAAACATTGAGGGACAAAATGGTAAAAAAACAGAAAACAAAAAGAATGAGTACCATATTTGATATAAAAATTAAATAAAACTGAATGGAAAAACTTGAGATTGAAAGAAAAAACTACCTAAAAAAGAATCCAAAACAAATAAAAACTAATTTAAAAAAGAAGGACCACATTTAAAAGAGAAATTCAATAGGAGGATAACTATGAAATTTGGTTGACTTGACACTTATTTCAAAAAAAGAAAAGAGAAAATAGAGGGGAGAAAAAATCTTCATCAGGATTGAACTACTAAGAACTTGACTACACGTATCACCCCGTCAACTATGCATTCAATAAACATTCTAGATGACATAGTAGTTAAAAAAAATTGTCATCGAAAGACGCCACAAGTATAATTCAAAATGGCACATGTGATGGTCACTTGTTGGCACGTGCTACACAGATGCCAACACTTTTTTTTATATAAGTTTAAATATTGATTTACTCCTAATTCAAATACATTATAACAAGAAAACCATGATGAACATATCTTTTTCCCTTCTTTATTTTTTTTTACTTGAAGAGTGATGAATTAATTGTCTTCAAAAAAATAAGAGAAAATGATGAAAGAAACCCTCTCATACTTTATTTTTTGTTAACTTTTTAAGGGTATTTATGTAATTTAATTATTTTAGAAAGATTAGTAGACCATTGTACCTCAAATTAATTTTATAATATCAAATGAATCCTATAGAAAATATCATCTTAAACTTACAAAAGACTATTTGTTGGTTGTAATGAAGGGCAAAAATGTTATTTTACTATAATAACTGACATTGCATTGTGTCTTGCCTTATGGTAATAAGCAATAAAAGACTGGTGAATTGTTTTTAATGGTGGTACAGAAAGAATTGTAGCCGTATAAAAATAGATCTAACATTGAATCCCGTTGAACAAAACTAATTTATCCTAGTAAAAAAAGGCTATTTGTTTGTTATAATGAAGGACAAATATTGTAACAATCTACACTGCAATGTGCCAAGACTAATAGGGTTTGATTTTTTATTTTTATTTTTTCAATGGTGTGAAGAAACCACTATAACTGCACGATAACATGAACTATAAAGTCTTCGTAAAGAAAAAGATGCATGTCTAAGTGAATTTCTAAAATCATCAAAGACTAATAATGCCCCAACAGGCAACAAGATGAGATTCAGTATAACTATTCCCAATCAACTAAAATGAACAACTTCAAGAGGGTTAGATTCAACAATCACTTGTCCATGTTATTGTGCAATTAGACAACATGAATCATATATTTGAAAGTCATTGTTTCAACAAACAAGTTAGTATCCATATATAGTCATGCCTATATGACATGAAAGCCCACGAACCATCTTTTATTTTGTATTTTTCTCTGCCTTGTCTTAATAAGTTGTCACTCTCAGGTGATGCTATAGTTTGTAATTGAATTAAAAAAAAGGATTTATATCCCATATTAGAAAGAAAAACTCCTTTAAATTTTTTATAAGTGTGAGTTTTTATTGTATAGATGAATTGAGCGAAAGTCATGGTAGATGGACTCTTATAGTGAACTCCCTAATACTATTACATGAATATTTATAATATCAAAAAATAACGCTTGACAACTAAATATGTTAGTAAGATTAATTTTCATAATTAATTTTGATATCTGTAACTGTTGGAGTAAAACTAAATAAAATTATTCAATTTAAATCAAAATATAATTGTTGCATTAACAATCATATAATTTCATCAATAATCATTAATATTTATTATATCGTTTTAAGTTTATACAATCCTATTACTACACAAAACAAAATAATGTATAGCTTTCTATTTGACATTTTCTTATTCTTCTAGAAATTTAAAAGATTTAGTTGTTTCCTTGTTTCTATTTAAAAATAATATTTGCACATCTCTAGGCATTTCACTATTTGTTTCAATTCCTGAACAATTATTTAACATCAAGTCCAAGTCCTCCCTCCAGTAATAATTAGAGGAGTCATTATCATTGCACGTTTGAACAAACCCCATTTACATGGGATTGAATGGGGGAGGGGGGAGGGATCTATAGCATGATAACTTATTTTGACCACTACGTTCAATTCAGTCTAGAATTCTGACCGTGCCCTAAAAGATGAACCCGGTCTGAGATTTTCCATCCCCCGATCCAAATGCATGCATGATACTATTTTTCCTTGTTGGTTTTTGTATTCATGTTTATCATTATCTCCACATTTTTCTCGTCGTTTGGATGCTGTAGGAATGTCCCATGCGCTCGATACATATCAAGCTGATGAACGAAAACCGACCTTTTTTTATTTTCTTTTCTCTGAAAGCTTGAAAATTGAGAGTTTTGACTGTTTGTGCTTTTCTCCGCTCTCACTTTCTCTGTTCAATTATTGCGATAATTGTTTCCATTTAATTATATAATATGCAATATACTTTTTTAATACAATATTATATAAACAAACTTTTTATATAAATACACGTTGAAGTTACCAATTAATTAATTGAAATCCATGAAAGTCACACTTTACTACTCGTAGATTACCGCGTCGAAGAATTTAGAATTAAAAGTTTATTTATACCTTATTTTCGTTTGTGGATAGTTAGCTTGTTTTGGCATCATTTAAAGCTCACAAAGTGGGGTTAAACCCCGTTCGATCATGCTTGAGATTAATAACAAAAAATAATCAAGGAATGTGATTCCTATTGCAACAAGCAATTAATATGCCTCACAATTTTTTTAAGCTATAGTTTCTTGGAGGTGGAGGAAAGAACAAGGACTATCCTTCCCATACGCAAGGCTATGAGTCAGCAGATGATGAACATAAATATAAAGGAAAACGTGAGTCGCATAACTTTGACTTTCAAACTTTGACTTGTTTTTATTTCATTTCCACTTTTCTTCTTCTTCTACGAAGATGGATACAAACATCAGTGTGCAGGGCAGGTTATAAAAGCAAAGAGCTCCCCATCGATCTATTTATCAAGGGATATTAGTAAAGAACCTTGTAGGAATTTAATTTTGTATCTCAAACAATGACGGGGCGTGATTTTATTTGGAACCTCCGGTCATAAAAAAACACAAGAAAAATGAAAATATGAGGGATTGATCAAGGAAAAGAAAATCTAGTGGGGGGAAAAGAGGGATTGAGTTGTCACTTGCTCTTTTTTTTCAATGCATGAAACTCTATTTCTTGGAAAGTATATTTTATAGGTCTAAGTTAACAAGTAAAATATTGATTATCTAGATTTTTATAAAGAGTGCACACCCTGACATGAATTCGAGATCTGTTACGCAGATCACAAACCTTTTACTATCATGTCACGAGTTGTCACTTACCATTTCATGATAAATGTTGTGTTTTTTTTTGCTAGTCATCACATGGGGCTGAAGACAATCTAAGCTTTCATCCCTAAAATGTTCGAATCATGGTTTTTCTAAACATTTCATACCAAATTGAGCAAAGCGTGTCCCCCCCTCTTCCCCTCCACACAAAAACAACAAAAAAATGGATGCTTAATTAAATATATTATGCAGACAAGGGGACACTTCTTTTTTGGCTGCTTCCCACAAAGCCCTTCGGGTTCCTACTAGTATTGTTTCTCCACCACAGTCCCACTTCGAGAATGATAAAAGGAAAAGACACAGTGTGGATATGCGTTTAAGACAGGTGCGGTCAAACAAAGATTGTACCTTCGAAGTTGATGTCCGATTTTTCAGTGGAAAACACGAGGAAACACCGATCTATATGCATGCCAGCAGTTTTTTTACATATCTGGGCATTTATGTATATATTTTGTGGCAATTAACCAAGGGGGTCCTTGCGTTTGGTGGAATGGCCCTTTCAAATATTTATCATGACAGAGAAACTTGAAAGATGTTCTTCTTAAATTCTAGTCATTGTAGTTTGCTTCCATGGAATTAATGTCATAATAATAATGAAAACGCAAACGTCTTAACCTGCTACCATGCAATTGGAGCTCGCTTTCTTCGCGCATGATGAAGGTAGCCAGATTGAAAACGACTGAAAGATCAGGTACAGATAAACAAGGTCTAAGTAATGGATTCAATCTGTCATTATAGCCCTAAACTGGCCCCAGTGAGAAAAAGAAGGGAGCGACAGCAACATTGAAGGGATTAATGTAATCTTCTGTCCTATTTAGATGCTGACGAAATCTATCGAAGAAGAAATTTTCAACTTGGTACGTGCGATCTTGTTGAAAGTTGAAACTCGTTATTTATGTGGCTCGATCGTCTCTAATAATCATCCATCTGAATTGGAAACAAATAAAAAAAAAGTGAAAACATTCTATAGATTGATATGAAGTCATAACATTGAGAATTTAACGTTGTATGTGATCTGCTGGTCTTTCAATTCTGTGAAGCAGTGATCATGGTAGGATAAAATCTATCCCTTCAAATATTTATACCGTGTATAAATATTTAAGAGTTAAAACAGCATACCACTTGGTGGTGGTGATAATCTCAAAATTATTATTTAATTAACAATCATTGTGGCGTGGATCCTACTAATTGCAACATTTTCCGACATAAAAAGAAGTGAAAGACGGGAAAAGAAAAAAAAATGGCAGGACGAATTTACTTCCCAATGAAAATAACTCCCGACCTGCTTATACACCCCACCAAATATTCAAGTATGAATCCTGTCATAATCAGTGAAAAGACTAATTATATGAACATGTTCAACATGCATGCCATCTAATTTCGCTTACTAATGTGTTGCTGTCATTATTTCTTACGTGAACTTATCTGGTGGCAGCTCTCTTGATTACATGACATAGACAGAAAAAAAAATCATTTTATAAGGTGTATTTTATAATGTGTGTATATATATATATATGTATGTGTATATATATATATATATATATATATATATATATATATTAGCTGGGGTGTTAGTAACGGGAGGTGTTTTGGAATTCGTTTAGAAATTGTTTTTGAAAAAAAATGATTTTTATTTTAAATTAAAAAATTTAATATTTTTAGATTATTTTAATGTGTTGATGTCAAAAATAATTTAAAAAAATAAAAAAATATATTCTTTAAAAAAACATCAATCACATTTTCCAACAATAAGATTGGATAGAAACTCCGTTGGACGGTGTTCTAGGGATTGAATTTCACTATTGCTAGAAATGAAAGGGGTTGGTGAATATTCTGATAGCTTGTTGTAATGCAAGAATTAAAGTTGATAGAGCAAATTGCTTGATGATTTATTGACTGTGATTAATTTTCTACCGCAACAGAACTCATTATTGATAGCAAATTACACTTTTGATATGAGTGGAGATGAATGAACTGTTTACAAAGAGCTGGATGAAGAAAATGAAGCTGAGTTGAACAGCGATTTAACTCCTGTTGAGCGGAGACTTTATGCTATTATTTAACACAGAGAATTTATTTATTTATTTCGAAATAATAGAGTTTGTTCTTGTAACGTGACATTTAAATAAGTTGCAATTAGAAAAAATGATATCAAATAAAATTCATATGAATTTAGGGTAAATTGCAAAATCACTCCAATTCCAGTAGCTATTTGATTTGTTAATCTTATAATTATTTGGTTCATGGCACATATAATCTCAATTTCAACTCAACTAACCCCAAATAATTACAAAAAAATAAATATAATTGTACTAAAAAAACTAAAATTAATTGCAAATTCATAGTTACAAAATACATCAAAAACATATGTACACCTATGTCGACCTCATACTCGATCATGAATTCATCAACACTTGACATCTCTTTAAAGTTCGCAAGTGTATTGCAGCAAATAGTGAACCATTGAGATGCGTAGACGTATCATTTGTTTTTTTAATCAAAACAATGAGGTAAAGATGAGATCTCTTGGCTTTCTTGTTGCAACAAAACAACCTTATTATGTATTCATCAAATACATATATTATATTAAGATTTTAATAATAAAACACATCGTTAAACATTTATTAATTCTAAAAAATAACACATTTAATATTAATCTTTTTAGTGAGATGAAATAAAATAAAAACCAATGACTAGGCTCAACATGGATGATGGTATATAAATTTCTCTCTCTCTCGAATTTACCTTCCTTTTCAATTTAATTCTACTTTTTTTCTGATTTTTATCTCCTTTTTTTTTCTTTGTATTTTTCATATGAAATAGTGATGTCTTGTTTCTGACTTTACCTCTTTCTGCTGGTAAATTTGAGCAATGCTAGCTTGGAAGGTGTCAGGTATAACAGGAGCTGGTTTTAATCAGGGTATATTTATTTTATAAAAATTTGAAATAATTAAAAAGATTTTTCACATATGTGCCTTCAAGGGAGGACGAGCGTGAGTGTCTATTTTGAATAGATCCACAATAAATCCACCCATTTCTCATCGGAGGATGAATCCAACCACTCGCGACCATAGCTTTGCAACTAGTTTCTCTTCACATTTAATGAAAAACAGGGAAGCAATGTCAAAATAATATAATTTCTAATATCATTATTTGAAAATAATATAAAAATATCAAAAATATTTAATTTAAAATAAAAGATAAAAATAAAAAAAATCAATTTTTTAAAATATTTTTCAAATGCAATGCCAACAGGGGCAATATTAAAGGTTGAAATAAAAAAATAGTAAAAAAACCTACTTAAGTGAACTTGAGCTAACATGTAACACCCGCGTTATAAGTCATGAGACCAATATAATTTCATATAAATTAATAAAAAAAAACCATGATTCCTAGTTACTAACAAATCCAATGTGAATGGATGAACTTAAAAAAATCAATTACAAAAAAGATCTAAAAAAGAAACACCGCAAAACATAGCAAATCTACCAAGATCCATGACCTGGATTATATGAACGAAATAATTTAGTAGATAAAAAAAAAAGAAGGAAAAATTACAAAAGTTTAATATTCAACTCAACCCAATGTTGAAAATAAAACTAAAAAATTATTAATTTCTAATGAAAGAACAAAGTTAGTTTGAGCTACTCGTGACTAAAATCATGAGACTAAGATAATTCAATTGAAAAAATGATACAAGCGAAAGCATGAAGAACAATTAATAAGCACATAAAGATATAATTATATAGCTAAGAAAATTGTAAACCTGAACCTTAAGTCCATAGTTTTATTATGTAAAACATAGACAAAATAAAGCATACCTCTTCAAGAGGTTTACAATTCCTTTAAAAATTCTAGATAATAAAATCAAAATTCCAAAACAAGAAGGAAAATAATATAAAATTAAAAAAAACAAAAAAAAATTAACCCAAACAAAGATATTTTGAGCATAATTTTAGAAAATGGATCAATGAACTATGTGTCACTTGGAAATAGACATCAAGAATCTTTTATAAACTCTTCAACTCAATCTAATGATTATATCAAAAGTTTTGACTTGTTTTTAGTCATTATATTGGTAAAGCGCAACTAGATCTTCTCGTGAGCCTAACCTGTTAATCCATAAAAGCACATGTCAAATCATTGTCATAATCTATTTGGAGTAGATCCGTATCTGACAATTCAAAATTTTTAGTTTTGGTAACCCCAATACATAAATAAAAACACAAAAACACTATTGAAAGATAAAATTAAAAGAAAATAAATGTAAAAAAACCTAAAAAATCAATATCAACTCAAATTAACCTTTCAAACTCATGAATTTAGTCATGAGAATGAGATGACCTCATTGAAGAAGAAAAAAAATCATGATGCCCAATTTATGTATAGCCTTATATTGGACGACAAAATTAATAAAAAAATATATATTTATTTTAAAATAAAGATCCAAAATTAACAATAATAATCAAGAGAATAAGGATTAAAGTTAACACAAAAACAAAATGATTAGATACCTTTAAATAATAGAAAACCAACATGATTTTTTAGGAGATGAAAGAGGGGAATAAATATTTAGTCATCAGAATCTCGCCTTCACTCAAAAGTCATAGGTGTCACCGGAGTATGACAACTTCATAAAACATATTGGTATGTGTGTTGAACACATGAACAAAGTTGTCTTTCCCATCCTTCTCAGTCAAGTATTTGCAAAACTGATAAAAATTTATCACTCAAGCCTTAATTATCTTAGATTAATAAAGTTGGATTTTATTTTGCAAAACTAAGCATCGAACACATGTCAAACCTTTTCGTTGATATAGTGGGATTTCTGTATCTAGACAACCTATAAAAATATCAATATTATTATTAAAAACCTAAATGTGAAGAGATTTTATTAAAAAAAATGATGGACTAGAAAAAAGGGTTGAGTCTCTTTGTTAAATATGCATTTTAGTACTTGATATTTGCAAGAAAAAAGAATTAAGACTTGTATAATGTTTAAATTTAGTCGAACATTGATTGAGAGTTGATTTTGTTTCTTGATGTCATAAGTAGCTAATACAAAGTCAAATAAAATATATAACTAATTTCTATCTCATATTAATTTAATGTAAAACTATCTAAATGAAAATAATAATAACTAAGTGACAAAAAATGAAAAAAAAAATGAATCTTTTTTTTGTAAGAATCTATTGTATTCCCTCTTAGAGCATCTCCGGTGGGTGTAGGCATTTTGGAGAGCCAAATCTTTAAAATGGATATTTGAATAGTGTATATATGACTTTTTTGTTGATGTGTGCTTCAATGGTAAAAACCATTTTGGAGAGCCATTTTTTTATATTATTTTAAATATAATACAATTATTTTGTATGTAGTTTAATTATGCAATTAATTATACAATTAATAAGAATAAATTATATAATTAAATAATTGCTTTTAAAAAACCCTCCAGCAATATAATTATTAATTTTATATATAATTTTTTACTCTCTTGTTAAGGTATTTTTAAGTAAAAATAAAAACAAATATTTTTGATATAATTACATTATTTTCTAATATATATATATATATTACATTATTATATATATATATATATATATTATAATATATAAAGAAGGTGGCCCCAAGGTGGGGCCACGATTTTAGTTGCTACAAATAGCAGCTCATGAAGAGAAATGTATTTTTACCTTTGTTTTGCCTTCTCCGTTGGAGTGCTCAAAGTTGCACAAACAAGCTAAAGAATTCATTTTTAATTTATAGCTCTCCAAATGCCTCTACCGCTGGAGATGCTCTTATAATGCAAAATAAATCTCTTAGCTTTTTTTGATAATTGGTTAGAGAATTTTCAAGGGAAGAGTTAGAAAATAAATTAAAAGGAAGCAATATTATTTTTTGCTTTCATCCCTTATTTTTATAGCTTAAGGGGAAGAGCCATGTAGAGAGCTAAAATAATATTTTTAAATTGGAGAGCTATACTTACTTGTTAGTAAGAAAATTAAAATTTAATATATTTTTATGCAAAAAAAAGATTTTGATTAGATTTTATTAATTAATTACTATTAATAAAAATTATATTAATATCAAATATATTAAAATACAATTGAATTTTCTATTTTTTTATTGGAATGTATGTGTGTGTATATTTATACTATCCAACAGATTATATTTTTAGTTTTCCTCCTCTAAATAATTTCTCTCCATGGAAATGCTTTTAAGGAGTGCCCTTGAATGTGATTATTAATTAATTTACTCTCTAAAGAAGGATAGAACACTGGCATTTTGGAGGGTGGCAGAATGCCAGTGCAAGGATGAGAGAAAAGTTGCTAATACCGTTCTGTCCTGTATTATGATCAAGATAACATTTGAAAATAAAATAAAATAAAATAAATAATTATTCGTTTCATACTATTATTATTTAAAATTCTATTTTATATCGGTTTAAGACAAAAATTGAAAAGGGTTAAAAGAAACGGGGTGTGTATCGATTGTTCCGCTCCAATAATCAAATATTTTTTTAAAACTATTCTTTACTTCACTCATAACATTACTTTTAAATAAATTTAATTAAATAAATTTAATTAAATCTCATTGTTTGATATTTATGAAAATTTAATCTATTGGTTGGGTTCAATAATAAATATTCTGTATATTTTAATAATAATTTTAAAATGAAACGTGGAAATTTTCTTATCTACTGAAAATTCAAAACGAATACCGAAACAGAAGATAACTTTATATTAAAGGGTTAAAATAAAATAAAAAGAGAATGAGATAGAGACTAGAGAGTAGAGAGAGGAGGGGAGAGGAACACTTTAATGCCTTTTTTATGATGCACGCATCAATGGCAGGACACAGAATGACGGTACATTAGTACTGTTGAGACAGAAGGGCTGGAAGAAGTGAAGAAACAAATCAATTAACCACAACCACAGCTTCACAACAAGAAATATACAGAGAGAGAAAAAGAGAGATTCATAAATTAGATAAAAATCATGGAGCTCACCAAGAGAAAAAGAGGATTGGTTGGTGGTCATAAACTAGCAAAAAAAGATGTTTTGTTGTAATGGGTGAGTCAAAAGAAGAGAGATTCATGGCATGCAATGAAATATGATATTGGGTTAAGGAAATCTGAGTTAAAGAACAAGAAAGTTCCTTTCTTCTTTCAAATCTGAGTGTTAGCCTTCTCGCGAGCCAAAGCCATTTATAATTCTTCACCTCACCAAAAATCTTGTGTCTTTTCTTGATCTCTCTTCAAACTCTTTTGGCTTCTTAGGTTTTTTATAAAAGGGGTGCCCTTTCATTTGCAGGTCAAGGGGGTGTAGATATTGCTGGTTTTGCTTCAAGTTATTCTCAACAAGACACCTGGACGCACAGGCGGCAGCAGCAGCAGCAACAACAACAAACTCTTCAAGTTAATAGCTTTCCGAGCAAAGAACCTACCTCAGCTCTTCATATGAGAAGAAGTCAAAGCCCACCCACATCTGTTTCGACTCTCTCGTCCTCCTCAAACGGCGGCGCCGGTGGAAACACCACCAGCATCACGGCAACAGGCAAAGCAGTGAACCCAGTGAGCAATGAAAGGAAAGATGAATGGGCTACAGAGTTGCAGCCAATCCCAAGTGGACTAGAGTTTGTTTCATCAGGAGAAAGATGTGGACTTGGACTAGAAGATTGGGAGGATATACTGACAGAGCCGAGCCAAGAACAATCCTTGTTGAGGTGGATAGCTGGGGATGTGGATGACACTCAGTTTGGGCTAAAGCAGTTGTTGCAAAGTGGAAACAATCAGCTGGAACTTGATGGCAATGCTGGTTCTGGTGCCGGTGGTGGTGGATTGGGGATTGTTGATCAAGGACATGGGTTTGAGTCCTTAAGTGGAATTCCAGGCGGGGTGTCAAGCATTTGTTCTAATTTGGCTCCTTTTCCTGGTCCTGGGGTTTCAAATGCTGGGTCTGGTTTAGTTGCTCCTGGTTCTTTTTCCGGGTTGTTCAGTTACAAAAATGTTGGATTCGGGAACAACTACAACTCTAGCGTGCAAAGCCCAGTTTTTAGTTCTCCATCTAACAGTGTATCACTTCCAATTTCTTTGCCTCCTGGTATGGTTTATCATCATAATCAGCCGCAACATATCGAGGCCTCGGAGGAGAAGCCACATATACTAGATCCACATGTATTGATGAACCAGCAACAGTCTCATAATCCACACACTCAAAACCCCAACCTTTTCTTGCCACCACCGTTTTCTCAGCAAGAAAATCGGACGCTTCATTCCCAACTCAAGTGCTACAATTCTGGTGTTATAGACCCAATCTCTCATGTAATCCCTAAACTACCAATCTCTGATCCTGGGCAAGAGTTTTTGCTAAGGAAACAACAGCGACAGCAACTGGGTTTTCCACAGGGAGTTCAGTTTCTTCACCAACAACTTCAACAGAAGCCATTGATGGTGAAGAAGGAAAATTCAGGAGTCCAGCACCAGCATGCTTTGTTGGATCAGCTCTGCAAGGCAGCAGAGTTGGTAGGGTCTGGGAATTTCTTACACGCGCAAGGGATATTGGCGCGGCTCAATCAACAACTCAAGCAACAGCAACAGCAACAGCAGCAGCCTCTCCATAGGGCAGCTTTCTACTTCAAGGAGGCTCTTCAATTGCTCCTTCTCATGAATGATAACTCAGTCACTGCCCCCCCGCCTAGGAGCCCCACCCCATTTGATGTCATCTTCAAAATGAGTGCTTACAAAGTCTTATCTGAGATTTCTCCACTTATCCAATTTGTCAACTTCACTTGCAATCAGGCTCTTCTTGAAGCAGTTGATGATGCAGATAGTATTCACATAGTGGACTTTGATATTGGATTTGGTGCTCAATGGGCCTCTTTCATGCAGGAACTTCCGCGGAATAGAGGTGCCCGATCATTGAAAACCACTGCTTTTGCCTCTCCTTCGACTCACCATCCTGTTGAACTTGGTCTTATGCGTGATAACTTAACTCAATTTGCTGATGAGATTGGTCTGAATTTTGAACTTGATGTGATTAACTTCGATTCTTTGGAGCAAAACTGTTATTCTCTTCCCTTTTTCCGAACAAATGAAAATGAGGCTGTCGTGGTGAATTTCCCTATTTGGTGCTCTTCAAATCAACCATCTGCATTACCTTCACTGCTGCGCTTCATAAAGCAACTTTCACCGAAGATCGTGGTGTCTTTGGACCGAGGGTGTGACAGAAGTGATCTTCCGTTCCCTCAACATATCCTCCATGCCTTCCAATCTCATGTACACCTATTGGAATCATTGGATGCTGTTAATGCAACTACGGATGCTGTGAATAAGATTGAGAGGTTTTTGCTCCAGCCTAGGATTGAAAGTACTGTGTTGGGGCGTCTTCGTGCACCAGAAAAGATGCCAAATTGGAAGACAATCTTTGCGTCTGTTGGGTTTTATCCTGTAACTTTCAGTAACTTCACCGAAACTCAAGCAGAATGTGTGGTGAAGAGGACTCCAGCGAGGGGATTTCATGTGGAGAAGCGGCAGGCCTTGCTTGTGCTCTGTTGGCAGCGTAGAGAGCTTATGTCAGCTTCAGCTTGGAGATGCTGAGCAGTAACATTATGACAAGCAAGGAGGTTGGTTTTTTTTGTCTGCTCACAGCTTATGAGAGGTTCCAACTCAATTTACTAATGTGGTATTGTGTCAATAAATTCTGTACTATTGTTGGTCCCTCTGTTAAGGACTTAATATGAATTGTCTAGCTTGTGAGTCTCCTCTGCTTGTGTTTATCTCGTCCCAGTAGAACAAAACATCTAATTAAACAATCTAGGGTATGGTTTGTTTCGGAAATGGATATTTGCTTCATAGTAATTTGATGTTATTATGGCAAAAAGGTTCTTTTGTGGCTGTTAAGATGGTTATATTTTGCTGTGTACTTGACAACAAATGAGAATTCAAAATGGAAAGTGAACTTACCAGAATTCTAAAGTTTTTAAGTGAACAATTTGGCATTATGTTTCACAATGTGTACCGATTTTGATTTGGTACTCTTGTGTTTTCCCCGGTGTCACTATTTTTACTGACATTGCATTTAAGGAAGTAATAGAGATGTGGAGGTTTCCATAGAGCATGATAAGAGAGATAAGGTGATAAGCCAAGCCAGAAACCAAGGAAATTTACTTCCAGTGCTGTTATCATTTGAGTCTCAAGATATCCACTTTTGTGTCTTGGATTGCTTCAACATTGATGAGAAAATAAATCGACCATTTAGGTGCAAAAAAAAATAATACTGTAATTTAAAGTTCTTGTGATCATTGTTATCAGTTAAGGTGTGCTTATGTACTGCCATTGCTCAACCATCCTTCACTAAAGGTGTGTGGCATAAGAGTTTATTTTCGCTGGAGGAGTGAGCGAAATGCTGTAAACTCAAATTGCTGTAATATTGGATAGTTAAACTACGGTAAATTTCACTCGCGAGAGCCTTCCTCGTCTTACTGTTTAGAAGCACTCTCTAATCTCCGCCTGCCTGAACTCTTGCTGATTCCCCATGTATCTAGGTTGAGCCCATTTCCTTCATGTTGCCATGCCCTGAATTCTAGTATGTTCTGTCATATGTGATGATGGTGTAGCTAATGTCTGAAGCAGCAGAGGACCTTGCACAGCAGAAAAATTTACACCACATGTCTATCTTTTCAGTGAATATATATATATATATATATATATATATATATATATATATATTCTGGTGTTGTTTAGTTCAACTTTAGAAAAATTACAACAGAAGAACAGAAGAATGTGGCATTCAACTTTAGAAATCCCTGCGGGAAGGACATCTTTACATTATAGTTTCTGTCTCTCTCATTGTTAGTGGAATTAGCTAGGGTTCCTTTGTAGCCTACATGCTTTAGAGAAGTAAACCTAGAAAATTATGCCACTCGATTAGCTGACTTCTGTGCTTTCAATAATAATAAATAAATAAATAGAGGCAATCATATGTCATAACCTTGAGCGGCAAGAAAAAATAATATTACAAAGACACCTAAGATTAGCAAAGGCGTGCTGAAGCAATCATGACAATTTAAAATAACATGGTTTTGTTGAATATGGTCATGTCTGTTTGTGTCTGAAAACTTTGCATGTATTGCAAGGAACACGTAACGCGTCATTCCCTTTTCTTTCGCCACCAAAGTGCTGCATTATTTGAGTTCCCAGGTGCTGCAGATTCATTGTCAATGAATTTGCAATTTTTAAAGATCTGGTTGCTGGACATCTAATCATTGAAACTCTTACTATTCTCATACTCTGTTTTGTATTTCATTTTGTAGGCGCTTTGTTTAATCCCATAATGTCTAGTCACATTTGCTTTGTAGTGGTTAGAAATGGACAATAGGCTGTCTGTCCGGTCAATGCCCTCTTGTCGTCCATATTGGAGTATTCTCTGAATAATATAAATTATATTTTAAAATCTCCTCTAATATTTTAAATTTTAGGAGAAACGGTTATTTAACATGGTATCAGAACCTTGTTGATCAAATGGTCATGAGTTCGAATCTCACCACTTCTATTCTATTTGATAAAAATCAAGCACAAGATAATATGAGTCTATATAAGTTTCTAACCCAAAGAATTTTCATTTAAGGAAATGTGTTAGAAAATAATATAAATCATATTCTAAAATATCATTTAATAGCTTAATTTTTTAAATGAAATATTTTCTTGAGAATCTCTTTATCGTTCAAAAACATAGTTCAAAGGAGTTTTGTTTTCTTTTTACCACAGTGAGAAGGTTCAAGTTCTTCGTGGATAAACTAATTCGGGTATGGATAGATGGTCAAAACTTGGATTAGGAAGGGGATTAGCAAAATATACAAGAGAAGATGCCTGGAATGGGACAGCAACAAGGATTAATCACAGCCTTCTCGATTTCTTAACCAGCTGTACAAATGTAAATAAATTGATTGTTTACAGAAACGCCGGTCTCTTTGGAGCTATCTCCTATAAAAATCCCTGCAGTGCCAGCAACCTCGATAGCGGCTAGAGATTTATTTCTTTATTTAACCAAACAAATAATTTGAAGTTACTCAATATAATAAGGGGAGTGTGGGTCCTGTAGCTCCACTAAGTGGCGTAATAGATTAATGTTTTCGCCCTCACTTTCATCAGTTTGAAGGAAGATGGGAGATTAATAAGCTCCAGGTCGCTTTCTTGAAATTATTTTTCGGTTAACTACCTGTAATAATTGTCCCCTGGCTCGCCATGATTGAAGGTCAAGGATGAGAAATTAAAATATATTAATACAATAAAAGTCACCCAACCAAGTTGCTGCCTCCAGGAAACCGCACTCAAAGAGAAGGATTGAAGAAACCGGAGATTCTTTTATTTGTTTATTTTTTTCTTGGCAAGCTTTTTTCACGTTGATTTGGAAATTTACAATTCGATTAATAATTGTACAAGAAAAGAATATAAATCATACCAAATGACGACATTAATTCGTGGAGGCTCACCGTTTTGTAAATTACATAATGAAATACGTCACCTTATATATATATATATATATAATATGAGGGTATTCTTTCCCCTTCTAAGGATTGATAGATGAGTATAGGTTTGTGAGGCTTGAACCTACAATTAACATATTAGAAATCCCTACGAATTAGTCTTTGACATTGATCGTGGCAATGGAGAATATTGTTTTTTTACATTCGAGAACAGACTTATCGGTGTCATATAAAAGCTAACCTCATTTTATTTATGTTTTTTTGGAGGATTAATAGCTAAAAAAAACTTTAATAGGGTTTGAAAGAAGACTTTACCCTAGGGTTTTTTTACCTCCTATAGTTGGTGGATGCAAAGGTGAAAAAAGATAATGGAAAATTTTCTTTTTATTATTGGTGAACCCTTTATTTTTAAAAGTTTTGTTTTTTAGAAGATGGTGGGGATGTAGCATATAATGAAGATAAAGTTAGGGTTCTCGAGCTTTCGACTGGTTTATCCATGCTTCTATTTTTTTAATTGAGAAAAAAAGCAATCTCTAGTCTGATTTTAAAGTAGGAATTGCTAGCTAGTGATGTCTGATCTATATTAATGACGCTGTGATTCTGGCTAAGAATCTTGCAAGCCCTTAAACAGAGTTCCCAATAATATAGAAGTGGCTCCCTTTTGCTTCAAATCTAAGTAAACCGATGAAGAACATGTTCCGGCTAAATTTAAAGTACATTTTGGGGAACACAACACCACCCCACCCCAACCCCACTCGGGCTCTAAAAAATTAACCCCACCAGATTTCACGTGACTGCGTCGGAAGCGTGGTTTTTGTTGTTTTTTTATTTTAGTACGTGAAAAACACTAGAAATAAAAACATTTTTAAAATATACAGTGATAAACATGAAACTCATAACAAATCATCTTCAGCTCATATCTCATAACACAATACATATTCCAATTGGAGGAGATTGGGAGACAGACTATTTTTCAAGCTCCAAAAATCGTTTTCTCGTGTAAAGTGGAATCATTCATCACTTTTCATTTTCAAGTGCCAAAATGCTGTTGTGATCATGAACCTCCTAGGGTTGAGCGTGTTGTAAATAATGAAATACTATTTTAAAAGCAAAAGAGTTTTATTTTAGATGGAAAAAATATAATTTAAATTGAAGTTTTTATATTTTCTATATTTAAAGTAAAAGTGTTTTGTTTGCGAGACAACATCTATATTTTCTGAAGTTTTTTAGAAAATATTTTAAAACAGTATTTATGCACGCTTAAAGTTTTGTTTTGTTTCTATTCTTCGTTGTATTTGATTAGAACAGAGGGTTGGACAGCAGAGATGTATATGGGTTCTCCTCCTACGATCATGCCGAGCGAGAAAATGGAGAGTGGGTCACCCTCAATCAATGCTCTGCCTGGCCAGCCATGTCTGCACTTTTCTTCACCAACCTGTCATCTTTTTTTTGTAGCCGAATAAACCCTTTTCAATTTCTTTTTTATAGCAGCCATGCCCACATTTCTAGCAAAGCAAATGGAAATAATCAGCATGCTGCAGATCATTGCCTTCGCATTGCACAACTTGCAAACCCTAAAACCAAATCAAACAGATAATCATGACAATGAAGCCAGAAAAGAGGAATATGACATGGCTTGATTGGTATGCAAGAAAAGTTATGGTTGCTGTCACAACCTTTTGCTTGTCTTTTGCAGATGCTTTGCCACCATATCTTCTCCCATCCAATCTGTCCAAGTTTCCGCCATTGTTTCTCTCTCTCAAGCCATGTCTTTGTTCGCGTTAGAAAAACGCGGTCCTCGATTTCCTTTTCTTTTATGCTGAAACACAAAAGTAAGCACTCATGCATGTCAGAAAGTGATTGAAATGTAGGCCCCCGGTCTCTCCCATCTCCCATTTCATCTCGTTTTCACAACCAACTGGTCCATTTTCCTTTTTCTTTGGACCATATACCTCATGAGTGGAGCTCGATCTGGTTCCTCAAAACTCTTTCTTGGACAACTTGGACGGCTTCCAAATCTGAGATTTCCTCTCCATCTTTCTGTCATCCTCTCACTTCCCTCCTTTGATTTCTAATCTTGTCTCTCAAACTTTACGTGATCTCAACAACGGTCAACAAGCATTAGTTGAAAGGTCATTTTCATGGTTTCCTGTGTTATTCTCTACAAACCCACTTCTATCTAACCCTGTATCATAACTTTTCAATGTTTGTTTATTATTAGAATAGTGACTTGATATTCACACAGTGTTTCATCTTCAATTATTTAATTACTATATCTTTTATTTTGATTTTCTTTCCATTTCCCCCCTTAAAATCCGATTTTTATTTGATTACTATATGATTGAATTATTTTATCTATCGTGTTTGATTTCAGTTTTTTTATTTGAGATAATTTATAAAATTGACCAAAACTAGTGAAGTTTAAAATAGCGTGTGAACTCTATTCTTGTCTTCTAAGTTTTTCAACTCTTTATTCAAGTTTCATTTTTAAGCTCCTGTTCATTTAAATTATGCAATTTATTTTTAATTTTGTGCATTTCTTTTCAATGATAGTAAGCTAATCTCCTTGTAAAATGGGAGACACGGAGCCATCATTTGTATTATGATATTAAAAAAAAATCATTTTTTTAGTGCTTATCACAAGTCATTGTTTTCTGTGGTAGCAAATATAACAAGACCCAATCCTTTCTGGTTCCCCGGGAATAATGAAGCAAAACAAATACCCACAAAACACACACACACACATATTTATTGTAAATTACAGTAGTATTTGTGGGTCAGTTTAGTTTTTGAGTTGGTTTGGTTCTGGTTGGCTCGGTCACCAGTTTTATTGATTTTTTTAATCATTTTTGCATAGTTCAATAACTATTCTATCCTCTAATAAGATAAAAAAGCCAAGAGTTTCCTGAAGGTATCATGGTAATTTCATATTTCTAGGTCACGGATCATTATGATTTTTTTATATATTTTGTACAGTGAAATAACCATTCCACCCTCTAATAAGACAAAAACTGAGGGTTGCCAAAGGGGATGTCATGGTAATTGCACAATAAAATAACTATTTTACCCTCTAATAGGACAAAGATTTGCTTGCGAGGGTGTTTCAGATATTTTACATTTTTAAAAAATATCTAAATACTAATATGCCCCCAAATAAGATAAAAATAGAAGAGTTGGTTGTATGGGTGTTTCAGTAATTTATCATTTAAAAATTATTATTTTCCTGCGGCACTGTGGGTGTGTCCTACCCACGCACCTATGTTTTTCTTCGTGACGCTCCAGTCAAGCACCGCATGCGGCGTTTTCCCTTGTCAAAAAAGGCCCATCCGACATCTCAGTAGCTTCTCTGTCGTGTTCTCTTCCCCATGGTCTGTCGCGTGGCGTCACACAGTGGCTGGAGATGTGACGGGGTCGGTTGAACTTTTTTTCTCCTTTTCTCTTTCCTGCACGCTAAACTACACGACGACCTCCAATTTTTTGGTTGTTTCATTCCAGTCCCTGAATGTTAAATTGTGTTGTATATTCCTTATTTCTATAATGTAAGTTTTGATTTGTTTCAATTAGATCCTTCGATGAAATTGATTATATATGTAGTTTCAATTGGGTCCTAATTCTTTTAATTTTCGGACTGGTTTTAAATCCCTTAAAAATTTTGGTACAAAAGTTTTGATTTTTTCAATTTTGCCTTTTGATTGAAATTGATAATATATTTTGTTTTCATTTCGGCACTTATACTTTTAATTTTTTATTTTAATTCTTTTATTTTTTATATTTCTAAAATAGACTCTATTTTTGTCCATATATATATATGTGCTCTTAGTTTTGATTTTTGATTTTTATTATTTTATTTTTTTGTTGAGATGATATTTTTTTGAAAAATTTAGTTCTTGAATTTTAATTTGTGTTTATAATCATTTGAAAATTGAAATTTCTTTTTTTTCCTTTGTTCTTTCTTTTGGTTTTTTTATCAGTTTTTTTTTATTTTCACTTAAAATGAATTTTTTCCAGCTAATAATTTTTATTTTTTGTTTGCTCTTTTGTGAAAGTTCTTAGGCTTTTTTATTCTTTGATTTAATTCCCCCCCATCATTAATGCAATAATAATAATAATAGTAGTAGTAGTAGTAGTAGTAGTAGTAGTAGTAGTAATAGCAATAATTTTAGTTTTTTTTCTTACTTCCTCTTTTGTTATTATTTTTGAGTTTTTTTTTTCTCGGAGTAATTTAATAATTTTTATAGTTTTAACAGTAATAGTAATGATATTTTTAGATGACAAGACTTCAATATTGTTGTTTTATAATAAGAGTGTGTTGATATGTTTCATTATACCAAATCTTGCATGTATAAATATTTTTTTTGAACTAACAAATTTTATTAATTATTCCAATCTCAACAATTATAAAAATTATTTACCTAACATGCAACGCAGTGCGGATAATTTAACCAATATATATCTATATATATTTGTCCGAGAAAGTAAGCATGCACGGGTTCTGAGCACCATGGATCCAACGAGTATAGAACTCATTATTCTGCAAGTGCCTAGACACTTAGTGTACATTAGAGTTCACATCAAATATATGCTTCTTAACTAATCTTTTGCTATTTTTGCATTCAAAAAGAAATCCTCGTTTCCGGTCCGTTTATTTACCATAAAATATTTTACTTGTATAATATTTTCTAGTAAACTATTTTTCAATATATTTTCTAGTAAACTCCAGGATCTGAAAGTGTTTTCCAGCAAATGAACCAAGTTTTAAGGTTGATTATAAAATATTTTCGTTGACTAGTTTTCTCTAAAGCATTCTAGAACCAAACACAGGAAAACATTTTCTAGAACCAAACATGGGAAAATCTGGAAAATATTTTTCGCTATTCATTACCTGCTATTTGCTGGAACCCCACACAGAGAGTGAATGCTCAATGGATTCATTTAACAAGTTTCCATTTAAGCATTCACACATCTCTTTCAACTAAACCAAGTGTAGTTGGGCTTATTAGCGGGAATAGCGTGAAGGTAAATAGAAATAATAATTTTATTATGCAGATTAAAGATATATTAAATAAGGATTGAGAAGTTGAAATATTATATGTTTATGAAGATGTTGATTGCGTGACTGACTGGTTGACTAATTTTGAGCTAAGCAGATATTTGATAGGCAGAAAGTCAGATGTTATAACTAATCTACCATCATTTATACTTTACTATACCATAACCTGATTAAGTCAATTATTCCTCGTTTAATTTAGAAGAGTATAGTGCCCTGATCATTACCAAAAATAAATAAATTAAAACAAGCTCAGTTAGAAACACTAACCAACGAAGTTAAGGAATTCATGAACTACAAAGGTATATAATGAAGTTGTAAAAAACTTCAAGATAAAAAATGGATTGTCTATGGATGCATTCTTGGCTGGGCTAGCCTCTAGTTGATGAGCTTGATATGATGATCATATCTTTTTCCTGAAAAAGCAAGTCTTTTGAGAAATAGAGGACTCTCCGATGATTAAATTAGTAATTAGTAATTATAGAAGACGAAAAATGATTCAATAGCAAGATCTACACATCTTAATTGAATTCATCATATCTTATCTTTATGTCTTAATTAATTTTTTTATAAAAATATTCTTCGAGATCTCAGTTCAAGTTTTTGCATCTCCGAACAGCATCTCCTTTTATTGATGTTTTTATGGAGTCATACAGAATTCAAAAATAATTTAGAAAAAGGAGATTTTTCTGTTAGAAGTCGCACGTGTTGCTCAAAGGAAATAGATGTCTCCAGACAACTTTTTATATTTATTTAAATACTAAATTATATTATAATCAATTTGATTATCATGAAAAACCAATATAAAAAATAGCTGATTTTAGTGTTCTCTGGTTCAGCATTATGTTTCAAATATTTTTTTAAAAGAAAATTAAAAAATTTATTTTTTGGAATTTTTAAATATTTTTATGTATTATTATTTAAATGAATAAAAAAATATTATTTTAATATATTTGAGAATGAAAAATATTTCCCGGATTCGTTAATTATTCCATTAGTTGTCGTCAGTGTATTCATCATTGTTAACTTCCTCTGTTTTCATAAAGAGTAGAGAGAATTCTTAAACCCCCTTTCTCTCCCTCTCTCCCACGATCCACTCAGATCTGAATAAATAAAAACCCCTTTTTTCACTTTCATTCGGAAAAAATTAAGATGGGGATCATTCGGAGTGGGTTCTCGTTCATCGCAGGGACGGTGTTCGGCGTCTACGTTGCTCAAAACTACAACGTTCCAAACGTAAAGAAGATTGCGAATACTGGTCTTATAATCGCCAAGCACTTCGAGGAAAATTATAGGAAGCCCAAGAAGAGAGAAGGCGATGATTGATTTTTATCACTCACTCCCTGTTTTTGGATCACAGGTTTTTTTTTTTTTAGTGGTTTTAGGGAGTTTTGAGGGTGATGCATTGTAGGCTGTGCCGAGGGTTTTTGTTTGGGGTAAGAAAAGTTTTGGGTTCTGTAATTGGAACAGCTTCCTTTTTTTTTTTAATCAATATCTTGAATTAATAGAATTTTTATTTTTCTGTTTTCGTATCATTCTTTCAATTGTTTCATACTGCTGGCAATTGATGATATTGGCTGAGTGCCTTCACAAGAGCAAAACCAAAATGTGGTTTGCCTTGCAATTAATGAATGTTAAAGCAAGTTGTACTGTTGCTCGCCATTTGATTACTTGAGGGATGCATAAATTGAATTGATGCTTAAAATGCATGGGTTGCTAGGACACCATTTGCCTTGCTTTGGGTTTCAGTAGTTATGCTTCTTATTTTGGTGAATAAAACTGCTGCGGTTTTAAAATTATACCAAGAAGGATAAATGAAAAATAAAATAAAATAAAATAAAATTGGATTCTTATGTTCTAGTTTATAATGATTGTGTTTTCTTCCGTTTCTAAACAAAAGGTATTGTGAACTGAACAATGTTTTCATCAGTTGTCTTGCTGGCTCACTCCTCAGTTCTCAAAACTACAGGGCAAGTAAACATATTCATGTCTTTCCTGAGTTCGTGAATTTTGTTTTGCTGTTTCAGTATATATTTTAATTAATTTCTTGGAGACATTTTTTATTGATAACCGGGGTATCCAGGCCAGCTTGCACACACAAGAACTATTCCTTAAGTAAGGCTACATGTTGCCAACTCCCCTCATCATCACCAATGGTGGAGAGATATCTTTCATCTAGTAGTTTTATGAAACCTGGAGAAATAATGCTCCTATATAGGTCTATTTAGCATGTCAGTCCTTTGATAACTCATGTCAATTTCCAGAGTTTGAATGCCTGATATCACCCCATTGGGGCTCACCTGAATATGACAAGCAATGGAGAAGTTCTTAACTTGACTGGGGCATGTTTCCATCACCAGATTATTTGGTGCTCTTTCTACCTCATAAGCCACAACTTCCATTCCCTACTCTTGTGCTGCTGCAACGATCTCTTTGTTAGTTTATCCACAGATTATGACTGCTGTACTTGGCTCTGCTACGTGGTCTCGTACAAGCTCTTTGACTTGACTCTCAAAGGTATCCACATGGTTCTTTCCACATTCTGCCTAGTGCCCTAGTCATGTGCATTTCTGTCATGCATTTTAATCCCTTTCAACTGACTATTGCTCCTTTCCTATCTAGATGGTGACGCTCATTGGTGCCGTTATATATGAATGACTTATTAAATTCTCATGAAGGTTACCTCCTTACATGGATGGCATGGTTTACCTTAAACATCTGAATTCTGATTGAAACAAATTTAACCTGTTTATTTCCTTTTTTATTGTTGAGTAATGCCACGTGGGTGGTGCTAAGTTTTAAATAGCCTTGTAGAACATAGGCCTCTTCATCTGGTAGGTAGTTGAAGCTCTATAAATCGACACTCTATGTTACCTATGCTTATAGATTGCAGTTTCCATTTGCTTATACCGTGTACAACTTAAAAAGCAACGTGTTTCCTCTAATTCACAAAATCCAGAAGTTTTCTTTTGCTATTTTTAGATAAGATATTTGTATTACATTTGACATTAGCCGCTAGAAATAACATATAACATCACACATGAAGCATAAAGCAGATTAATTTGAAGGATTACACAGCATGTTCACGAACTGATTTTACTTTCCAACTCCAGTCTAGCAACTTTTAATCAATCGTTAGGTACATAAAGTTGTTCTACTCTTCTTTGTAGATGAAATCAAGGGCGAATGGTTCTTCACTTTGTTCAGTGAACGTCACTTATCAATGTAAGCCATTTGATCTGGCCTCAAACTGGACATTGATTGTTGATCTATAATTTTCAGGATGTTTTCTGTTTTTCCAAAGAGGAAAACTGCTTTCTGTACACGATATTCACTCGCAACACTGGTCCTGCTCAAACACTGTCATAAGACATGTTTCAAGTTAGTGAGGCAAGCACCTAGTATATCAGAGATCATGACAGATAGAGCTTCAAATAATATTTTGCCCATCAGATTATTTATGCCTTCATGATTCTGCAGAATAGTTTGGGTTATTTTATATAAAGAATTGACAGCTAACACGTTGAGGGGCCACTTTGAAGGGCTTTCAATTTCATATTGATTCATATGTGCTTCTCTTAAACTCCTCAAACCTGTACTTTGCAGCATCAGCACGCCCCTCGAGCACTTCCTTTGTGCTTGGAGGGACAGTTTTCGGGGATCCATGTCTAGCCACTTCTGGTAGAGATCGACTCCTAACATTTTCCGCTTTCCTGATGCAATCATAATGTTTTTCGCATCCAGGTAAATATTCTATTGAGTTTGACATACATGAGGCCTCCATGTACACTGCAAATCAGCTGCTTGATTAAACTACTACTGAAATTTGGAAGTGCAACTGCAATGGTTGTCAGAGTCACCACAGGAAGAGTCCAACAATTACGAGGTTCGTCATGTTCTAGAGAGAGAACTAGGTTACAGTCAATCTCTTTCACTCCCTTAAAACTCTCCGCAACAGTTGATTTTTCTTATAGTTTTATGAGATATTTTGGCTGTTTCTTTTTTCCCCTCTGCAGCCAGTAATCAGTTTCGTCATCATCAGATCAACTAGTTCACCTTCGCCTTTAAGATTCAAAACGAAATGGCTTAGATCCATTTCGGACTGGATCGTGACTGATCACGAGTCACTTGAAATGCGGTTTCTGGGGTTTGACTTCTTAATTTTGCAAAACTCAGAGAATACTAAAATCCAGTGAACAATGTAAATAGAAATGAATTGAAACATTTTTCTTCCCAACACAATTCCAGTTTGCACTCCAATACAAAGGGTCAACAATTGATTTTTCTCATTATGGACAGGTTTCCTGCAGCTCCGGTCCTGGATTCATACAGTTAATAGGATAGGCACTCTTTCATCTCTACAAGCAACTGTATCCAGTATCTTTCCACTTAGAATTCTCATTTGTGACAATTCTTCCCTCTTGTAGGTCATCGGAATTTTACAGCAGTGAACCATCTGATTGCTGGGGCAAAAGGGCCAACCCCGACTGCAACAGTTTGGATAAAAAGAACCATAATGGTTGACCACTTATTTATGGGGGTGTTTGGGATAGCTTTTCAAAAATGTTTTTGAAAAGATTTGAAATTTTTTTATTTTTTTATTTTTTATTTGAAATTAATTTTTTTTGATGTTTTTAGATAATTTTGATATGCTGATGTAAAAAATGATTTTTAAAAAATAAAAAAAATTATTTTAATATATTTTTAAATAAAAAATAGTTTAAAAAATAACCGCCGACTATAATTATATACATGCACTTAGAAGTGCATGTTACTGAACGTCTTATCACAAACTGGGGGTTGCAGGAATGGGCCATCATCCAGAACTTGATTAGATCTTCTTTGAGTTTCTAATCTGGCCTTTTGTCAATTTTATCCAAGCATTTGTCCAGAGCCGTTTCGAACTTTTTGTTGTATTTGGCCTCTAAATGTCTTAGTTGTCGCAGTTATAGCTGAGAAGCTCAAGATTACAAGCAAAATAAGCATAAGAAACATAATAAACACATGCTCTTGCTTGTAAAGATATATCATGCCAGTGCCGAACTGAATACTGATATTAACTACATTAATAATATTTGTGAGTATTTCATTGTTGTCCATTGTTCTGACAGAAGGCATAGAATTATCCATTAGTGTACAAAGCAAGACACCGCTGCTAGGTTTTATGAGCTGATAAACACGGCGAGGCATTACGGTGTTAAGATCCATCGACAATTTGACGGCCACACCTATTATGGTTAGTGAAGTGGCATTGATAGAGAAGAATTTGCTAGGAAACCGGAGTTCTGTTGGCAGAAGCCACAAATGACATCCACAGCCATAGCAATTGCACAGACCAAAGATGCTGCTGCTACATAGAGGCCAATCCATGTTATAGGCGCATTGAAGTTTGCTTCATCCAGGTTGCTGCCGATGCCACAGCCAATCTTTCCCACTTACACGTTTCACTTCCAATAATTTTCCAAGTGATTACTTGGTCTTTGCTGCATGGCCTGGTTTTGTTGGCAAATGTGTTGATCGAGTTGCTTCAGGCTTGCCCTTCTCTTATCTGCTTTGCACCGTATATTGTCCATGGTCAAGTTAAAATATTCTTTGAAACAAAGCTGGATGATTGCTATATGTATCTCAACCGTTTGGCTTGGAGTTGTCAAGGACTGGATTGTCTTAAGATTCCCCAGCAATTTCGTTAAACGGACATTATATCCCATCAACTCTTTAGGGGCCCAGGGATTTGATCCTCGCACTTCTTTTTTATGCATATCAGTTTCTTACATCACTACTACTTGTGTATAAAAGTCTTGATATGTAGCAGTTAATATTATTACAATCTTTTTTGTAAATTGTAACACAGTTGGAAGAATCATGATAAGTTAATGTAGCTGATGTTGTCAGATAATTTCTATATTTTTAAGCTTAAATCTCTGACTGTAGTGGCTATATTGATTCCCCATAAGCTGTCTATATATGATGCTAAGACATTCTGACCCAACGTAGATCAGTGTACAAAGGAAGGTTCTAGATCTGGTCAAAATGGAAATGCTTAAATTATAGAAGCAATAAGTTGCTCCTGTTCTGCAACTCCAAGCAACCAGTAAATTTATTCCATGGTTATATACAAGTCGCTCGAGGTGGATAAGGCTGTTGAACTCTCTGCTGAAGATGGAATGAAGGGCAGAGAGATCTTCAAATCATGCATTGAACGCCACTCATCAATGTAGGCCATTTGATCTGGATCTAAAGTGGAGATAGGCTGTTGATCTAGAAGTTTCCGAATCTTTTTTGTTTTTCCAAGAATGAAAACTGCTCTGCGTACACAAAGCTCTCTCGCAGTGATAGTCCTGCCCAAACAGTTGAACATGACGCGGTGTAAGTTGGTTAGACAAGCGCCCAGTATATCAGAGATCATGACAGTCAAAGCTTCGAATAATATTTCGTTGATCAAATCATTTCTTCTTTCACAGTTCTGCAGAAGAGTTTGGCTTATCCTATACATGGAATTAGCGGCCAATATCTTGACGGGCCACTTTGAAGGTCCTTCCTTCAGACATTGACTCATGGGTGTCTTCTTGAATTCCTCAAACCTGTTCTTTGCAGAATCAGATAGTTTCTCGAGAATTTTCTTAGTGCTGTCTTCTTGGAGGGACAGTTTTCGAAGGTCCACATCTAGCCACTTGTGGTAGAGATCGACTCCTACCCATACAACATTTGCTGTTTTCCTGATGTTAAACAGTTCTCCCTTTGCGTCCAGGTTATCTTCTATGAGTCTTACATACATGAGCCCTTCATTTACACTGCACATCAACTGTTTGATTAAACTACCACTGACATTTGGAAGTGCAACTGCAATGGCTGTCAGAGTTACTACAGGAAGTGCCCAACAGTTAGGAGGTTCACAGCCTAAAGATAGAACTAGGTCACTGTCAAACTCTCTCACTCCCTTAAATCCCTCTGCAAAGGTTGATTTTTCCAATAGTTCTGTGAGATGCTTTGGCTGTTTCCTTTCCCCCCTTCGCAGCCAATGATCAGTGGCATCAAAGTTGTTCTTCATCATCAACTCAACTAGCTCGTCTTCACCTTCAAGATGCATAACGTAACGGCTGAGATCTGGTTTTGGAGTCGATGGCGACTCTGATCGTGAGTCAGATGAGATGCCGTTGTTGGGCATTATCGTTTTTAACTTCTTACAGAAATCACAGAATGACAAAATCCAGACCATGAAGTAAACTGAAATGAACTGAATCACTTTGCTCCCCAGCACAATTCCAGTTTGCATTCCAATACAGAGGTCCAACAGTTTGTATTTAACATCATGGGCAAACTTCTTGCAAAACCGGTCCTGGAATCGTATGTTTAGTGGGCAATCTTTCATCTCCACAAGCAACTGGATCCAGTACCTTTCTACTGTCAAATTTTTTTTGCCACTTTTCTTTCTTCTGATTGGGCATCTGAAGTTTACAGCATTGAACCATCTGATTGCTGGGCCAATAGTACCAGCTCCTACTGCAATGGTCTGTGCAATGAGAACTAAGATGGTCGACCACTTGTAATCAGACTCTCCAGTGCAAAATTTGAATGACCAGGGCATCAAATAAGATCGCAGCATGGCCTGTGCTAAAATCATAGCACCGAGGAGACAGAATGCACCGGCGGCCTCGCATGTGACTGAACGGCCGACTACGAACTGGGGGCTGCAGGTATGAGCCATCATCCAGAATTTCATTAAATCTTCTTTAAGTTCCTTGTCTCCCCTCTTTCTGGTTTCGTTCGAATCTTCTTTCAGAGCCATATCATACTTCTTATTATATTTGTATTGGAAATATTTATTATTTACCGGCACAGTTAGAGCCGAAGAGCATAGGATTACAAGCAAAACAAGCATTAGAAACATAATTAAAGCATGCTCTTTCCAGTAAAGATATATTACTCCAGTGCCTAATTGGACTCCCATATTAACAATAACAGTCACAACGAGTATTCCTAAAGCAATAATATTCGTGCATAAATCATTGTTGTCCATAGTTCCTATAGAAGGCATAGAATTACCCATTACTGTACAGAGCAAGGTACCACTGCTAAGTTTTGCGAGCTGATCAACGCGGCGAGGCATAGCAGCGTTTAGATCCACTGACAATTTGACTGCCACGGCTATTATGGTCAGTGAAGTGGCGTTAATGGAGGAGAATTTGCTCGGGAACCAGAACTTCTGTTGGCGGGAGCAACGGAAGAAATCTGCAGCCATAGCAATTGCACAGGCCAGAGAAGCCGCTGCTATGTAGAGACCAATCCATGGTATAGGTTCACTGAACTTTGCTTCATTCAGATTCCCATCGACACCACAGCCCAGTTTCCCCATCTATCTGTTTCACTACCGGTATTTTACTGTGTGTGTCTGGTTTTGCTGCCAAATTGGCTGGTTGCTTCAGGTTCGCAACTCTCTTCTCTGCTCTATCCTGGACATTCTATGCTTTCCAGTTAGTTTGTATGTGACAATGAATGACTGTTGAATATATTTCAATCGCTCATATTGGTAGCCAGTGGATTAAACTATTTTAGAAACCTCCATCAATGAAAACTATTTCGTTGGAACCAAGTGGTCCTGAAGTCAATTTCTTGCAACGCGGGATTAAGAGTAGGCTGGCGGCTTGACAATGGAAATCTGGGATACCATTATTTTTGTTAAATAGATATTATTTCCCGTCAGTTCTTCTGGGGGGCCAGGCCAGGGATTTGACTACTTCAACTGTAACCTGAGTGAGAAATCCTGGTACATTGAATCGTGTATCGTGCGTGTCGATTTCCCACACCTCCACCACCACTAATGCTGCTGCTTGAACGATAGCAGCTGATATATCATGATAGTTGCTGGAACCGCGCCATTGGAAGAATTAGGATGGCCGACTTACTTGAAGTGACTGCTAGAATATCTTACTGCAATGTATTTACCTGATGGTTAGCCCCGTATATGCAATTTCTTTCTACAATTTATTTAATCTATCTTCTTTTCCAATACGGTATTTATGACTTTTATTTACAAGTATTCATTTACTTTTTTTGCTTTATTTAATTAGAAAGATATATATAAAGAGAAGAGAGAGATCCTAAATAGATATATTCTTATTATTTTATTTCTTCTTTGTTCATATTACTTCTCATGTAACATAAAATTTTTTATTTGAGATAGTGAAGAATAACAACAAGCATTAGAAGAAATTAATTTATCTCCGCTGCTCCCTATTATTATTATTATTATTATTATTATTATTATTATTATTATTATGATTATTATTATTATTATTATTATTATTATTATTATTATTATTATTAATGCTCAGGGGCCGGGCCTCCAATACCAAGCCCAACCAGGCAAAAAACGCTGGACCGCCCTGGAAGACTCTACTTCACCACATTCCAAATAGCTTTGCCGTTGCTTCGATCGATCGATCGATCGATACTTGAACAATCAGAGATATCTCCATTGAGAGTAAGTTAAACTCCCCTAATTCAAACTTTTTTCTATGATCTTGCACAATTAATTATATTTTTAATCAATTTCCTTTGCTCTAGGGTTTGAAAATTGCTTCTTTCTTGGTAATTATGAATTGTGTAATCTCGAGTT
The DNA here is from genome assembly GCA_025169955.1 of Salix arbutifolia. Lineage (NCBI taxonomy): Eukaryota > Viridiplantae > Streptophyta > Magnoliopsida > Malpighiales > Salicaceae > Salix > Salix arbutifolia. Next base: position 7,858,757 of record CM045902.1, read on the forward strand.
AATTAAACTTTGCAGGTGATTTGGAAGTGTTTTTTTTAGTTAGATTATGGGAGGTCATGGAGGTCTTAACATTCTTCCTCAAAAGAAATGGAATGTTTACAATTACGACAACAGAGAGAAAGTTAAGAAAGATGAAGAAGCTGCTGCGAGAGATGAGCAGCTAAAGCGCGAGGAGGTGAGAAAGCGTGACGCTGAGTTTCGCCTTGAGCGCCTTCGTACTGCTCGTGGCTTACCTCCCTTGCAAAAACCTGAGGAGCCAGAGCCTGTGGTCGAAGCTGAGGCTTCCATATCGGAACCGAAATCCAACCACATTAATCTCTTTGAAGGGATTAAGATTTTCGACCCTGTTATGGGATTGGAGAAAGAACGAGGTGATGAGAGAGAAGGGTCTAAGAAGAAAAGGAAGGTGATGAAGAAAGAGGAGGTGAGGGTTGTGACTGCAGACGATGAGAAGTATAGGTTGGGATATGGACTTGCCGGGAAAGGAGTTAAGTTGCCTTGGTACCTTGAGAAGCGGAGTGACGAGGTGAATAATGAGGCGAGGGGTGATGATGATGGATCGACAAGAGGGAAAAAGGAGGTGGGGAAGAAGAGTGGCAAGAAGACTTTGGAAGAGTTAAGGGATGAGAGATTGAAGAGGGAGAAGCATGAGAAGGAGAGGGAAAGAGCTTTGTTGGTAGAGAAGAGCAGAAGAGATGGATCTCGATTGAAGGAGAAAGGGTTTTCCAGGAGGTCAGTTTACTGACAATTCAGGTCAGCTTGAGGACATGAAAAGAGCTCTGTTTTTAGGCCATATGTTTTGGCTCTTTTTAACAATATATTTGTATTTTCAAAATGTGGCTGGAATAAGCATTTATTCTCAGCCTTTATATTATCTTGCTCCCGTGAAATGTTTGTTAGTTCATAGTTGATCTAAACGAAGTGGTTCTATGCAACAGTATGTGCAACTGATGTTTATTTGGCATGTACTGCTGTTTAGAATGATGTTACCCTAGATCATGTAGCAGCCACTGCCTTAATAGTATATCAAAATCGGTTCTCGATACCTGAATTTATTATATTTCACACTTCTATAATGTTGAGTACATTGAGAACCTTTTGATAGTGTGATTGTGCTAATCTCATTTAGAATATTGAGTATAATGTAATTAAAGAGCCTGTTGAGTTACCTGATTTGAAATAGTAATGTCTGTTATCCTATTTTGTTGCCTAAAATGTGCAGTTTTGCATTTGTTTGTGGAAGCTCAGTTGAGCACTAACCTTGGTTTGTATTTTTCTATCTTCTCCAGAAATTGCTGAGACCACATGCCTAGTTCGAATGCTATTGCATGTTTGTTTTTGTTGTCTCTCAGAAAGGTTCCTTTTGCTGTCATTCTATCACATTGTTAAAATTCAGTTCAGTTCCATATCTATTGTTCAATCAAAGAATTTTAAAGGGACAGCGTTGATATCCTTGACCTACTTATTTAAAGGGTTTCATGGCTCATTTCAAGTATTTTTCTTCTCCTCTCTGATCTAGTTGATCTTTTTCCATTGATTTGTGAAAACCTATAAAGATAATTTTGATTTCTTCTTCAGGGGCTTAATATGGTTAACTTGCGTGAAACAGCACCCTGAGTTTGAGGCTTATGAAGCAGTCATGACCTTGTTGTTTTGGCTGTGATCTTTTAGTTTCCCCTTTTTCTCATAGTTGTTGCTGTGATCTTTTAGTTATTTTTCTTATACTCGTGGCCTTGATCTTCTAATCTCTCTCTCTCTCTCTCTCTCTCTCTATTTTATTTTTAAGTTGAACCAACTAATTTCATTGCATGGAAGGTTGTATGTATACTTGTATTTAGATGCCATGGATATGCCTACATGGCTTGCCTCTACTTCTAATTTTACCTGTCACGGAGATGTCAACTTAAAGATGTGTTAATCCACTTCAATTGTTTGATATGATTTCAGAATCACTGAGATTTCTAGATGTTAGAGAAAGTAGTAGTCAGCAGATTGATTGTTCTCCCCTTCCCATGCAGGCAGGTCCTGGTTTCTGTAAATGGATATCACCATGAAGATAGCTGGGCTGTGAGATTCTCACAGTTTGTATAGAAGTATTACGTGGAGATTATTCCTCTTGAGCTCTTTATTGCTCTTGTAAATCAAGGCTTCAGAAATTCAGGTGATGCATTTAGTTCATGATATTTTGCACCATCATCTTCAAAATGGTACAGAAGTATATGCAGATTGGAGATCGAACACTTGGAAAATGTGGATGATTCCTTATCTGAGTTTTTATTGACAGAAATTCCCGGTGTGCGATTCTTTATTCATGAGATAGTATGTAGCTTCAGGCATCGGCATAAGATAATGTGCGTGTAGTGACATTAGCCATGAATAAAAATGAATGTTAACGTCATGTATTAATTTATTTTTTTAATTAACTAAGTGGAGGTTTGAATTTCTCAAGTGAGGGTATTCTTGTTTGTTTATATGAAAAATAAACCTAAAATACAAAGAAATACTGAGCTAATTATCGGATGAATAATAATAGATTGTTCAGGCAATGCTCTTATTGGTTATCACCTTCTCGTTTTGTTAAGCTTGTTCGATCTCTCATGTACATGGCCTTCAGGAAGCACTGAGATGTGTCTATAAAACTTTTTTCTTCTTCTACCTTCCCGAGTGTCAATCTGTCCATGCTTGTCTTGCTTTATGGTTGGATCAACAAATTCATACGATCCAATTAAGAACGGATTTGGACAAGGAATGATAAGAACATGAAGCCCGCAAGATAAAAAGTCAAAAAGCCTGGAGCGTCGAGTCTTGGTGGCTGTGACATGCCAAAATAATCCATTTTCAACCAAGATAATGAGAAGCTTACCTGTTGATTAAAACAAAAATAGACTAGTATCCAAAGTGATGGATGCTGACAGGCATCAAGTTGAGGTTCTGTTCATATTTTTTTCTAAAATAAAAATAAAATTTAACTCATAATCTGTGGTGGTTTAAAATCTGTCAGTTGATAATAATAATAATAATAAATAAGGTAATCTCAGGTTTGGATACAAAAACTAAATGATTATTCTTTTATTATTAATTTGTTAATTATTATTCTGTGCACAGCAGGGCTGAAAGAGTACACAGTGGATGTGCACAGCAATCAAATTTCTATCCCTAATATATCATTGTTATGCTTTTCTTGTCTCAGCACAATCTGAAGAATAGTTTTCTAAAATTATAAAGCGAGGCATAAAAATAAAAAGTTTCTCTCCATCTTCATTGTCCTCAGTTTCCATAACCGGCCTCGCAGATAGCAATGAAAATGACTTTTGTTAAACTCTTCCTCCTACATATTTCTGATTAGGTTATGATAAGGAATCATTTTATTTAAAAACTTAATTTATTAGGTGAGATATCAGAATATGATTTATATTATTCTCTAACATTTTCTTTCAAGTGAAAACTCTTTGCACTTGAAACTTGTATAAATTCACATTATCTTGTACTTGATTTTTATCAAATAAAATGAGGATGATAATATTCAAACTCGTGACCGCTAGGTCAATAAGGCTCTGATACCATGCTAAAAAACCATCTCAACTAAAAGTTTAACTTGTTATATGAGACCTCAAAATATGATTTAGATTATTCTCTAACAGATCCGATATGGTGCAACTACATGAAAGTTGAAGCTAACATCCACTTGAATTCCAAGCAATATATGAAATCAAAACCTAAAATACACAGTATACTAATTAACCAGCAAATATCTTAAAATAGAGGAGGAAGAAAAGGTGCATTTTGCTTTCAAATATATATTGTTAAGAAACTATCTCACCTAAAAATTTAAGCTGTTAAGTGAGATCTCAAAATATGATTTATATTATTCTCTAACACACCCCTTCAAGTGAAAGCCCTTTGAGCTTGAAACTTGCATAGATCCATATTATTTTATGCTTGATTTTTATCAAATAGAATGGAGTTGGGAGATTCGAACTCGTGACCGTTAGGTAAACAAGGCTCTAATACTATGTTAAGAAACTATTTTATCTAAAAACTTTGAAGGTCAGGTGAGGTGTATATATATATATGTATATATATAACCAACAAATATCTTAAATATTAATATTTGAAGCATTAAGGAGAAATAATAAACTAGTGATAGCTACATTTTCAGTGTTGAAGTTTGCAGTAGCGCAGGGATGATGAGATGGATAGGATAACGATCTGGGCTTAATAATAATAATTAATATGGTGCTGGTACAGATGCATGCATACCCAATTCCCTCACTGACGTTTAAAAATCTCTCACCCTCGCACTTCAGAATATTTTTCAACCCACACAAGTCATGTTCACAATTTAGGCTTTCCATAGTTTATTTATTAAAAATTAATGAAGCAGACCAGATTTCTAGGTTGAAGAATATATGGAGGGCACATGATGACTTCCCCGTCAAACTATGTGGTGGTGGTGATAATCACAGTTTATTTATTTATTTATTTATTTTCTTAGAAGAGCTACCAAACCAGCTAGCTACTAATGGAGGATTATTAAATTTATAATTCTAAACTGGTACCATATTGCAGTCCAATCATGTGATTTCTCAAACACTCCCCCCGATACTGAATGTTGTTATTGACAACCATTTATTTACTAATTCTCTGCTATTTATTTATCTTTGCTCTATTTTCCAACATGATTGAGATTCCTCATAGTTTTCATCCAAGAAAATCACCAACCAAGTAAGAAACAATGTATATATAATCCTGACATAAACTGCAAGTTTTATAGTTTCGTTGTTGATGTAGCCCGCGAGTAAATTTCTTAATCCTCTTACGGCCATCGATGAATTCAAAATGGGATGTTGCGCTTGACCATTTTCATCTTGTTGCAATCGAAAATTCACAGCAAATTAATGGGCCACGCAATCTTATTAATTTATACAAGGTTTAGTCAAGCTTGCTACAGATTAATAAAAGATAGAGCAAGATCTATAAAATAAACAATAGATTGTTTAGGATCTAGATAGCCACTCGAATGATTTGATTGGTAGTTATCTTCTTCTTTTCTCTCTCTTGGGGTCTATGAACCAGAAAGACAAGTGCAATGATACCCTTTTCTTCTTTGACTAATATTGAGTTGACTATCTGATAAAAAAACCTAAGGTGAAGAATTATACCCTTATTTTCTCTTGATCGCAATAAAATCTTGGGGGAGAAGATGTGTGCTATGAACTCTTCAAAAACTTTCTACCATAGTTATCTCTTTGAAGGTTGTAATATTTTTTAAAGTCTTGAAAGTAGAAATCTCTACACATCATTTTGTTTTGCCTCTTTTAGATGAAATAGTTATCTCCTAGCAACGAGGGTGGCTTGTGGTTAAGAAAATGGTAATGAGAAAGCTACATCATGTGTCGGGGCTTGCTGATATGGCAATGTTTGACTTTGACCCTAGGATGCCAAGATGGTTTGGGTAAGAGATTGCACCCTATTAATGAGTTGTTAAAACTCTAAAAGATCTGGTGGATTCTTGCTTATCTGCCATTCGTTGCAGTTAGGGGTGTCAAAAACCAGTTATAGAAAAACAGTTGATGGAGTTTTGATCAGTTCCCATAAACAAGATTGATGATCTCATAGGATCCAGTATCCTTAGTAATAGGGTTTGAGTGTTTGGATGGTGGACAATTACATGTTCATGTCAGTATTAATGTGATGAGAATTATTCTTTCATATCATTAGTGTTGATAGATAAATAATAGAGCTATAAATGATGTTTATACCTTATTTTATACACAATTTTAATGTTAATAGATAAATAATAGAGCTATAAATGATGTTCTCAAGGATAGCCTTGTGACTCGACATAAGGCCAAGATAGGACCATCAACTATATGTTTGGATCTAGAATTATTCCAAACATGATGATGTTGGGTTTAATATTTTAGGCTTAAAATGTAGCTTAAACAAACAAAAAAAGAAGTGTTATTACCCTTTATTTGGCCTGCAAAAAAGGTTTTTAAAAAATACATCAACACTAACAAGTGATCTTCTTGGTGAGTGTTTTATTGACATTGTGATTCAACCGCACTTCAGATTTTTTATTTATTTATTTAGCTTTAAATTATTATTTTTTATACTATTTTAATGTACTGATTTTAAAAATAAAAAGTATTTTCAAAAGTTATATTTATTTTATTTTATTTTCAATATAAACTAAAATAGATATGTAGTTTTTCGAGGTAAGAAAAGTCAAAGCATTTTTGTCCCCTTGTTTGTTTTTCAATTAAATATTTCCTCTATTTATAAGAAATTAAATTCTCATTTACAACCGCCCCCTACAATTTTCAACATTTCTCTTTATTTTCAGTTATTTCCATGATAATCATGCAGCGAATCAATCATCTATGGATAGAATAAACACACACACATTAAGAACTTCACTTTGAAAGCAACAGCAGACTCTCCAAAAACAGCAAGAAGCTAAAAATCATATGGCGATCCCAGACAACTACTATAATGTTCCGGATCGATTGATAATAATTTTCAAGACATATCCTATCATGGCATTGCCCTCGTTCATGATGGGGATCGAGCTCTCGTAAAAAGTCACGAGGATCATTGTAGTAGCCAGAATCTGATCCGATTGATATCGTTTATTTGGTGTTTTCCTCTTGGATTTTACTTCTGACATCTAAGGAACCTATGGTCTTCAATTTATTGTCTCCTGCTTTCTTTTTTATTATTATTATTTTTTGTAAGAAAAATACTGGACCAACCTTCTGCTGTTGTTGAACAGTCAAACCATTAAATCACCAATCTAGAAAAGAACAAAAAAGAAAAAGAAAAAGAGAAGAGAGGTAGTGCTGCAGAAAGAAAAAACCCAGTTTATCAAACCGGCCTTGCTGCAAGCAAGACCGCATCCATTGGTTGCTCAGAAACCCTACCATGACAATGTTGCAGAATGCAGCAGATCAGACGTTAGAGGAGAGAATAAACGGGTCAAGAAATAGGGCAGATCTTCATGTCTACACTGACACAAATCTCTAATCCAATCTAAACCATGTGCTTGCTTCTTTCTTTCTTTTTTTTCTGTGGCATCCATGTGGCTCCACCCTTCGATCTGCTATGCAAAATACGACCCCTGTTCTTTTTTTCTTGTGGCGACACTATAATTATTTGGTGTACGAAAAATTATCTTCAATTATTTCGATCCCTTCTGCTGCCTCTATTTTTTGAAAAAATTAAACCCTCTGAGGTAACATACAAACAAACTTGTCGAAGCTCAATGAAAAGATTATTAGAAAAGGTTAGAATTCGTGGTAAAAGGGAAAAATCTCCATCACTGTCCTTGATTAGATTAAAACTAAGCCATGGTGCTCGTACTTCGCTGTTAGCTGGATTGCAAAAAATAATATGAAAACGATCGATGATAATAAATTTGTAACAAGGTCTGAAGCAATCTGGAATATTCCGCCAAACTAGTAACTTGGACCAAGTCGTTAGACCGGAAATGTCTAATATGAAAAAACCATGAAGTTCAATTCTCGACCAATCAAATGTTAATGATGAAATTAAAAAAAAATTATACAAAAGATTTTTAAAAATATCAATGAAAAGAACGAGGGTCAAAATTAAAAATTAATTTTCTATTTAATTGAAGGGTATATTAGAAAAACAAAATTGTAAGAAGAGAAAAATTAGAATAATGGAGATCAAGATTAACACAAAAAAAATTGTAATTTACAAAAGAGCCAAAAAAAAAAAGAGAGAGAAATCAAAACTATGAGAATCAAATTTAAAAAAAAATATCATCAATGTGAATTTACAGATGATATTGTAAACCGCTAAAACTTTTACAAAAAAAAAAACAAGAATAAAAATTAAAAATTCAAAGAATGAAAACCGTTTTATAGAATATAAATTTGGTAAATTGAGATTAAAAGATGAAATAAAAAATAAATAAATTATTATCACCAACGATTAGATTAGCATCTACAGAGAGATACGTTACAAATATTTAAAGAGTCGGAGATTCTAAAATTCAATAATGATATTATTTTTAAAATGGGTTTTAACCTCGAGCGCAGGCAAGACTTGATAAAGATTATAATATATTCTAATAATGCATATTTTAGTATACAAGTAATTGTGCAAGGAATTTCGAATGGATGTAAAATGTTGATTTAGGCCTTTCTTTCTTTATTCAAAGGATAATTTCAAGACACAAGATGATGGTACCGATCAGGACTCTCGTCTCGGATGAGCCCCGATGGCTACATCCCTCGGCTGAGTAGACCGTTAGTCTTATGGGCAAAGACAGACAACCTTCTGGTTTTGTCACCATCGGATAGTCCGGCGAACTAACTCATTCCAACATAAGACAACATCACCGATAATAAATAAGCATGATCAGAGGTACATATAAGTTAATCCGGATATTTATATTAATAAAAACAAAACAAAAATTAGCTTAGATGCTCAAAGACATTGCATAGCCCAAGTAAGATGCTTGTCACCATCGGATAAAGAAATAAAAGATTGTTTGACTGGAGATGAACTTACGTTATTTTTGTGATACTTTAGTTTGCTAATAGCGTAAGTCGAAGTTTGTAATATATATATGCTAATACTATATATATATATATATATGTATATATATATATAGATAAGAGTATTAGCATGCATACTAAGCATATATTAAAACTTGTAATGGATCCATGTTTCATGTCAGCAAAACGATGCAGTAGCTACGCTGCAATGTTATTGGGACGAACTATTAGGGTCTCGTCTGGAAAAGGGCCACAAATTATTAAAACCTTCATGGCCAATTTTTACGAATTACAATTTCGATTCAGATTGATGGCAGGAAATTAAAACTCTGGGATGGGGGGGGGGGGGGGGGGGGGGGGATAGTATCCTCGAAACTCCTGATATAAATGCTGAAAACAAAAGGAAATAAAATAAAAAAATAAAAGAATGAGACAAATGCTGTACTCGCATCGTCTTGTTGCATCGATGGAACCTACAAAATAAAAGAAAGAGGAAGAGAATAGAAAACGAAAAAACCTCCCTCAAATGAAGACATACTTATCACCTCACCTAAACATCGCTGCATGACGTTTTGACTTTTTTCCCTTCAGTCACATGCTCACATGGATAATGAAACGAGGTTTTTTCTTTTGTTTTTCTTAAGCCTTGCTTATGCTGGCTGTGAATGAAATTCCACGTTAAATAACCATTTTTTCAATGCATATATATATATATAGAAAAGAAGAAAAAGTCCACGCTCCCTCTTGGAGCGTCCTTACACCTCCCAAGACTCCATATATGCAGTGTTCTGCCCACTGACCTGACCTCACAACCTCCCATTTGCATCTCCCAAGTACCAGTCTCTTCTCCCCCATTTCAAGTCACAGCAAACACCACAACTCTAGAGACAAAAATGGCACAAATATGGCTCCTTTGGTGGCCAAAAACCACCACCACCAAGATCGGTGCTGGTGGTGTCGATACCATTGCCACCACTCAGGCCACCAGCAGTAAAATAGTCGAAAAGAGTACGGGTAGTACCCAAACCTGTTTTTGTGGGTGTTTAACAAAGCTTTTGAAGAAGCTAAGGAAGAGAAGGAGAATGCTACGCGCTGCCACTGCAAGTAGACAATCTTCATTCCAGTTCCGGTATGATCCATTGAGTTATTCTCTCAACTTCGATTCAAGTGGGTGTGGAGGCATGGTAGATGACGAAGATTACTACCAGTTTTGCGCTTTCACTTCAAGGTTTGTGGCCAACCCATCAAGAAGCAGTACATCTTCTTCTTCTTCAAGAATACTAGTGCCCACTTCATTCTCACTCGAATAAATTACTACCAGCTAGTATTTAAGTCCCAAGTTTTGTTGTCTTGTTTTCTTTTCTTCCACTTTCGAAAGTTAATCCATCTTAGGTTTCAGTTGCTTGTAACGGGCACAATTAATGTGTACTTAATGGATGATAAAATCCTAAGTTTCAGTCTTTTAGGTAGAGAGAGATTTAATTATTTATCCCTATTCATGAGAATTAGAGAGAAGCTTCAAATAAGGTGTGTGTGTGTGATATATACTTATTTTGTTTAGCTTTCATGGGGGTGATGAATATGGGAGAAGAGGTAAACTGTGGTGAAATGGAGGAGTGGGAGTTTTAGTTATTTATTTATTTATTTACGTATACATGTGCAAGGTGAGCTACCGACTCCGAAGTAAAATTATAAAGAATATCGTTATACATATGAACTTGTCTGTACGAGGAGACAAAATCCCATAATTAATGGCAGGCACGACGATGATTTTGCATAATTAATTAAAGAAAGTATACATGCTACTCATGTTAGAAGAAGACTTAGATCCGTTGCATTTGACCCAAGTTGTTTTTGTTTTCAAAGTTTTATAATTAAACAACAACATTGCTTTTACGTTCTTGTCGTAGGCAGGGCTATGCTTTAATATTTTTTTAAAAAAATATTTTAACTTTAGCAAATTATATTAAAACGATTTATAAAAAAAACAGTACATTTTATTTGTTTTGTTTTTTCATCCTCAATGATCATGTTGTCATGTATAGTTTTACATTTTAGGATATAGTTAGCTATGGATGCTCTTCTACACTCACCGTGATAAAACTTATTCTTACATTACATTATAATCACCAAGAAATACAAATTGTGATTAAAAAACTAAAATTAACAGCATAAAAATTTATTGATGTTGGAGTTGATAAGTTTATTTTAAAAAGAAAAATCCAATGAACCTTTAATTATATATATAAAAAAAGTAGATTGAAATATGAAAAACTTGTTTTAAATTTATTTAGTTTTGAGGATGATTAGGTTGTGTTTTGTGATTGAGAATGGGGTTATAGAGGTTTCTAGGATTTAATGACTATTTGACACTGTGTTTCAAAATATTTATGAAAAAAAATGATTTTTATTTTATTTTTTATTTTAAATTAAATTAAAATTATTTTTATATTTTTATATTATTTTTATGTTCTGGTGTCAAAAATAATTTTAATATATTTCTAAATAAAAAATATTTTTATAAAAAACCTCAATCATATTTTCAAAGTCATATGTGTGATGTTAAGGTGAAAACATGTTGAGATTCGAGATTTAGAAATCCAAATAGTCAAAATCAAATTTTCAAATCATCAAAAGTGGTAAAAACATTGCAGCAATGAACGACGCCCCGTCAACTTAAATAGAAAACTTGTTGATCGATCATTTTTTTACATATAAAAAAATTACTAGATGCATAATCTTGGCCTTCAAAAAACTTTTCGTGCCGAAATACATCAAAATATTTTTTTTTATTTTTTAAAAATTATTTTTGACATCAATACATTAAAATGATCTAAAAACATCAAACCACCGATTTTTAAAATAAAAAAAAAATAATTTTTTTGGAATCGCCGGTTGCAACTCACTTCCAAACAGCCTTTTAGAAGCGCTCACCTTTTATTTTCAAAAGTCAAGAACATAGACATAGCCTTGCAAGCATGGACACGGCTAAAAATTACACAAATTTGCCTTTGATTCTCCTTATACATGCAACGTTGGAAATGCTCTAAGTCATCCTTTCAAGTCTACACACGCATGCATGGACCTCTTTGAATGCCCCTATTTTTAATAAAAATAAAAATAATTGTTATATATATATATATATAAAAAAAATTATTTAAATATATAATTACAATAATATTTTAAAAAACATATAATTATTCCATGATTTTAAATGAGATAATATGAATAATTATATATGAGCCTATTTAATATACAATTCAAAAAAATGTCTTGCAAATATTTAATGAAAATAAGATATATATTTTGTTATTTTTTGTTGTGAATTTTATATAACTTTTTCAAATTAATTATACTTTTATTTCTTATTCAGTCTCATAAAAATCATCAAGATACAATAATTTATTTCTTTCTGGAAACTTGCTTTTTAGATAATATATTTTTATTTAAAAAAATCATGCTTTTGATTAAAAGAAATTACATTTTTTTATTAAAAAAAGGGCATGGTTTAGCTATAATATTATTATTTGTTTATCTTAATTGATTTAATTCATTGAGATTCTTGGGGATATTTATTTTAATTACTTCAAGCTTTTTAAAAAAAAAATCATGTTACGTTAACAAAAGAAGAAGAAGAAATGCACAACTAAAAAGAGTTTTTACTAAAAAGAAAAACAAGTCATTTTCTATAGAATTTAAATAGTTTGAATTCTTGGAAATAATTATTTTAATCATCTCATAATTAAATTAAAAAAGTAATAACCCTCCTCTATCGAGCGGACATATTAACCATTACAGTTTAAGCGAGATAACATCTTTAAATGTAAAAGATTGATAGATGAGCCAAGAACAACGAGAAATAATGTATGAATCACTCTTACATCGCCGTAATCCACTCGATTCTTTTCAACGGGGTTAGGATGAAAAACCCTCGGATTTGGAAGCACGTTTGACAGAAGCAGAAATACCAGCAAGGAACACTGTATATTTCATTTTATCTTGCAATAACTTTACACAAGATATCCTAAGTGATCCTATATATGCTAGTTCATCGCTTGTTGAGTCATGCCTACAAAAATTCGAGCATTTAACTGGAGAGGCTGCATCAAAGAATAATGATGTTCCATCCGATACTTAACTATGGTTCTTGGTCAATCACAGGATGATCTGATAGGGTTCCCTCAGAAGATATGTCCTCTGCATCAGGCTGTTTGATCAGAGAAAGATCTGACTCGGTCTTGCTAGAATCGCCACTATCAGGTTGGTCCAGTCTCTTCTCTGGAATGCAGTGAACCTGAGGGGGCAACGTTTCCGAGTCCATAGGTTCCTCCAAAGCACCTAGCGAGTCTGAAATTCCAACTTGGTCAGGAGATTTTGGCAAGGGTGCTTTACTTTCATGGAGGCTCGAGCTTGCTGTTCCAGAACCAGAGGATAAATGCGGGCCTGGAGCGACACAGGATGCTACCAGTTGAAGAACTTCAGGAGAGGGGGACAATCCCATGGTAGTTTTCTTCTGTATCTTTAAATAAGCAGATGAAGTCAACGAATTCATCTTGTGTAAACTGGGATGAGGCAGGTTAAGGTCAGACTCATTCCATGGGCACCCCGAAGTTTCAGGGACTAATGGTGCGGCCTGTGGGATAGAGGTCGAAGCAACATTACTGCCATGGATGCTATTTCTAAAATCCTGACTACTACCAATATCTAGTGGGAACTGCCTGAACATATGTGACCTCCGCTTCTTTTTCTTCCTCAAAATCCTTCTTGGATCCTTTGGTTGGGAGGGAGGGGGACCAGGTATAATAAAAGGAGGAATAGTCGGCTGATTTTCTCCGTATACCACACGAACTGATTGAGCTATTGCTGATACAGTGGGTGGCAGGTCAGGTTCAGCTGGTTTGACAGGAGGAGCACTTACAGCTTCCCGAAGCCAATGAGGCAGCTTGTTCGATGAACTGCTTCCAACTACTTCTTTGCCCTTTGAATTGAATGGATTCTGCACTTTATTCGGGAGCAATGCTGAACTGCTTAATTCACCAATTCCCACATTGTTATGGGAATCGTGCAATCCATGTAATGATCTATCTAGAAGGCTAGGTAATTTCCCGTATTTCATGGGATTGTATTCCTCTTCTCTTCGCTGTAAATCAAAGCTGCTTGAGGGATTCAATCCAAAAGACGTAGCCAAGGTGCTTGCTCCAAAAGAATTGAGCAGAAATGCTTTTTCAGAGGAAACATGTGATGGTCCCACTGAAGAATCTCCAACAAAACTCGCCCGCAACTCATCCGGATTCCAAGTTGGAATTGGGACAAAATGTTCATTCTGCAAACTAAATTGATCCAACTGCTCAAAATGTGGCAGGCTAGAAGACAGATCACCAAAACCCAATTTCATGTCCGTCAGATGTGGCTGAAACTTTGATGGCGTAACGAGTCTGCTTCCATGCAAAGCCCGTGTCATCATTCCCTCGGGAATGCTTGGGAATAAGGATGATTTGGAGGACTTCATTAGCTTCGGCATCTTTGGCAATGGGAAAGCAGACCCATCCAAGAACTTGAATTGTTCCTCCTCCCACCGAGCTGCTAAATCTTCTGAAGTTTTGTACTTCGAGAATTTTAACCTGGGGTCTCTAAGAATGGCATCCCAATTACCCCTTCCATATCTCCGAACACCAACCCAAAGGAAATCAAGTTCATCCTCAGACCAGACATCTATTTTTGATTTCTTTCTATACAAGCTACTTGATCCAGAGCCGGTCCTCATCATTATGTTCTCAAGCACCTTTCTGTGGTTTTCAGGAAATGATGAAAATGCGGATGGCATCTGACCCAAACCCAGTGCGGGAGGAGCCTCCCTCTCTAACTGATTATATCTTGTTGCATCTTGCGGGGAGAATTTCAAATTGGGCAACAATGGCATTGCTGGAAGGTCTCGAGTAGAGTCATTAACAGTTTCATGTCTTCTCCCCAGTGACAAGCTTGGTAATAAGTCATGGTTACTAGGCATGCTCTTGGAAGGAAGTGGAAATTTGGACAACAATTTCTCATCAAAAGGCAAGTTTGGCAGTGACATCTTTTCCTGGAAACCAGCATAACTAGAACTGGAACCTTCCACATGATCAGAATCCTTCCCTTGTGGTATAGGTGGACACTGCAAAAGTAATAGTAAAATAAAGAGAGAGAGCATTGCAATAAATAAAAAAGAAATGCAGCATTGCAATCACATGCATACATAGAGTTCTAATTAAAAGTTAACAAAGTTGATGCACTATGAGAGAGAATACCTGACTAAACAGGTGCCAACCATCTGAGAAATTATTTTTAAGACGCGGATGCAAATTTTCAGCTGATGCATCTAGCAATTTTGGCTTGTCTGATGTAGTCTCCTGATGTTTTATATCCGTCTCAATTGAAGTTTCAGAGCAAGGAGGTAGACTAAATGGAAATTCTGGTCCAGGCACTGGCTTGCTTTGTTGGCCCTTTGATCTTGACAAGCTTTTGTGCAACAAATCCAATTGATTTGCATTGGGAGCACAGAGTCCCAGAACAGGCAACTGATTGATGGGAGAAATCAAGTTTTTATTGCCTGTGCCGTGATTTTGGTGACTTGGAAGGATAGTGTCAGAGGGGTGTCCAAGGGAGTTCATAGTAAGATCCAGATGACTGCTCAATTTATGATTAGATAGGCCGCCCAACTTTATGGCTGTATTGGCATTTCTCTTTGTTGCATCTTGCTGACTGAACTCATCATCCTCCAAGTTAATTACGAAAGACTTCTCTCTGCCTTGTTGAGCAAACTCCATGGCCTGATCCCCATCTATTTCGTTGGTGGGAGGACAATGAAGAACCAACTCACGTACAAGAAGCCCCTCATTCCGATGAAATACTTCAATTGCATTCTGCTGAGCAAGTCGTTCTTTTTGTCTAGCACGAAGCTTAGCGCTGTCAAAGCAAAGTAGATTGAAACAACAATGTCAAATAGTCAGGTCTAAATCATATTTCTCTTCAAGTTTGCCCAAGTAGCATGACATTTTCCATATGTTTCAAGAATATGAAGTCAGATGATTTTATTTTATCTTTTATTTTTGGAGCGGGAAGATCCCGTAATAATCTTAACTTAGGGTCCAGTTCAACCCCATACCAATCCTTCATTACAGCAATTCGATTTCTATTTTTATCTAATTTGTGTTGAGAACTCTGGATTTCTTGGGTGAACAAATTTAACTTACTATTTTGCCTTCAATGCTCTTCCAGCTGGTGTATATTCCCGCTCAGGCTCTGCTTCAGGCTCCCGGTCCTCTTCACCAGCACTCTGCATTTAAAGTTGAAGTTGATAACTGAAACTATGAAAAACCATTATCAAAAAGTAAAAGAAGAGAATAACTATGGAAACAAATGAATTGTGCTTGGTGGAAAACAAGAAAGGTTACATTTTTTAGAGATCCACTGAAGCATTGAAAAGATAAGTAGCAAGTGAAGCAAAAGCAGTCCAGTAAATAAAAATCATTTATGAAATTATTTTTATTAAAACAAAAACATTATGTAAAATAAATCTCAATCCGTGCAGCTTCAAACTGAATGCACTGGAAATATGATGAGAAGGAAGACAAAAGAAAGACAAATGAAAGGAGTGATAATGAGGGGTAAATTATGTTATAGAATAATATAAATCATATCATATAGTCTTATCTAAAGCTTAAGTTTTTAGGTGGATGGTTCCTTAACATGGTATCAGAGCTTTGTTGACTCAACGATCAAGAGTTCAAATCTCATCATCCTCATTATATTTGATAAAAACTAAGCACAAGGTAGTGTGGATCTGTGTGTAAGTTTCAAGCACAAAAAGCTTTCACTTGATGGAGTGTGTTATAAAATAATATAAATCATATCCTGGAACCTCACCTAAAGCTTAAATTTTTAGATGAGATGGTTTCTTAAAACTGGAGCAAAGAAAATGAAACTGAACTACCAAAATGGCAGCCAAGGTTCAGTTCTCACTGCATGAGGTCAGGATGACAATCTTAAGCAAAAAAAAACAAAACACAAATAATAAGCGGCCATTCTACAAACTCCATAGTTTCAGACCATTTCCAATTTTTGGAGATTTATAATGAATGCCTTCCCATGAAATATTGAGAGGGGAGTGGAGATTTGGTTAGTTTAGAATACTGATCCGGAAGGGATATAATAACCCAGACATGTATTAACACTATAGAAAAAGGTAAAGAAAAAGGACAAGGGGAAAGCTAAATCAGTCTGTAGACCAATAAAAAACCATGTGGGATGTAAAGACCTTCCTGGTCCAATCTTCAGAGGCAACTTAATAGACCAGCTTTGTATTTACAAACCTCGGAAGCAAATGAAATTACCTCATTCAATGTTTCATTCAGGTGTGGAGTATAAGCTTCCCTATATGAGACAGCTTTCCTCAAGCGTTTCCCTCGACCAAGAGCAGCTTCCTCCTCATTTTGATATTTCTCCCATCTAAAACCCAGTAAAACATACAACTTAAATAAGCATTCCTGTGAAATAAGTTTCAGCAAACAGAATATGTGAGGAATTGTAGTTATATTGTGAATTGTCTGAATTATGCATGTGGTTGATAGGGAATAGGGAGAAAGAAAAAACAAAAATTAATGCATAGGAGTGTAATTATGTTCAATTGTTGCACAATGAAGGAGAGAACCCAGGGAGGACAAATCAGAATTGGGAATTTGCATTTATTGTTTTTCTAGTTAAGAGACATAAGAGGGGAAGGTGTGAAGAGAGGAAGGTGAAGAAAAGGAATTAAGAGAAAAAGATAACTCCTCGACACCAAGACTAAAACAAATTTTCATATAATTTTGTTCCTTCAAAAGAATCAAAATTCTTAGTAGCTCTGGACCATGCAAACAAAATAAAAATGCTTACCTAGAACACATTAAATGATAAATAATTTAAACTTCAATCAAACAGAACCAAAATGATACGACTTATAAACTGTTCAAGAAGAACCAAGTAAATTCAACTATTGAAGAAGAAGTAAGTTCTATTATAACACACTTGGAACTCGGCCCATCAAGGAAACTTGAATCTATTACACTTCTAAAACAAAAGTCAAAACAATAAAATAACTACGATAAAAAGAGAGAAACGACCAAATTACTATTAAGCAATTTTCATGTTAAAGGAATTCAAAATTGGAAGGGTGCCCATAATTTAATTGTGGAGTTCTACAACAGAAAGCAGTGTGATAAGGTCAAACAAGATAAAATCCATTCTCGTACAAATAAAAATTCTTCGAGCAGAACTACTTAAGGTGTCACAAAATCAGCTGAAACAAAAAAAAAAGTGAAGTTGCTCCAATTCTTAATGGAAGATGCTACATAATAACAAAGCCAGTATCATTTCAGGATAGCAGCGCCACGCATTAACAACTGGTACATTTACCCATAAATATATTAGGTTGGACTGAGCTCTCACTTTGGAACTATAAATGAGTAACAAGTCAAGATCAAGAACCAGGAAATAATCAGTTCATAGCCTTGATCAATATAGGAACTAACCAAGGGATGACTAAAGGCATTTGAATTTCCCACCATCTACCAATTGACCAAATGAATTACTTTTTCATTAAAATAAACCCAATCAAGAACCTGGATTGAAGAGTTTTAACTAGTCTTCTGATCAAAGAAACTCAGAAACAGACTGACACAGGTTCCAGAAAATGGATAGATAATCAGTTAAGTGAATGAATAATAATAAAATGGGTGTGTTCAAAATTATCACTTTTTTATCAGATCCTGAGTACATAGATCAATCTTGGTGAAACAGTATGTTTGCCAACCAAATCTATTCATTTTTTCATGTATTATTATAATAAAATTTAGACAATGTGAGCACAGGTAAAGCTCCTTACCTTAAACGCAAAAGCCTGTCCCATTCATTTTCTTCAGTAACATTTACCACATTGTCCTCTTTCCTTTCAGGATTTTGCCCACAGGTATCATCAACCAAAACTGGTGATTCAGCTCCCCCTTGCTCTTCTGTTGTTTCATCATTCCATTCCAAGGACTGCTTAGAAAAAATGCAGAGATATTATTTAATTGAAACAAACAGTATACATATTTTGTTTGGGGTATCCCTCATTAGAATTAATCATTATAAATGCAACATTCTGGGGAGGAGGAAGATAAAGTTGCAACCAAAAAGGCAAGAATAAAACAATACAAAGAATATATTCAGAAACATTTTGAAACCAAAAGAAAGTCTTGTCAAATAGCTATTTTAAAGAAGAAAAACTGAGGGGGCTGAAAAAACAGGAACAAGGAAAGTTTAAATAAAACCCAGCAAAACTAGAAAATAACTAAATACTGACTCCAACGGGCTATTCTCTCCCACATAACTTGATCATATCATTTCATCATATTTGAGTCAAGATGCAACAAACAGTTGCAACAGAAAATGTAAGGTCTGGAAAATAAGATTGCTAGTTTCTACAAGGACAAGCCAAACTTTAAGAAGTAATTGTACAGGATCCACCTATAAAATGAAACGTATTAAAACAGAAACTACAATGAATCAAATGCCAAATATACATGGAGTCCTGCTATAATTAAATCCTAAATAAACCATTCGGTCATGAAGAGTGGTTATCCAGTTTGACATGCAAGCAACAGGGATTAAGGCAGCCAGTTAAATCTCAAATAGGTTGACTTCATTGGATCCCATTGCGTTGATGATAACTGGCAATTGTGGTGGTGAGTGAAGTCCAGATATAAACTAAAAAGCATTTTATACCATTTGTAACATCAGAACATAGCCCAGAGCATCTAACTCAACAAATTCAAATTTAAATAAACTGCAGTTTTGAGAGATGCACCAAGGCGTCAGGAAATGATATTTTCTACCAAAGATTCTGATGAAACAGAAGTACATATTCCAGTTAAATAAAGTAACAGCGCTCACCTTTACTGAGCCAAGCATATCATTCTCAAAATCTCCTTCAGCAGCATCAGTTGACACAGACTGGAGGTTTGAGCGGTCAAGTAACTTTGATATAGCATTTTCATCCCACACAATCTTGTTGCCACCATCTGTACATTTATCTTGATACACGTCCCCAAGGCCACCACTCCTCTTCCTCTGCTTTTGCTCCAGATCTGCTATTGTGTCATCTTTATCTTTGTTGATATTATTGTCACTATTATCTTTTCCATTCACGCTAGAAGAATCACTAAAAAGCTCTTCTGTTCCCCATCGTAGAATATCTTCCACTTCCTTCTGAGACCCAGACTTGTTGACAAAGAGCTGATCAAGCATTAGTTTTTTTCTAGCAAGTTGCAAGATGCGCTCTTCAACGCTGGCGCGAACAACAAGCCTGTACACCAGAAGTCTTTTGGATTGCCCAATTCGATGTGCTCTATTCATAGCTTGGATATCAGCATGTGGGTTGAAATCAGAATCATAAATAATGACAGTGTCTGCAGTTGCTAAATTGATTCCAAGGCCACAAGAGCGCGTAGATAACAAGAAGACAAATCGACTTTTGTCTTGGTTAAAACGTGCAATAGCTGTTTGGCGATCCGAGACTGATACAGAACCATCCACTCGTTCATATGTTTTAGGGCCAAACTCTATAGTCAAATAATCCTCAAGGATATCAAGAAGCTTGGTCATTTGTGAAAAAATCAGAACTCTATGACCTTCCTTATATAAGATCTTGAGCATGGAATGCAGCAAAGTCAACTTGGCCGAAGCTTTTATTCGCATTTCATGAAGAAATTCTAGCGACCCAGAATCAGGCTCGGTACCTGGTATGAGATATGGATGATTGCAAATTTTTCTCAGCTGCATCACAATGTTTAGCATTGATTGCTGTGCAACTCCTTTTCCAATATTCCGTAACATCTGGTAATTCTTTGTTAGCATTGCTCGGTAATATTCAGCTTGGATGGAAGACAGCTCAACAGGAACCATCCGTTCTGTCTTTGGGGGGATATTTTGCATAGCATCCTTTTTAAGCCTTCGAAGCATGTGCGGTGAAACAAGTTTCTTCAATTCTTCCACTTTTTCTGCTGTTGTGAGATCATTAAATCTCTCCTCAAAAGAAGATAGAGAAGGAAATGAAGCTGGCTGTAAGAAATTGAGCAAATTATACATCTCACCAATGTTATTCTGAAGAGGGGTGCCAGTCAAAAGAACACGGTGTTGGAAAGAGAACGAGTTGAGCAAGCTGAACAGCTTACTTCCTGAATTCTTAAGTCTATGGCCCTCATCAACCACAAGAACTTCCCAAGGAACTCCACGCAAATAAGTGGAATCCGCAAGAACCATTTCATAAGTGGTTAAAAGAACATTAAATTTGTAGGAAGTGGTTTTTTTGTTCATCTCATTAGGATCACTAGCATGCCATTCATACAGGCGAATCATGGCCCTTGCTTTTGCACACCCATGGTACTCCACAACATTTAAGTCGGGAGCCCACAGTGCAAACTCAGATAACCAGTTAGGCATTGTCGAAAGTGGAACCAAGACCAAGCACGGGAGAGAAGCTTTGAACTCAAAATACAAAGATGAAAGGAAAGCAGAAGCAGATATTGTTTTCCCCAGCCCCATCTCATCAGCAAGTATTACATTTTTGGATTTATGCCAACACTTACGCAACCAATTCAATGCCTCAAGCTGGTGAGGAAACAAGTAACCTCCTTTTAGTTCCTTTGGTTGCTCCATCAGAGTAGCAATTTCATTTTGCAGACCATCACGCTTCCCTTTTTGTAGAGCATGCCTTGCAAAATCTTTGTCCAGTGTCTGGCGCTCAAACTGATTGAACTGATTGATTAGATGAACTGATTCTTTAAGAAGAGGATCATCCAGACTTTCCCAAGTGCATTCATCATAAGGAAGACCGGTCCATTTTACAAAAGCTTCATGGCTGCCATCCTCAGGAGCACGGAGAGCAATTACTCGCTGGGGCTGCTTCCACTTTTCCTCACAGATATTTATCAAAGCTGTTCCATACTTAGCCTTGTAATTTTCTAGTTTTCTCTTCGCAAGAACTTTCAGATGGGATTCTGAGATCCAACTGTTATGTATATGAGACCTCCCTACCCACTTAACTAGGAATTCATATGATGTTGTCTCCTTGTTAGGACATGCTAGTTCTTCCATGGCAGGTTCCAAGACTTTATTTTCACTGCCAGAAGTTTTGATTTTCGTTTCTTCTTTTGTGTCCTTGGTTTCACGAGAGACATGCATTTCACAAACTTCAGAAACTTGATCTGCATCTGAGTTTTTCAAACAAAAATCGGTAGTTTCTTCAATCACCGGATTTTCATGTTTTTTCACTGTTAATTCTGTCGTTACAGCAGATTCATCTTGATCCTTGCCACTTATGCCTCCAGAACCTGAATCTTTGTCATCCTTCCCCAGTAAATCCTTGTTCCCACCTTTATAGTCTTTGCTAGCAGATCTTCTGTATACACGTATTGTGCCCACTCTGATGTCATTCTTCACACTTTCATCCTTCTCAGTACTTTCAATAATACCAGGACGACCCTCAACATGATTTTCAGCAACCCTGAGATCTGAATAAGTGCCGCCACCGGCTTTTTCCTCCAAGTGTCCATGTTCAGTCTCTGATATAAGCAATTCATCAGAAAGCTGGTCATTTTTTGAAATCAGAGATGCACAGCATGACAAGCTTGCATTTTCACCTTCAATCCGACACCCCAATACCCGATCAACCTGTAATGTGGATATAATCTATTGTATAAATTCAAATATTCCAAGAAGAAAACATTTTAGGTCTAAGTTATTAATAGAAATAAAGTCTACAAATTTTCTGAATATAGCTGATTCACCTGCTGAAGTTCAGTCATGACAATATCTTCACATTTCTGGGTTTCATCCACAAGAACCTCTGCTTTATACAACTCTTCTAATGGTTGTGCAACTTCCGCAAGATTCTTCTGATGAAACAAATATATTTAATCCCAATAATCAAAAAGGCAAAGATATGCATAGGAGCAGTACTAAGTGGCAGTGCCAAGAGAAACAGTACTGAGAATGACAAGAGAAACAATTATGTCATGAAGAAGATGACAATGATTGTAAAATATTGAACTTGAGTGTGTAGGGAATATCTGGCTGGGCGGATTGCATGGTTTATTGGTTTTGCAAGTGTGAAGCCTAAGCATCCTAGGTAGGCAGTGGTTAAGTATTGTATTTGCACATGGTGACGGAGAGAAATAATCTGCTCACAGTAGATGGTGCCAGCAGGAACACCACCAAAAAACAAACTATAGCACCAGCCTGCACATAACATCAGCACAAAATACTGCAAAACTAGACAGATGGAAGTGGTATACTGTCACAGTGCTAAGAAATAAAGAAGAGTGAAAATTTAGAGTAGCAAGAACCAATAACATGTGGCAAGCACAAAATGGCCTAAGGTACTGGATCATAGTCATGGTTACCAATCATTATTGTTACTACTATCTACCATAGTAATGTATGCTTGAGGAGAAATATTGAGAGTATGTCCTTGGAAGATGAAATATCCACAAAACCTATTAACAGAAAATGAAAAATCATAATAGAAAAAAGATACCTCGTCCTTTTTCTTCAATTCTATGTTCTTGACCTCAACATCTTCTGTTGGCAAAAGTAAAGAAATTTCATGATTAATGGTTTTCCGTTTCTGGTTCGATTTAATAGTTCCAGAACTTGCATTAGTGACTTTGGATCTATATTTTTTGGAGGTGCGCTTTCCCTTGTTGGTCCTGGGCTTTTTAACACTGTCCACACTATTGACTTCAAGCTTTCTTTTCCTGTTCTCAGAGGCTGCACCAATTGCAAGAACAATTTTCTTTCTTGGAGATCCATTATCACAAGACAAGACATGCTTCTCACCAGAACCTTCATTATTTGGCTTGGATTCCAAGAATTCATCCGCAAGGGAAATTGTTTTCTTCCCTGTAGGCGACTCTTTTGGAGATGCATCACATTTCTTTTCATCATCAATGTTCACATGCAATGAAGTGCCATCTACAGAACTAACAGCAGATGGATCACATGACTTGGTGCTACATAATACCTCTGAAGAGGAATCTGGTTCCTTTTCAATGGATTCAGATCCCACTGTTAGAATTGATTTCCCTTTGCTAGAAGACCTTCGCTTGGAAACAATGGAGCTTCCAAAAAGCGCAGATACTTTGTCAATGCCAGATGACTTAAATCCAGTTCTAGAATTTGTAGTGATTATTTTTGTTCTTGCTCGTTTTGAAATGGAACCCAGTGGGCTAATGGACTTCAGTGGGTCACTTTTTTTAGAGCACTTTGGACATTGCCATTTCCCCATTGGAATGCGCTTCAGGAAACGAATAACAAAAAAATAAAAAATAAGAGGGAATGGTCATTGATATCAACAAAAAAGGCAGAAAGAGAAAAGAACAAAGAGAATTATCAGCTTGCAGCTTCAATACAATTGAAAATACCTTAAGAGGTGGATCAAGGCACTGTAGATGGTACACCCGGGGGCAGCTATCACAGCACAACAAGTTGCCACCAAGATCACAGATTACACATTCATAGTAATACTGAAAGGCAAAGTTGAATAAAAGGCAACAAGGTGTTAATGAATGCTAACACATAGCCAAGACACTCGACTCCATATAGCAGTAAAGATAAGTAGCTTGATGAAACTACCAAGGACTAACAACTGAAATAAGGTGTTACATTAGGAACAACATAAATGAACTTTCTTGGCATGTGATTTCAACTTGAGATTTTGAATCCTAATGGTATTATTGGAAAATACATACATACATACATACATACATACATACATATATATATACATATATATATATATATATAGAGAGAGAGAGAGAGAGATTGTGAACAACAGCTACATGCCTCTTCCATATAAAGGGGTCAAAAAACTTCCTATATTGTTCTTGCATGTTATCCATAGTCAAAAAGTTACTCACTAAAACAAACCAGATGGGAACCTTGTATTTAAGTTTGGAAGGACTCAAAGTTGCTAAAATTTATAATTCCAAGAAAGGCTAGGGGCAAATGAAAAGAGGATCCTTGGATCATTATTCTGCTCAAAGACAGCAACAAGTTCAATTGCAGAAAAGATTATGCAGGAAAAGGTTGCTTTTTTCTAATTACTTGCAACCATTTTTCTTAGTTTTATTGGAATTGATGAGATGAGTAGGGGTTTTAACCTGGAGCTTCTTCTATATAAAAACTTCAAATTAAATTTTAATGAAAAGAATTTGTGATGTATCATGTAAATATTTTTCAAATCAAAGGGGTCTTCCTGTCATGATTTGAAAGGAGCATTTTGAGAGGATCTTTGTTTTTTACAGCACATACTCAACAGCCAAATTTAGATAAAAGTTTAAGTGCTGTTTTTTTCAGTTTAGATATAAGTTTAAGTGCTGTTTTCTTTTTTCAAAATCTCATATCAGTAATATACATGTAATTTCAACCCGTGATGACATAGTATTTGCAATTTCTCAAAGAAAAGGAAAGAGCTAGATAAAAAAAAAAGTGCCTAAAGTTCCATCAAAGTTTGAATGGAGGAAAGCCTGTTTCATAAAGGGAATTTGGTTGCAAACACATAGGACTTCAAACCCACTATATGATGAACATAAACAGCCATGCAACTGGGCATAGAAGAAGAAATCCAAAACACATGACAAAAATAATACAATAAAAATGTGATCCATAAGTTATTGCTCACAGAAAGGTTTTATTGTTCAAAAAGATGTAAACTGCCTGTTCAATTAAAAATCAAAGCAAAATGTGTTCACAAACTATCTCTATCAAGGATTTATCATATACTTCTGATCTGAAGAAACATCTATCCAAAAGAAAGCTAAATAGAACAAAAGTATAACTCACCCCATCATTTCCTTTCTTCTTGGATGAAGATAATTCAGAACTTTGTTCACTCTTTGGCCTGCGTTTAGCAGCAGATGTATTCCTTGGAGATTCCAAGTTATCTTCTTTACCAGTAGAAACAACTCGTCCATACAGAATCTTTTTTCGTTTTCGCTTCAAGACCCAGTTTCTGCTAATCATTTTACTACTTGTTGAACCGTTATCCTTCATCTTTCAATCCTGTATTTTATATATACCACAAGCATGCCCACAAAGCATGCCATGCATCAGTGAGGAAGTTGCATCAAAGCTCCAAAAGAGCTATCTAAGCCACTACAACCCCTCAGCATCCTGTTAAACATTTTAAAGGAACACCAATAAGAAAATAGCAACATTGAATAACAAATTAGAATGAACCACATTGGTGACTAACTTTCATATTGCCTACAGGCTATGACAGCAATCTGCAGAGAAAAGTGTGAGACATGATCAGTGCTCAATACAGTCAAGCAGAACTTGTCAAAACCTCAAAGAATTAAAAAAAGTCACAATTACATGATATCTCCGATGAGAGCAGCACAAGCAATAAGCACAAAAGAAGGTTTTGAATTCAAATTGGCTAATCACTGTATTTATCTATGTCTGCTACAACAAAGAGCTTAGGTTATTATTTTCTCTCGGAGAAAGCTAAAACTCTGCTCAAACAGGACAGGATATAATACCAGATCATCAAAAATTTAAGTCCTAACAATAGCAAGGGGTGCATCTTCTCACTAAACTAGCAGAATCAAGTCACGTAATTGAAAATTGAAATTCAGCATTTCACATCAAAGTGTAACCCTGTAGTTTACTTTCAGTTTGGTACAAGGCTCTAATTGCCAAAATGATCCTAAGGTAAGTGCTGCAACATCTACCCGCGATCAGACTCAAAGCACAACCAACAAAAACCATTGACTTAACTAATCACCAGCCAACTACAAGTTCACCTAATAGCAGAAGATTGACAGACATTTGCTCCATTTTTTAATGCCCGACTGGAATCGACATCAACAAACACCTACAAGCAATACAGAAACCAAAAGCCAACTTCTGCACTAGAAGAACACAGCCGAATCAAGCCACCACAAGCACTGTAGTGAAATCAACTAGTTATTTGAACTTCAACAATCAAAACATGAAATGTTAAACAAAAGACCAAAACGAGTGCCAAAATTGAAGAATCCAAGCAGAACGAAGATAACCAAGCACATGCATTCCCTCGCTCAGAACCCAAAACCCCATTTCATTAACTATTTGATGAAACCACATTCTTTTCAAAACCCTGTACCAAATAACTCTATATCACCAAACAATTCGGCACCAATCAATATAACAAGCACAATACTCTAAAATCAAGCAATATAAGCATCAAAACTGCTAGGAAATTAGCTCAAACCACATAATAACAAAGCAACACATAGAATTAACCCAAAAACCAACTTCAATCAAAGAAATAAGTAGTACCCAGACAAGAAAACAAGCTCACCAATCTTTCTTGTGGATAAAAAATCAGTCTTTACTGTATAGAATCCTCAGAAATTGACAAGTCGAGCAAGATATATACTATAGAAAGAGAGGGAGATTAGGGCTTGGAAGTTAAGGAGAGAAAGATATATGAGATACGAGAAAGAGAGAGACAAAGACGGGGGTGAAAGGCAAAGACACAACACACAAAGACACGATACAACAGCAACAATAACATCAACTAAAATAATAAAAAGCCCCCACCACCTCTCTTATATATATACATATATATATATAAACACACAATCAATACATTTAGAGAGAGAAGTTTTTAGTCTTTTTAGAGAGAGAGAGAGAGAGAGGGTTTCGCCGGGGTCATAGGACGGGGTTACACTCTGACATGGCAGCGCATGAGAGAGAGAGCGCTAGCCAAATCCCGTCAAATTGTACTACCTACCCACTTATATATTGCCACGTTTCACCACCCGGGTTCATGTTCCAAAAATTTGCCCTCCCTTTCCTTTCTCTTCCTTTTTCTCCTCATTTGATCTTGTGCGTCTTTCTACATTTTACAACAACAAGCTCTCCCTCTCTCGTTTGTTGCGTTACGTTCAATAGAAAGAAAATGCAGAGAGAGAGCGAGTAAATGGAGGGACACAAATATTCGTTGATTTTTGTACAATGATCCACGGGCATGAGGCAACTAATTCTACAGTAAATTAGTTTTGTAGGGAACGGTTCCGGTCAAGTGTCCGATCCGACTATCTTCACATCGGCCATTTTGTAGCAACATATCTATGTGTACCAAAAACCAGTAGCTCGTTGGGTTTTGGAGATTTGGATTTTTACTAGATGTCTCAGGTATTCGTGCAAGTAATCTCGAAACAATTTTGAATGTTCATGAGATCCTCTCTTGGTATTATTGCTTCTGCTCAATGCTTGCTTGCTTGTTACCACCATAGCTAGCTATCGATGGGAAATGGAAAAGTGCATGATTTTACTACAACTGTGCAGTGCATGTAATTTCTTTATATGGAACATGACTATAATCTTATGTGGTAACTGTAAATGAATGATTGATTTACCAGGTCTATGCAATGGATGTTGTTTCTCTCAATGGAACAGGATATTGTTAGATCTTGTGTGGATTGAGATTCTTTGTAGTTTTTAAGGTTGGAAGGTGACCCCTTCTTTTTTTTCCTTCTTTTTTATCCTCTTGGGATCAATACACCATTATTACACTGCTGCATGCAAAGAATCTGTTTTTGTGAATCTGGTAACTAATGTAATTGCTCCTCTTCTTTTTTTGGTAGATAGCACCTCATTGATTATTACGGGAGATTAAGAAGCTAATATG
Organism: Salix arbutifolia; assembly: GCA_025169955.1. Lineage (NCBI taxonomy): Eukaryota > Viridiplantae > Streptophyta > Magnoliopsida > Malpighiales > Salicaceae > Salix > Salix arbutifolia. Next base: position 7,887,023 of record CM045902.1, read on the forward strand.
TAATGTCACATGACGCATGCTTTTCCGGTTAAGATGTGTCTGTCCTTGCGGTTTAACTCGCTGTTTAAATTGTTTTGTTTTAATATTAATTTTTTGTTTTTAGAATATTTTTTATGGTTTTGCAATGTTGGTGTTGAAAAAAAAAAACAAATTTATTTATGAACAATTAAAGATTGTTGAAAGAGAATTCATCCCTAAATTATTTTATATTCATGTTAATATGCATCTTTTCAGTGGAAATAGTTTTAAGGAACTCTTTTGCTTCAATAACAATAAATATTATGAGAAATTAAAGATCAAAGAAACAAGGAGTATTTAGTAATTTCTCAATATCTACAAAAGGTAATGAAAGAAATTCAGTGTTAGGGCATCTATAATCAATCATTAATTGTGTGATTAAATGAACTTGGTATTGTTATTTGTCAAGCTAAGCTAACTTTTACTTTATTGTTTATGTTGGATTTATAAATATTGATTTTATATACCTTATTTGGCCTAAACCTCTTCTTTTTCATAGAAGTTGTCGTCTTGGTATCATGTTTAAAAAGGAATGAAGGTTGATTTTTAATCCAATTTTTAACCTTTTTTGTGGTCTTTTATGGGTTTTAATTTTAAGATGTATTTCTTGGAATCATAGAATTTCATGGTTTCAACCAAAATTGTCAATACCGTTTCAGTTGGTACTTTATTTTTTCAATTGGAATTGAATGTTTCGATTTTAGAGCATTTCAGCGCGCCGTTTCGGATATATATATATATATATATATATATATATATATATTAATTCAAAAAAAAATAGTTCCAATCCAAAAATAAAATTATTTAGAATTGTGTAATTTAATATAAAAAAGACACAATAAAATAATTTTTCTGAATAAAATTATGAACATATATAGTATTACGAGAATATCATCATCAGTCTCGCAGGGTCATTATATCTTTGATTGCTTTGAAATTTTAACATAATATATATAAATATGTCAAGAGACTCCTCGTAAAATTTCATCTTAATCTAATAGTCGGATTAAGAGATATGATTGATATTGTAAAATTATTTATTATTTAAAAAAACTATTTGGCCGAAACGGAACGGGCGGACAAAACTAGTACGTTTCGGACGGTATTTAACCGAAAAATCCATAATAAATTAGAATTTAAATTGAAATAAAAATAATATTATTTTACCTTATTTTTTAAAATAATAACAAAATTGACAACTATAGTTTCAGCGTTAAGGACGAATGATAGTTGTCTGCCTCTTATATAAAACGAAAAACAATTACAGGGCGAAGTGTGCTCGCTTGACTTACTAGTTACTACTAGTAGGCCAAGCCTTTTTTTTTTTGGTTTTCTTTGTTTTGTTTTGGCATTTTGAAAACAATTTACTGATTCGCTTACTCTTAAAACTTGTTTGGAAGTGTGATTGTGGTAGTTTTTCAAAGTGTTTTTCATGTCGAAATACATTAAAATAATTTTTTTTATTTTTTAAAAATCATTTTTGATATCAGCACATCAAAATAATCTAAAAATACCAAACCATATTCATTTAAAAAAATCCAAATTTCGGCAAAATGCCAATTAAAACGTACAGCCGAACGGACACTTAGTATTTTACTATTCACGTAAATAAGGAGCCAAATTAATATATTTATTTAATTATTTTGATAACAAATTTGTATCGTATCTTAGTTAATTGATGTGTGTGTATAAGCCCAGATGTTGCAGGTCCAAGCGCCGGAAGAGACCATAAAAACAAAATAAACAAACACGAATGAAATATTGTCTATGTTTTATTTTCTTTTAAAAAATGTTTATAGACCCTTAATAAACACAAAACAAATAAAATAAATAAATAAATAAATAAATAGGTCAAATGCGCAAGCCTGACCTTCAAGCTTGCTTATGCGTGACCTGGACCTTTTATATCTTTTTTATTTTATTTTTTTCCTTTGATTTTGTTGCCACTATAAAGAAAATTACTTTATTCACTTGCTTTTTAGTTTTGATTTGGTTCTCAAATATCATTATAAATTTTTATTTCAATTTTAATAAATTATTTTAATTATCATGTACAACAACAACAAAAATAAATTGTTCATGACTAATAAGGGTTCATGCATGTATTTTGATTTTTTTACTATTTGTAATTTAATTATGTTTTTGAAAAATTTTATTTAAAAAAAAATATTTTTTAGTGTTCTTGGATTGTTTTAATGTGCTAATATTAAAAATTAAATTTTATCAAAGCAAAAGGGTTGAGTTAATGTAAACTTGTAAGGCATAGGGCAATACAAACTTATTTGTATATTGACTTAGCATATAGTGTGGAATGTGGATAAAACTAAGGTTCTCCATCCTTGAGCTTATAGGTTTAAATATAGAGATTTATAAAACATGAGTCTTAATATTATATTGAATCCTCTAAAAGTACATTAAATTAAACACTTGTTTTTACTTAGTTTTTGATAGAATCCGTTATAGAAAAACAATTTGAATTAAAACTTACCTAACTAATAAAATTCATCTAGCATTAGGAGTCTTAAATAGTAAAATATTAATTAAATTAAAAGTATTAATCTAAATAGAAAATCAATTTCAAATACAACAAGATAAATAAAAACAATCTCACACAATAACTTCTAAGCTTCATTTGAAGGCCTTTTCAATTTTTGATCAACATGAAGTTTTAACCTAATAGATAGTTAGGCCTTCATAATCTCCTATCAAAATTTTGCTCGATTCAATTGTTGGATTCAAAATCTAAAAATCTTAGTTATTAATGAAATAATACAATAAATAATATTATGCCAAGAATATTGAAAAAAATGTCTCACGTTAGTCCACTTTTACTTTTGAAAACTTGTTCTCAAGTCATCTATCAATGATTGAACTTTTTCTCTTCAAAGAAACAAATAGTTTGAATATAACATTATAGCCAACATATTCATGGAGTAACATCTTCGATTTGTGAAGTTTAAAATGTAATTTAAGGGCTTGTTTGGGACAACTGTTGTTGTAGCTTTTCAAAGTGCTTTTCGTGCCGAAATATATCAAAATGATGTTTTTTTATTTTTTTAACATCATTTTTGACATCAGCACATCAAAATAATCTAAAAACACTAAAACATATTCATTTAAAATTAAAAAAAATGAATTTTTTGAAAACACAGTTTCAAAAACTGTCCCAAACAGCTTCTTATTATGTTTGGTTGCTAAAAAGGTATTCATATCTAATGATATACTTTTTGTTCCTATGAATGAAGTACACATGTAGTTCTTTCCCACATAAACAAAGAAACTTGTTAAAACAAAAGCAAACTCTACTCTACTCTGTAAACTAACTAACAAATCTTTCTTCTCAAAAAAGTTTCATCATAAAAAGAAATTTCATCCAATTTTGAAATACATATAGGGTTCGGCCTAACTTGAGATAAGTCTCCAAGCAAGTTTCACTCATTTCTCACAATCTTTGTGCACGCTTTCCCCCAACCAAATGACAAACTTGCAGTCAGTGTCATCACATTCTATGATAATCATACTTAGAGTCAATGCCACCCTATTTTACGATAATCATCCACACTCTACTCCAACTTATCATGTGTCAACTTTTAAACTCACATAACACTCAAGATAGTCTCCAATCCTGTTGCTGCCGTCTTTATCCATCAAATCGATCGATCTATTTTGATACCAATGGACATAGCATGTAGCATGTGTACAACTAGTATTCCCAAACTCTAATGTTACATACCTGCATTATAGATAAATTTAAAGAATAAACTATTTTATAAAACCTGAATTATAATAATAATAATCTAATTCTTCTATAAATGCACTAGACATCCCTATTCATTCTTGGTTTTAGATTTAAAATCATGTATAGAAAAATAATTTTAATTAGACCTTACTTAACTAATAAAATTCATCTAGCATTAGGATTTTTTAATAATAAAATACTAATCAAATTAAAAGTTCTAATCTAAATATAAAAAAATAATCAAGAAAGTAAATAAAAAAATCATACACAGTAACTTCCAGACCTTACTTGGAGACCTTTTCAATTTCTGACTATCATGGAATTTTAACATAATAGGAAACAAACCTTCAATTTATCAATTTCAGCTTCATTCAACAATCAAATTAAAAATTAAGCTTAATTCACCAAACTATATTTTGGGCTGTTCTTAAACTTTAAGAAAACCTAAAAATCCTAACTTGTTAATGAAATAATACAATAAACATTGTCAACAAGGTAGTCAAAATCGAGATTTTGACACGAATCGGAAAGGGCTCTGAAAAATCGGATCGTAAGATCGGATCGTAAAATCGTAAGATCGCACCCGAATCTGTCCGTACAAAAATCATAAAATCACAGCTAAAATCGTGTGAGAAGAAAAATCGTAAAATCGTATGTAAAATATTTTTGAATACAAAATAGCATAATTATGGACATAAAACTTAATTAGTTTAGGTTCATACATGATGTAAAATAACTTCAAAACACATTACAAAACAATTATGTCAATAGAATTTCATTAGGTAAAAACAAACATATTTAAAATAAATATTTTAATGATATGCTATATAAATTAAAATCAATCTCATGTCCGTCATTTTCCTCGTTATTTTTAATACATTTATCAAAAGTATTATTATTGAAAGGATTATCAGTACTAAATTACTAATACCGGTATCAACAGTCAACATCAATATTACTAGTACTAGCTCCAACTCCAACAAATTATTTTGACATCAGGATATGAAAATGATGTAAAACATCAAATTTTTTTAATTTAAAGTAAAAATTAAAAAAAAATTAAGTATAAATTTTAAAGTTAATATTACTGATTTTCAAGAGTGATTCCATGATATATATATATATATATATATATATATATATATAATTTTTATTTTTTATAAAATCAACACAACAATTTTATTTTTTTATAATATATATTTTTTATAATTTTTTTTAATATATATATATATAATTTGTCCGATGTGGGACAAATTGCATTTGTCCCACATCGGACAAATACAATGTTCTCTCAATTGAGAGGATTTATATACAAGCTGCAGCCGAGAGACTCTCGGCTGGAGAGTGTGGGACAAATTGCATTTGTTCCACATCGGACAAATGCAATGTTATCTCAATTCCTCTCCTTTTAAATACAGCCGAGAGTCTCCAGGGGAGAAACCGAGAGTCTCAAGTGTTTTTTTCTTTAATTATCCCACATGGGATGAAAAATAAGAAGGTAAATTTTTTTGTGTATAAAATATAAGAGATGATTAAGTAAATCAGTGCAAGATTTGGTTTTAAAATAATAAAAAATCTGAATCGTAAAATCGGATCGATCCGGTCCGATTTTACGAGTCAACCCGATTTTGACCAGGTTTGACCGGTTTCGATTTTTCTTTCCGGTCTAACTAGGTTTGCTGAGCCAACTCGCAAACTCGTACGAGTTTGCGAGTTGACTCGCGAGTTTGACTACCTTGATTGTCAAGAATATTCAAAAAATTGTGCCGCGTCATATTCCAAAATTGATCGATCCGAATCTGATCCAACTAACGAATATTACTATATGCAAGGAGTACAAAAAATCCCATGGGGCTTGTGTAAGGAATACAGGGGCATGTGCTTTTATGGAAATCTTCTCCTATTCAGCTGCCTTGCTGGCCTTGTAGGTGTTTACCAGTTGCATTTGCACATCCTGAGAGACTGGTGAATGTTCTTTATATTCCATTGTGAATTCCCCCTTCCCCTGTAAAAAAAGGAAAAAAATCAGTAGGCACAGACAAATATTGAGCAAGGAAACACTTCTTATTTCCAAAAGGAAAGAAATTTGCATCTCCCATTCATGGTCACCTGCGTCATTGACCGTAGAGCAGTGGAGTAACCAAACATATTGTTCAAAGGCACCTGAAAAGTCAATCACAGTAACTCCTCAGAATCAACAAGTTTGGGGTCAAAGTATCACCATAGATCTCATGATCATGGTATACGTTTCCACTCATCCTTCAACTTTTTTTTCTTTTATCAGAAGTAGGCATCAGATACTAAAGAAAATAAAGGGGAGAAAGTTGTGCTTACATGGGCTGTTATTATAGAGTCATCTCCATCTTGGTCATTTCCAACAATCAAACCTTTCCTCCTATCACACGGCAAGACAAGCAATTGGAGTTCTAGAAATAGCAAAGAGAGAAACAATGATAATATATGGTAAAAAAAGCCACTCACTTGTTAATGTCACCTGCAACTGTACCCTGAAACTCTGTTGGTACTTTCAGTTCCACCAGCATTACAGGTTCCAGTATCACAGGTTTTGCAGCAGTGTAACTCTGTTTGATAGAATTTTGAAAAAAGAAAAGAAAGAGAATCAGAACTAGAAGCCTCAAAATACAGCCCATTCATAAAGCCTCAAAGTACCTGTCTAAAAGCATATATTGCTGCTAATTTGAATGCAAGTTCGCTAGAATCCACCGCATGGGCAGCACCATCAGTCAAAGCAATTCGAAGATTTTCTACAGGGTGCCCAATTAAAGAACCACTGTGCATGCAAGTTCAAAGATGTCACAACCTTATCATCTGAAAGCACACATGGTGCAAGCCTTTATATTACAAATGGAACTGAAAAAGTAGCATCAACCTAGTTCTCAAAACAAACAATTCTAACACCATATGACAAGACTTCAAATAATTGTAGTCATAAAGTTCTCATTTAAATTTTCAACATGAATTTTTGTTATGACCCGAGGGATAGACTAAAAGAGAAATAACTTCTAAAATACTTGCAGGATAAAACAGGAACCTTCTCAAAACTACAGAACTATGATAATTATTCTTGCCAAAAGCTACTCACGAATTGGCAGCTTCTTTGAAGCCCTTCTCGATTGCAGGAATAAAATTTGATGGTATAACCTGTCCCACGATCATGTTATCAAACTCAAACTTAGTCATTGACCCTTCAGGAATTGGCTCGATGTACCTGTCCATGGAAAAATACAGCAAGGCAATCCCAGGGATCACATTTATAAAGTCAGTACTCGGGTTGAAATTGATTATTTAGTTCTGAAATAAACAAAGTAAATCCAAACGTAACTACAGCATAGATTGATATACTGCCAAAAGGTGGGTGAAGCAGATACTTTTTTAGGGTATCATTAGACCAAATTAGATACCAAAACAATTGGATTTCAACATGAGAACTCAATACCAGACACTCACCCGCATACCCTTCCATATTGTCCTTGCCCTCCAGTTTGCTTCTTATGTAAATAATCAAATTCAGCACGCTGAGTAATGGTTTCCCTGAAGTTCACACGAGGTTTCCCAACACTTGCATCAACCTTTTCAAGAAACAGTTGTGGAAGAACATAAATTAATAAAAAGAGCATTTCTAGCCAGAATACCAATAAAATGGAAAAAACTATCATAAAAGCAGAGATACCTTGTACTCTCTCCTAATCCGTTCCACATATATGTCCAAATGCAATTCTCCCATTCCAGAAATTATGGTCTAACCACAAAAGCATCATTACATTACACCAACAGGTTAATGAATGATTAAAGAAACAGTGCAAGTAAACATTTTACCAAAACAAACCTGAGAACTCTCAGGATCCAAGCCAACACGGAAAGTGGGATCCTCTTTCTGAAAACGATTCAAAGCTTTCGAAAACTGCAAAAAATCCAAAACAAAGATGCATATAAATTGGAGGGCACAATATATCATGCAAATATTGAAAGAGGCACCAAACTTTCCCCCCCTAGGACCTTGATGTCATGGTTATAATTTATATATTGAGTGCATCAAAACCAGGGGAAAGAAAATACATTTCCTTAGCACTTACTTGTCCTCCAGAGTCTTTTGAAACTGGTTGAATGGCCAATGACATAACTGGCTCAGGGACATTCATAGATGTCATAGTGTATCTAACTGATCCATCTGTAAAAGTATCACCTGTTTAACCAATAAAAATAGAAATATTTAATAAGAAAAACATTGCATAACAATGAGGAAAAGAAACAATGATGCATTACATAATACGGAAGTCTCAACTCCCTTCCCAACTAATTACAGGATCTCAAAATTTGTCCCCTGCCCAAGTATAGAAGTAAGCCCTTCTCTTTTTCCAGCAACAAATATTTTACTTGAAGTGACTTCTGCCTGCCTCCTTAAAGAACTATGAAAAACAAAATAAAAATAAAACAAATGGTGACTTGGCACGTGAAGGATTGACCTGAAGCACAATCAACACCAAATACAGCAACTATTTGCCCAGCATGTGCCTCTTGAATGTCCTGTAACATAAATTCCCCGAAGAAGAGAAAATGTATTAAGCACATAGCAGAAGACATGTAATAATCTTCTTTCATATTGAAATAAATACAAAAGGTTAATTTGGACAAATTATAAGGCCCCTTTGTTTCATGGGGAGTGGTTTCCTAGAAACCACTTTCCAAACTTTCTTATGTTTGTCTACCATTGGAAAAATTGGTTAATAAAAAACATTTTTCAGTCAAAGAAGAATTTAACTTGGTTTTCATGAAAATATTTTCCTTTTATTTTGGGCAGAAAACACTTTCCAAAAGCTGCAAAGAATTTAAAAATATCTTTGAATTTGTTAATTACTCTTTTGATTGTTATATATTATGTTTTGAATTATTATTTTTCAATTCTTTTAGAGAATGATTTATTAGATTTTTATATCAACTTTGGCTCTCATTATTTAAATTGTTATTTGTTTTTATCTTATCATTTTTTTAATTGAATTTTTTTATCTATCATATTTGATCTCTATATTTTATTGTTATTTATTTTATTTGAAGTAATTTATGAAATTAAAAAACTCTTTCAATTTCTTATTTGTCAAATTTGATCTTTATTTTTATGATTACTATTTATTTTATTTGAAATAATTTATGAAATTGAATTTTTTTTCAATTCAATCCTTCAACTTTTTATCTGTCAAATTTGGTCCTCGTTCTTTTAATAAACATAAAAAAAGAAGTTAGTTTCCAGCTCATAGCCAACAATACAAAGTATTTTCCATGACACTACCAAACATCAAAAAATAATTTACTTTTCAAGAATTCACTTTCCATAGAAACCACAAAACTATTTTCCAGCAAACAAACAGGGCCTAAAAAAAATGTTGTAGTGCTAAAACTTACCTCCATTTCATTAGAGTGCATCCGAACCAAGCGAGGAACCTGCAATGAAAAGAATGTTAGGATTGTAACAAGAATGAAACAGAAACCAGATCACATTATGTGTCCAAAACTTGCCTTGATCTTCTTGCCTGTGTTAACGTTAACTATAAAATCACCCTTGCGAATTACACCCTCGTAGATTCTTCATTCAGGAAAAAACAAAAATAATAAATGTTAACATGTCTACTATCTAGTAATCTAGCAGATCATATTCATGCAAAACTTGCAACATCATTAAATGAAAACTAAACCAGCAATAAGCCATACCTTAGATATGTCAACTGACCAAAACGCCCTTCTTCTAATTTAAAAGCCAACGCCACAAGTGGTCCATCTGGAGTTCCAGACAAGACAACCTACACACCCCTTGATCAGTATTTTGAGGGGCATATAAATTGAGATTAAGTTTTTAAACCAAATACCTTTTCTTCACCCTTGGTTTGGTCAAGAGCAAAGTTATTAACTTCAGGGGGGCAAGGCAAAAAGCTAAGTACACCATCTAAAAGTGGCTGCACTCCCTATAGGAAAAAGGTGACAAAAAATGAAAAGCAAAGTAAATACAACAAATAATTACCGTCAATTATACCCAAGACCCAAAGATACAATAGTAGAGAAAATAAAATACCTTGTTCTTGAATGCACTGCCCATGAATACAGGAACAAATTTCTTTGCTATAGTAGCCCTGCGAATAGCCTCCTACTCAAGAAGATAAAAAATTCTGAAAGTTTAAGACCACAATAAATACATTCAATTACAGAATGAATTTATTGCAAGGAGCAATTAAGTCATCTTTAGAGCACTACATTTGTTGATGAGACATATGACAACAGAAAATTTAAAGTTAAGCCCCGGCAGCTGATGAATTGGGGGAAAGAGAAAAAAATGACTTGGGAGGTTGGATATCTTGTTCCTATACTAGATGATGAGGTGCATGAAAAATCATTGTTCATGAATATTTACTTTTCCTTCAGAAATACATTTTTTGTCTCTGGATATACCTCAAGGTCAGAGGTTGAAATAGGCTCATCTGCGAGAAAAACATCTGCAAGTTTATCATCAACTTCAGAAACTGTTTCTATTAGTTCACGCCGTTTTTCTGTAACCAAGGCCTCCATCTCAACTGGTATTTCTGCAGTGACAATTTTTTCACTGAAAGAGCAAATGAATAGTAAGCAAATTAAATTCTAAAACAAAGTTACATGAAAAATTAAAGTAACCCAACATCATATGATCATGTACTCACCCATTTGAGCCATGGAAATAATAAGCTTTCATCTTAACAAGATCGATAAGGCCTTGAAAATCATCTTCCAACCCAATTGGAACTTGAACTGCTGCGCTGTGATGTCTTAGTTTAGACCTTGCCTGAGAAAATGAACCACAATAGACAGCAGTGAGGGCGAAACCCTATCAATGTATCTTTATATGATACATGTTTTCATATCCTTGCGTGTAAAACACCAAATTAATTGTGACCTTTAGTCTATTTATATTCTCTAATATTTCAAATAATATCAATTGTCGCATACACTGCACATGATAGCTTAGTTGTGGATTGACTTATATGCCCTTAGAGAGTAAAAAGAAACAAACAAACGTTCCAAGTGAGAAAAATAACCGGTTGACATATTAGAGAATATGGATAAACTATATATTTTTTTAAAAATTGTACTGTTAAAAAAATGGCAAAATAACACATTTTAAAAAACTTTTGGTAAAATAGCACAGTTCAGTACATGTTGCGATTGGAAAATGCGAAATTTAAAATTGTCATTAATGGGAAACAAGACATTTCAAGATAAAAATGCTAAATGAGATGGCATAAATTACAATGAAGAAAGAAAAGGAAAAGACCTCAAAGGCACACTAAACTCCATCGGTACCATCACAAAGATCTTGACCAATGACACTAAGGAAGGTGTCAGTGACCGGACTAGACCACACTCTTAGTTCATAGGCAAGTGAATAATTATAATGAGGAGAGATGGGAGAGAGAGAAAAGAATGAAAGAAACCCTGAAGGCATATTGAAGCTATGATTACGAAACCACAAATACCATTAGAAAGATCTCGACAAGACAGATGCAGTGATACCAAGAAAGGCCATCAATAGTGTCAGAGTAGCCACACTCTCCATTCAAAGGGAAGTGAACAATTACAAGGAGTAAAGAGAAGAGAGGAAAAAAGAGGATGAATGCATATTGAAGCTCTTATTACGAAACCATGAGTGTTGTCGAAAAGATCTTGGCAAAACAAATGCAACGACACCAAAACAATCACCAACATTGACCAAAGTGGTGACCTTACTTGGATTCGTTGGTGACCTTACGATGACTAAAATTTAGATAACCGCCTATAAACAATAAACAACATAAAACTTCCATTCATTAACAAATGAAATTTAGTGAAACCTAAAGAATGACACTGATTGAGTTTATTATTAGAAAATAACACCCACAATACAAAAAAAGAAACACAAGTTTACCTGGTTCAAAACTTTCCAAGGATCAGCTCCCATTCGATCGAGTTTATTAATAAAAGCAAGCCTAGGCACCTCGTATCTCCTCATTTGCCTATCCACAGTAATAGACTGACTTTGCACTCCACCAACACTACACAAAACCAGAATTGCACCATCCAGCACTCTCAGTGCCCTCTCCACCTCTATTGTAAAATCCACATGTCCTGGTGTATCAATTATATTCACCTACACCACCACAGAAAAAAACCATCACTATGTTAAAACAAGCTCTGATTCACCAATAAATGCTTCAGAATCTGTTAGATAATAACTGCATACATTACCAGTCTAAGAACAGTTCAAATGCCATATGCACAAAATTCAACAAATTCATACTCAGGATATTACGAATTCATGTAGAAAAGTTTCAAAACGTTTCAATCAAAACAATTTCCCAGCCATATTCTGTAAACACTGAACTCAACAAAACAACCTAACAATCCAAGCTAATACACAAAAACCCGCAAATTCTTTCTCTAAATCTCCACCCAGTCACAAACTTGCCCATTGACACCACTTAGCTAGCAGTGATCCCACCAAAAAGAAAATCTAAATCCTTCATTTCATATTATCTCACTCTCGTACATATAGCTCAATTAACAGTAAAAAAAAATGCTCTCCAGCTCAAATAACAGGTCAACCTAAATTTACCAAAAATAACAAAAACTCACAATTCTCTTCTCCAAAAAACTGCCTCGTTTAACACATAAGCTACCCGAACAAAACGTAAAAAACCAATCTTTTCAATCCCAAATAAACAAAACCCTCACAAAATCCACAATTGATAATGACAAAATCCCCAAATAAAATAGAGTAGACAAACATTGAAAATGCACATTGTTTGTAAGCTAAAACAAGCACAAACTCACACAAAACTCGCAAACGTTTTAAATTGAGCAGAGAATATTCGAAACGTTTGAAATGTTGGAACACCTGGTATCCATTCCAAGTGCAGTAAGTAGCAGCGGACTGAATAGTGATCCCTTTCTCTCTCTCCAAATCCATGGAATCCATCTTGGCCCCAACCCCATCACGGCCGCGAACCTCATGAATCTCGTGAATTCGACCAGTGTAAAACAGTATGCGTTCAGTGAGTGTGGTTTTACCGGAATCGATATGAGCTGAGATACCAATATTTCTTAATTTTTCCATCGAGTCCTTCCACCATGGCTCCTTTTCTTCTTTTGTGGTGGCGCGCGCGAGGTTGGAGAAGTGGCGGGAGTGCTGGATTTGGAAGTTGCCCTGGATGAGAGCGATGGTTGGAGACACTGGAGACGTCGTTTTGGAGCGGAAGAAGGTATAGGAGAGGAGGCGTGAACCATTTTGGAATCGAGTCATGGCGGTGGAAGGATTCCCGATTTGGTAGAACCCTAAACCCGACGAGGAGTGTAGAGGTTAAGGGTGCGGAGGTTTAAGGCGGAGATAAATGTAGTGGTAGAAAAAGAGAAATTCTGCCGGGCCGGGCCGGGCAAATGGATCTTTCTAATTTTTAGTTGTATACCTGCACTGGTTTTGGGTTAATTGTGAAACCGAAAATTTTAATTTAGGTAAATACCTTAACTTAATAGGGAAAATTAGTTTGCTATTATTTTTAATTTAATAATTCCTACTGTATAAAAATAAACTTGCAAGAAATGACATGTAAGAAAATTATTAGAATACAAGATACAACGTTCAACTGTAATTACAATATATGCATGCACCATAATATATCCATAATTACTATCATAAAAATTCTAACTTGTTTGACATCACTATCACAAAAGAGGTACCCATGTATTTTGAGGTACATGGTAATTTATTACATTTACGGGAGCGTATTTTGAGGCACCCATGATGTATCACAGGTGATGTTTAGCATTGTGTTTCAAAAATCTTTTTAAAAAAATTGAAATTTTTTTATTTTTACTTTTTTACTTTAAATTATTTTTTGAGTATTATTAGATTATGTAAGTGGAAGTTTACCTTTTTATTTAAGTGATAAAGCAAAGAGATGGAAATAACTTTTGACACATTTTCCTTTCAATGTTCTCTTTAATTTGAATGACAAAGTTGTTAAAAATCTATCAGTTTGACAGTCTTCAATAATAATAATAATTATTCTATCTGTTAGAGAATAATATAAATCATATTCTGGGGTCTCACCTACAAGCTTGAGCTTTTAGGTGAGATGGTTCCTTAACATGGTATCAGAGCCTTATTGACCCAGCGGTCATGAGTTCGAATCTCACCACCCCCATTCTATTTGATAAAAATCAAGCACAAGGTAGTATGGGCATGTGTGCAAGTTTCAAGGCTAAAGGGCTTTCACTTGAGAGGGTGTGCTAGAAAATAATATAAATCATATTCCGGGACCTCATCTACAAGCTTAAGCTTTTAGATGAGATGGTTCCTTAACACTATCAATTTGTATTCAAGAATCAAAATCAACATGAAGATTTTCAGAGTATATGGTATACTCGAAATTTATAAAGTTTTTTTTTTTTTTTTTTACGAATCTAAGTACATAGTAAAAGTGAATGTAGCAGGGAAATTGGAAAGGGTAAAGTGCCATGAGAATGGTAGCCCGATGCTCACATAGTGCAACAGATGGGAAATTGAAATTACCCATAGCCTGCTTCCAATCTTCCTACTCTTACTCTCTATTGTTGAATTCCCTCACCAAATCCCGAGCCCTGGCCCTTTTAAATGTATCATCTCCCCAATAGCTACTACTAATGCAGGCCATACTTAGCATGCCACAGGAAGAAAAAAATCAACAGTTGCTACTAAAAATTTGGTGGGGAGCCAACAATGATCCAGAAGAATGCTCCATCTTATGTGGAAATACCAAATGCAGAGAGTATTTAATTATACATGGAGCTCAAATATGAAGTTTGTATTTACTATTGACAAAAATAATAGCTTTACATTAAGTTTAATTAATCCAAGTTCCTGCACAAGCACAAAACTCCACCTCAACTTCACATTGGGAACCCCTTCTCCCTAAACATGCAGATAGAATACACAACCTTTATGAAATATATAAAAATACAAATCTTACGATTATATTCCATGACAATTGGCCAAATAGGCATAGCAAAGGGATTGGCAAGCATCCCTACTTAGCTATCTGTTTAGTTTGACATGCTGCTGACATGACAAGTAAGCGCCTGGTGATCTCTGTGAACGATGGACGGGCCAAGGGATCAGGTGCCCAACACTGCTCCATTAGCAATCTCCATTCAGAGTCACAAAAGCTCGGTACAGGTGGTCTCAAGGTGTTATTAACTATGCCTCCTGCAAAGGAGAGGGTACACAGTAAAACAGCAAAGAGACATGTGAATAACAAAGCAGTTCCAGTATCAATAAAAAGTTGCGACACATTTATCAGCGAACACCAATTTATAGAAAGAGGTAATAACACTCTAACCAATATACCTAAAATCTTAAAAAAAAAATTAAAATACAGAAAAAAATTAGATGAAGAACATAGAAGGCCCAAACTTCAGAACCTGTGGAACATTCACCCTGTGCTATGGTGCGCATCAAAAGTGTGAAACTCTTGTGATGTAACAAAAATGTTTCATATATACCTATGATTGCTCCGTAATGCATATTGGCATAAGGCTCTTCACCAGTGAGAATCTCCCATAAGACAATGCCGAAAGAGAACACATCAACCTGCCAATAAGTGAAGAAGCTATAAGCATTAGTTGCATAATTACTGTTGTGAATTGACAAGAGAAACAATATGCCAAAACTCATGTAACAAAGTCTAGTGTCCTTTTATAAGCATCTTAATAAATTGACTTGTTTGAAGAAAAAAAAATCAAGGTAAAACAAAATCTGACAGGGGTGTAAATGTGCATTTCAGGCAACATGGAAGAAATCTGTTACTTGCCTTTTCAGAAACCTTACTGCTGCCACCATTCAGGAGTTCTGGAGCCATCCATGGAAGAGTTCCCCTTACACCACCAGTAACCAAGGTATTCCTTTTGATCTTTGACAAACCAAAATCACCTACCTGTAAAAACAGAAGCATTTATGTTAAACACTAGATTCGCTTGACCACCTTGCTGCTTGCTAAGTAAATAAGATTTCAGAAATCAGGCTGCTGGATAAGCAACATGTATCATAAATGGATCCTACTCTAACAGCAACAGTATCACAGTTACCTTGCAAATAGGCCGTAAAGGATCTTTCAGGTTGACAAGCAAGTTGTCACATTTCAAATCAAAATGCACAATGTTCTTTGAATGCAAATATTCCATTCCAAAAGCTGCATCCATTGCAATAATCAGGCGCTTACGTCGATCAAGATGCCTAGACATTCATGAAGATTAGATTAGCAACAACAATGTTAACAGGGATTGAAATGAAAAGTGGTACAACATCCACACACACATATAGAGATCTTACCTGTCCTTGCTCAGTAAAACATGTCTAAGAGAGCCATTTACCATGAACTCTGCCACAGTGGCAAGCGTTCCTCCTGGCCCATCCTGAACCACTCCATAAAATGCAACTACATTGGGGTGGTGAAGTTTTGAGAGAATTTCAGCTTCACGCCAGAACTCCACGGTCTGAAAAAATATAAGTACTTGTTATTGATGCAGAATGAATGAGACAAGTATGGAACAGATCCCTATTCTTCTTGATATGCTGGCAGATAGTTTACCATGTTGATCAACTTGTACATAATTGTGTAAGACTCCACTCATGAAAACCACACCCACTCTGTTCACTCATGTTAAAAAGAACCTACCCTTTGCCAGGCAGTGTGAAAGAAAATTCTTGTTTCTTTCATCTAACTGAAGGTTACTGAACACTAGAATAGCAGCTACATCAAGCTAAAAGTTGAGACATTCAAAGTATCTGAGATGGATGGCATTTCAGCCTTCTAATCCAGATTTGATCTTGGACACAAAAAATAAGGTTTAACACCTGCCATATTATTTCCTTACTTACAAGCCAACCATTTACATGCTTAATTGTTCATAACAAAGAGTCGCTAGAATGAAAGTCAGCTTGCCAATCTTTCTTTTTTTACATCTATTCTTAATCCTAAATAGAATGTAATGATGGAGAGATCCATATGTAATGTTTACAGTATGTTCTAGATACAAATGACTTTTCTTGTAAATGAGGATGTACACAAGGCACTCTAGTCTTGTCCGGTATGAAATGATCTTATAAACTCTTATAATCAGGAACATTGACTTGATTATTAGATTATAGTTTATAAGCTCATAAACGTTTTGAGAAAAAATAGATGTGCTAATTCTTTGATTCCAGTTAGCAAGAGGGATGTTAAACTAATAAATAGTTCTAGAAGCTAAAAAAGAAATATTGAGCAATTTCAATCGTTAGTCTCATTGATAATCACATGTAAAACTGCCTTATTTACAAAGTCAACAATTTTCATGCTTAATTTTGATTAAAAAATCAATAGAAAGAACAGAAGCTCACTAATCTTTCTTGTTCTGATGAACGGCCAGTGAAACAGCTCTTTTTTATACGCTTTATAGCAACATCTGTACCCCTCCATTTTCCATGATAAACAGTACCAAAAGTGCCAGACCCCAATTCTTTCAACTCTTCCAGGTCTTCATTTTTTATGATCTGTGATGAAAAAAAAATTATACAACTAAAAGAAATCCTCAATGATAGCCCCAATAACAATGAAGAAAGGTAGGAAGCCTTTTAAAAAATCATCCAATATAATGCAAGACTAACAACAAGTCACTAGATGTCCCATATGCATCTATATATGCAAAAAAGTGAATGAAACAACAGGAATTCGAGTCCACTAGGTCATTCAAAAAGAATGTCTGGATATGCCAAAGCAATTCCAAGTGAGCACGAGACATCATATTGTTTCATATATTTTTAACTGCATAGGAGGAAGAAATGAGTTTGCAAATGCAGAGCATCATCGCGGAACAAAACACCAAAATTCTTTAGTCAAACATTGCCAGCATTAAGGTTGCATGTTACTATATCCACTACAGTGAAGAAAGCAGTGTCAGGAGGGAAACACAACCTGTGCTACTTCACATTTGCCACCCCAAAAACAACATCTCCAGTGGGTTGAACTGTCAACCATGGGTCTCGCCCTCCTGGAGGGGAGTGGGTGGTGTAAAAAGTCCATTTCTCACTTACAATACTTATTTTCTCCTTTTCATGTCTTATGGTTTTGGCAAAAGACATGAGAGCAGATTCTAGATACAAGTTTTGCATATTCCAATCCTTCAAATCTTTATCAATACCCTTCTGTTCGACTAGAATAGTACCTTAGCTAAACTAATGAGATTTTCACTTATGAGGATTTCCAAACAATAATCTAATAAAATGCAAAATGAGTCTGCAGCCAACAGAATTTTCAGCTTCAGCCACATGGCCCAGTCATAGTTTGAGGAAAAATGAAAGAAATTACCTGCAAGGTGCTAATATCAAACTCTCCTAAGGGGAGGTCAGCAAGAGGTACACCGGTGTTTCGAATGTCCAACTTCCCACCCTGACAGTAATAAGAAAATCAGAATGTCTGGTGAAATGATGGCAAGAAGGTAAAGACACCTGGATTATCAAACAGACAAAACAATAAAAAAAAAGACTCATCAGAGTACCTCGTACTCTGGTTCTGGTATTCTAGCATTCACCCCATCCAACTGTGCACTCTCAGTTTCCTTCAGCTCAAAATGACCATAATCTGCATTGGAATCCATGGTGTTCGGCCCAACAACATCAGATGTCTCTTGTCGAACATCTTCCTCAATGTGAGGCAAGGCAACTCCATCGGACTTTAAAGGTGGATAACTATAATCAATGAAAGTCCCTCCTTCAACATTCGCAAAGGAAGATGAGTAACCCAAATGGTCTTGGTCTATAAGGGAAACATCTTTCCTAGCAAATTGATCTTGAGCCAAGTCCCGAAAGTAGGACCAGCGTTTCGGATCATGATTCTCCATGTTCAAGCTTAAGGCCGCTCTATCAACAGTTGGATTGACTGCATTCTCATGGATCTTGGCTTGTGAAAAAATATCAGAGAGGATATCGGGACGAAACCGGTCATTTATATCGATTCGTATGTATTTCTGCTCAGGAGTTCCAACACCAATGCTGGGCTCCCCTTGAGATACAACTCTAATTGGGCTCTCTGTCCATGCCAAAGGCTGCACGTTCACATTAGTGTTGTTCCCCTTATTAATGTCAAAAGCAGTCTCAAATCTTTCAAACTCTGGAGGCCCTGGAGCAGCATCTTCTGCGTGCTTACTGGAAGTTCCCTGACTTGCTGTTGGATGTGTCAACCCAACTGTTTCATTGTCATCGATAGAGAGATCAGTGTAGTTGCCCTTAACCTGGGAACCTTCATAATCATCCACTGGATTAAAAACAACACGTCTTGATTCAGATTTCTGCACATTTGACCCAAGACCTTGAGCAATGCTGGGATTTACTGTACTGATGTTATCAGCAAATTCTTTATACTTCTCAAACTGTGTAAGTCCACCTTCAACAGTCTGAGGATTTGCATAACGTGATTTTACAGATGTTTGGGACTGGTCAGCCTGGGAAGCCACATTTCCTTCGTGCAACTTATCAATTGATTCTATAACTTGTTGAGAGTAACCAGAGCGTGCTTGAGTTATTAATATCTGAGGATCAAAGGAATCCTCAGATTTTGACAAGCGATTTAATTCTGCCTGCTCCCTGGGAATTCGTTCAGAATGAAAAACCCGATGAGGAGCCACAGATGGTTCAAGGTAGCTAAAATCTGTTGGATCGGCCTCAGAACCCCCATATCCTGGGGCAAATGGATCACCAGATGAGTGAAAATGATCATCCCCATTTCCTGGATGCAAGGAAACGGTATCGTTTTCCACTGCCTGAATTTTTACAGTTTCATTAAGCTTCTGGAGTGAATCATCTCGTTTCATTTTCAATTCCTTTATTCTTGCCTCCTTATCCAGAGTTTGAACTTTCTCAGGTTCATTTATTTTCTGTCCTGAGTTCTCTCTTTTCATTTTTACATCCTTTACAGATGCTTCTGCATTTTGCACAGGAAAACCATTGTACGGTTTCTCTTCTGCCAAAACCCCCTGTTGAGTTGGATACATGTGGAAAGGCACTCCCATTAAATTTTCCCTAACTGTTGCATGGATAGGGAGATGTGAACCAAGACCATACTGAATTGGGACTGCCGATGGATTGGTTACCTTTTCATCCACCTGGGGGAAGCTCTCCATAGGATGCATAGAGGATGTTGGATGCTGGATGGCATCTCCATGATGCATTTTCTGGCCATGGTAAGGCTGTGAATTAGATTCATGGGCACTAGATGAACCTGTCAGTACTGGTTGAGAAGATTGGGTTGTTGAAGGCAGCATATTAACAACTGAAGATGGGGCATTACTTCTAGTTAATTCAGCTGCAACTCCACTGCTGCCCCTCTCAACATTAAGACTAAGTAACTCATCCAAATTGTTCCCTGATGCACTTACCGGATTAATTGAATTCTTCCTTGAACCCAAGTCCATACCGTTTACAGCAACTACATATTGAATCTCAGAATTCTCACCCTCTCCACTTCCCATGCCAAATTGGGAGTCCTCTAGATCATTGCTAGAAAACAAGAACATCCTAGGCTTCTTTGATCCCCCATCTTCTGATACATTGCATTCTTCCATCATGTTCTGAAGATCCTCATCACAGGATACAGAAACCAATGCGTCAAGATCTTCACCAGGAAGCTGGTATTTTATAGTGTGAGATTCATTGTAAATTGCCAGTGTTTTCTGCATAAGATCCTGCCAAGAAATACTCTTGCTTATCCGGATAATGCGTGTTTCACCCCCAACATATCTCAGCTTTCCATCACTCGGACGAGGCAAAATTGTACCACCAAAGCTGCATAGAAACTTCACCTTTTTTGATGAACTCTCAGAGGCTACTGAAGATGTATAACCATGAATTCCTCGATTGCTGTCATTTCTTGGTGAGGTTCGTGGTGCCGGTCGGATAGGATCATAATAACTTTGGTCTTCATGCACAGAAGATCTCTTCTGGTCAAACTCCTGGTTCCGGGCTTTTTCTACTGTGCTTATCATAGAGTTGTCGGGCCCACTTTCCGAACCCGCATGAGATATTCCCAACATGTCCTTTAGTTCCATATAGCTAGTTGTGCTATTTGGATCAACGTGTGCATTTGGAAAGAGCTGTGGCCAGGGGTTCGCCCTCTCCCGCATAAATTCAAGAGCAAACTCCTCACCAGTCTGAATGGAGTAATTTAGCACAGGCCTAGCTCCAATTGACATGTTGTAGTCAGGAGGTCGCATGTTAGTATTAATATTGGCTGATGGATCATGAAAAAACCTTTGGTTTACAGACCCCAGCCCTTCATTTCTAGATTCCATGTTATTATATCGAACTTGTTCATTGTTTTTCTGCTGATCTGTAATGCCTTTTCCCAGATTCCTGTCCATTTGGGTCAGCTGCACCAGTAAGGCAATATGCCAATAATGCCATATCAGTACAGAATCACTTGTGTGGGCAACCACAAACTTTGTTCGCAAAATGACATCTTTGGAGGAGAAAACCTGAAATGGGAAATAAGCTCTTGCTAATAAGAATTACTTGGTTAATTAGAAACCAAAATGCCTTGCATGAGCAATTGAAAAGAAAATATTCAGTGCAAAAGGATAAAATAAATTCAATCATCTCAAGCAGAAGCAAGCACATGATCAAACGCTTATTTAGAATCAAACTTCAATAATTTTACAGGAAAGCTCCCCAGTGATGGCAGAGTTGCACAAAGTAACATGAAATAGATTGATCTACTCACTTAAAATAAGAAATAAAAGGAATTGATTTACACAAAAGGAGCACCAATATGCATGCCTTAGGACAAAGATGGATCTGTAGTAAAATAATTGTGTAGAGTTTGTAGGTCATAAGATTAGCGGGTGCTGCATTTCCATGTGCTTTGGCAAAGAGGACTTAATATTAAGAACTTGCAATCTAGTTACTTTCACTTTTTTTTCTAGGTGGCCAAACAAATAGAAAAGTATCAGTTACATTCAAAAATCAAAGTAGCTTCCACTAAATTACTGCATCTCATTGTCCTATGAATCAATCAAGTGTTAAAAACACCAGATCTAGTGACTAGATTTAGTGACTTTAATAAGATATTGCCTTAAAAAATATCTGCAACTAAATTATTTAACAACTAAATTATTTAAATCCACTTGGAAAAAACCTGATCATGAATAAAAGACTGAAAGGTTGCTTTTGAAATTAGGATTAACACAATAATAAACATCAAACCCTAACAAAAAACTAGCAAAATTGAAATCAAGCTCAAAAAAATTATCTTAACTCTTAAAAAAATGACACTCAATACAAAAAAAAAAATCGCACATAGAATTCTCACTCAAAAGCCCAAAATTCACTCTGACTACACCTCAACCCAGCAAAATAAAAAGAAGGGAGCATAATTATAAACTAATCACGATCAAAGCTTAAGCAAATGAAAAGGATTTAAACTTTTTACAAAAAATAAATGAAAAGAGTGGATGAGAAGCGTAGAAATATGAAGTACCAGGAAATTGAAGCAAAGACCGTAAAAGCTTAGGCTGCAGCCAGACTCAGAGTTCTATTGCTTTCTCTCTCTTAAATTTATAAAATGTTTTAATTTTTATATTATTATTATCAATTGTTTCTGTTGTGTGCGCGCGTGCGCGCGCTTGGTTGAAGCAGATACTGTTAGATCTATAAATTTTGTTGGCTTTTTTAATATTAATTTTGTTATTTTGGGGGGTTTGAGGCATTTGTGTAGTGATGATTTTTATATTAAAATAAATTTATATAAAAAGTCGGTATTTGCGGAGAGGTAAATGAAGCACGCGCGTGCGTGTCGACTACGTTTGTATATTTTTTTATTTCAAAAATAATTTTAGAAAATTAAAAAGAAAGCATTTTAAATTAATTTTATTAATATTTTTGAATTATTTTATATATTAATATTAAAAATTAAAAAAAAAACTAGCACATTTTTCAAGTCTTTACCCAGGAGGAGTCATGTTAACTGTTAGCTTACTTGGTGGGATTTTTGTTTCCAACCCTTTGTATTTGTATGTGAAATTACAAGAACATCCTTTTCTATTTTTTTTATAAAAAAGTAACAGTAGACAGGAAAACGAAAATGAGAAGGGACCTCTCCTTTTATTTTAATGTAATAAAATAAAATATTCGATTTATTTAGGATGAAAATGGAGGTTGGAAAGGCTTTACATAGCAAGTTTGATATTTGTTATTTTTTAAAGTACTTTTTTAATGAAGATATAAATATAATATTTTTTATTTTTTTATTTTTATATTAACATATTAAAATAATCTAAGTACATTAAAAAATTAATTTAAAATATATATTATTTTTTTTGCATAAATAACTTTCAACTACAAAAACAAACAAGGCCACTAGAATTTCAAGTGGATATATGTAAGGATTGTTTGAAAGTGTCGTAAATATTGTATTTTCAAAGTGTTTTTTGTTTGGTCCATTGATCCATCTATTTACTATAAAAAAAAAGTTGGTTATATGGTTTGTTTGTGTTACAATTTTCAATTATGCTCTTGCAAATTTTATGAAAAAATAAATTGGTTATTATTTCTTAGCAAAAGTATTGTACTTTAATGATATGTTTTTGAGCTCAATATATAGAAACTATTCTATTTTCTTTAAAAGATAGCTTGAAATGTAAGATAATCTAAATGTTTTGAGCACATAAATGTATTAGAAAATTATTATAATACATACCTCATGTTATGATTAATTAAGTATTCAATCAACTATTCATAAAACTTTATGTTTTAAAGAATATAAAATTTTATACTTATGTCAAACTTTAAGGTTAATAAATGAATGAAAGACACGTGACTTCTTATAACATATTTTTTAGCTAGACTAAAGACCTTTTATATATCACCTAATTTGTGTGCATTTATTCATCATGGATGATGTTTGGCCTACTGATATAGTCCAATGAGATCTAAGCTTTAATTCTCATTTAATTTTTAAAAACATTACATGATATATGAGTCATTTTAAAGATATTTTTCCATTTGACTCATATAACACCACCTGAAAAGTTATAATATTTTTATAGTATTCAAAATGTTTAGTAAATAAAAAAAATCATATTTAAATCAATAATAAAATATATGAATTATAATGACCACACTTTATAATAAAATACTTCCTTCCATATATTATAATATATTGTATCCTCAAAATAAGCATTTAATGAGCAAATAAACTTTATGTATAAACTTTCAATAAATCGATTGGGTCCAACTTTATATATCCCAATAAATATAGAAAATAATATTTTATGTGCATAAAACATCACTTTAATCTTTAAAAATATCATAAAAAATATATTTAGATAATCAACTAAAAAAAATAAAATCGACCATCAAACATGTTAGCTAGACCAATATGATCAACATGATCTCTATATTGTTTTATAGATAATGCTTTAATCATGAGATTCACAATCATTAGCTTAATGTTAATATGCTCAATGAACACTTCATGTACTTTAACTTTCTCTCACACAATGAGATATTTTATATTGATATGCTTGTTTTGACTTTCACTCTTATTATTTTTAGAGAAAAAACTTCAATTGAATTATTATAATATATTTTTCCTAGTTTTGATATGGAAGCAACAACTTTAAGACCATAAATAAAATTTCTTAGCCAAATCATGTCATTGCTTCATAACATGCACTTAATTTTGCTTTGATAATAGATAAAACAACAATATTTTTCTTAATAACTCTTCAAGATATAGATCCTATAGCAAAAAAAAAGAAGTATCATCAAGTAACCTTTTTGTGTAAAAAAAAATGTAGCTTGAAGAAAATTTTCTTGTGTACATATAATAATAAATTCTGAGTTTAAATAACCAATCACTTTAAAGTGATTATTATGTTTATAAGCAACTTATAATCCTTGGTTCATTGTAGGTACCTAATTACTTTTTTGGCAATTTTCCATAATCAATTTTAGGATTGCTTTGGAACGTTCCCAACATTCTTACTACAAATGCCAAATTAAGTCTTGTACAAACTTATATGTATATCATATAATTGATTGCATATGCATAGAAAATGTTACTCCTCAGCTTTTTCCAATGCATTTTATGGAAATGATTCTAATTTAGTTTGTCTTATTTGACAATAAGTGCTACTAAAGGTATGTAGTTTGACATTCTAAGTTTTTCTAAAACTTTTTCAATATAAGCCTTTTAAGAAATTTTTAATATTTTTTGAGACATGTATCTATGAATTTTTATGTCAGTGATATAAGAGACTTCATTCAAACCCTTCATATCAAAGTTTTGAGAAAAAAATCATATTGTATCATGTAGCAAACTAAGTCGCTAGTTGGAAGTAAAATATAATCTACATATAAGATAAGATATTTGATTTACTAGCCTTAAGGTATGCACTAATTAGTAATATTCTCAATAAATCATATAATACTATAACATTATGAGATCAATAAACCAATAATAGGAGGCCGGTTTTAATGCATATAGAGTTCTTTAATATACAAAATAATTGGTATTTATGTCATCAATGGAAAATTTTAGGCTGATTAATATTAATAAATATTGTTTTCACATCCATCTAATGTAGTTATAAATAAAAATAAACTACTGATACTATTATTATTCTAAATAAATCCTTTTTAGGAACTAGAGAGAAGATTTCATGGTATTCTATGTCTTTCTTTCAAGTTGACCCTTGGATATTAGTCTAGTTTTATATTGCTCAATATTACTAGAAGTATCTCTTTTGGTTTTATAAAATCATTCACAACTAATAACTTTTAATCCTTGCTAATTCAATGAGGTCACAAACTTGAGTATAGACATATGCTCCATTTTTTTTCTTAGTGACATTATATAATACAATATATTTTTCTTTATTAATGGCTAGTAAAAATGAATTTTAATCGTTTTTAGGTACAAGATCAAATTCAGACTCTTGAAGATCCATAACATAGTCATTAAAAATTATTTGTCTCTTTGTTCTTAAAGATCTTAATATTCAATTTCTTCATGTGAGTTTACTTCATCAAGAACTAGTTACACTTGAACTTGTTGATAATTGCTCTTGAATTGGTTGTTATTCATAATCATCCAAATGATTTCTTGAACAATAACTAGTTTTTTTTTTATCTTTATACAACTAAGTTCAATCTTATGTTTCCTTAAATTTTATCATTTTAAGAAGATTACTTCTACTGAAATTTAAATCCTCAAAGACTTTAGTATTTCTTGCCACTACTATTTTTGTACTATAAAAAGATAATAAAACCTATATCCTTTAAAGTCCACTGTATAATCAATGAAATAACTATTATTTATTCTTATGTCCAATTTCTTTAGTTGAGGATTATAAATTTTTACCTTAACAGGAGAATCCTATACATATGTATGATTTAAATTGGGTTTTCATCCATTTTATAATTCAAATATGTAAACATAACTTTGGATGAAATCCTATTTAAAATATATACAACAATCTTTAGTGCTAACTCCATAAGGATAATGGTATATTATAATTATTGATCATGCTCCTTATAATGTCCATAAGTGTATGATTTTTTTTTTGCCATTCCATTTTGTTGTTGTGTGCTAAGCATTATATATTATGCAATGATGTCATATCCTTCAAGGAATTTATAAATATATTTGATATTTGTATTTTTTTTCTATGCACATATCATAATACTCTCCACCTTACCATTGAATAGTCCTTTTATTTTGTTTTTTTACCATAGCTTTATAGGTCTTAAAAGCATCAAGTGTTTAGCCTTGTCAAATAAGAGATAAAGATATATAAATCTAGAATGGTTGACAATGAATTAGATATAGTTTCTTTGACCATTTAAGTATGAAGTATAAAGTGGTCCATATATGCTAGTACACGATTTCTAAAAATCTTTTGCTCCTCGTGGCACATTTAGTGGTTTTGCTAGTTTACTTTTTCGTCATACAATATATACAAATATCAAAATCAATAATATCAACAATGTCCCTCTTTTCCATTATATATTCGTGCACGCTATTAGAATAGTCAAATATGTTATCCAAAAGCCTCTTTATTAAGGTGTTGGCTAATTTCTTATCAAAATGGATAAATTGTTCCTCTGTAATTTTTATGAAGTCTTTTGCCTTAAAACATTGAGGGATAGAACCCCTAATAATCTTACCTATACGTGAATTTATAAGCATCAAACTTAAGCGATTAGATCACTCTCACTACTCATAATTGATCTTTTCTTGAGCATTACATAATTTCATAAGGAAAATCCATTAACCCTAATGAAAATGAATACTTTCCTTACAGTAAATAACATAATCACCACCTAACATTGAATATTGACCATATCAATAAAAGCAGTAGAAAATTATTCATACTTGACGGCCTATAATAAAATTCATCCTTAATGTCTATTTATTATTTTATTACAATCAAATCATAAAAATAACAACCTTCCTGTAAGACCTAGTCATTATTTTATTTTTATAAAACAATTGCAATTAGTTATGTAACTTATGAGCATGTTAATTTAATAAACTTTAATATGATAAAAAAAAATACTTAAGATGTTATGGCTACTTCTAAGTTAATTAACATCACAATATCTTAATTACCAATTAAAAGACTTTAAGTTGATATACTTTAATAATCATATAAATTGTATTGTGATTATCTCTTTTTTTAACAATTTTCTACAAATAAATAGATCAATAAATCTCAAAATATTTATTCTTCTTGCACATAGAAATACAATATATCAAAATAGCAAACAATTTATGATTTTTTTGCTAACTGCATTATTTTTGCAGTACCATATATATGTCAATCAAGTTGCTTCTAACATTTAAGAAAATCATGTAAGATAATTTCAATATATCAAACATATAAACACAAAGAAAAATTAATAGGATACACATCTCTTGTTATTATTAATTAAGTGTTCATGTAACTATCCAGAAAACTTTGTATTGTCAAGAATAAATTAATATATATCAAACTTTAGGGTTAATGTGTGGATAAAAGACACAACTTTGCATAATATTTCTTTTTTACTAAACTATGAACTTTTTATATATAATATAGTTTTTGCACACCCTGATCTATCAGCCATTCATGATAGATGGTGCTTGACCCATCACTGAAGTCCAGATGAACTCTAAGTTTTAATTATCACTTAATTTAAAAATGTTACACGACATATAACAACCTTAAGCATTTTTTCCAATATGAAAACCATTGTATCAACATGTCAGAGCAACGTTCAGACATGAAAATCACCTGACTGACGAGGAAAAATGCTTTCAAAAATGAACAAAGCAAATGCCTAAGTAGCTTGCTGCAGAGTTTATGTACATATTCAGCAATCCACTCGCTAATGTAAATGCAAACGAAAGTCATGCTTGTATGCATTTTCCCTATTGCTGGATTTTCATGGTCAAGATAACGAGAGTACATGCTCAACATTCAAAGATTCCCCCCCTTGAAATTGCGGATTTCTTTTTTCCCAATACATTCCTGGTAGTGATTGCTATCTGAAACTATTTGTATTTAAAATGATACTTATTAATCTTTCAACTGTTTATTTGTCCATGTCATAATATATACACAGTTATCATGGGGGAAGCCAAGCACTACTAGATCGGCAATCAACATACCTGCTGGTTCAGGTGATGGTCAGTCACCAGCCTTCTCTGTCTTCTTCATCTTTTGATTAATTAATTTTGCCAGCTATCAATCCAATCATGAAAGAAAGTCAATTATGGAATCATGGAAGCTAGCAATCATGAAAGAGAGTCAATTATGGAATCATGGAAGCTAGTGTCAATGTCTGTTAAAGTTGCAAGTCACCTTCAAATGGCTCCGGTGTAAGGAAAGAACAAATTTGGGTACAAAATTTATACTCCAAGAAGTCCAGTTGAAGACAGCAAACATGCTTAGACTACCCTTTAAAATCGCTACACATGAATGATTTGTCCTACATTTAAGAGACTTTCATGAGGAACATTGAGAGCTGCACTGTTCTGTCTGGATATCTTCCTAAGAAAAGCATATATATAATCGATAGCTATTTTCTTATATAACTTTGAATCCCTGCGTGCCAGCACCTCTGTATTCCCCAGTATGTGCACAACACCGGCATCTCTACAGACACCCAAAAATTCTAACTCATTTACCTCAGCTACGTTGCTTAGAAAACCAGATGATGCGATGGCAGTGTTATTATGCAGATGGCCATTAAGAGACATGATTGAATCTCCTGATGAAACCGTTCCATCCATGTTCAATGGCATTGTGTTGCTGGAGTGATTCAGAAGAACATTTGGCTGCTCAGTTTCCTCGTCACATATACTGTAGTCATCTGAGTCTGAACATCCATCCATCATGGACTCAAGCCGCACAAATGTGTTAAGACCTTCTAGGAGTTTTTGCTCAAAACTTTCATCTCTTTTATGGAGGTCTTTATAGCCATATCTTACAACACAACGGAACATACGAAAATTAATGGGTCCTATTCGCTTGACAAGGAATCTCTCTCCTTCAGGAACTGAGTGGACAGGAAGACACTTCACACAGACAAAAACAACTATTGAATGGATGGCAGGTAGGTTTGTGATGAAATGGGAAAATATGTGTGGCACTCCTCTTGCTAATTCAGTGTATACAAGTCCGATTCCAGGGACACGAACTAGTCCTAAGCTGGGACCAAGCCCAAGAATCCATGCCATTGAAACCTTACTGTGCACCTCAAACTCATATCGTTTCTTGGTACCATAATGCCACACGTACATGATGATAAAAAATGCTAAGGCGATCACGAGAGGAACCCAGCCACCTTGATTGACCTTACAGAGCACAGAAGAAAAGTAAGTACCCTCCACTACCAATGATAAACCCGTGAATATCAGGACAAGAATCCAATGACAACGCCATATTAATAGCATGACTAAAATCATAAGCAATGTGGTCACCAGCATCACTATGACGACTGCAGTCCCTGTTATGACATGAAATGATATACAAAGTATTTATCAAATTTTTAACCAAAGATATAAACGATCTGATTAACTTCATAATATATGAACATACCAGAAGCATTTCCAATTTGGCTTTGATTCTTAAAACCAGCTGTCACACCAACACAGAGAATCATAAGGATCCAATTAATGTCTGGAATATATATGTGATTTAGAAACCTTTTTGATGTATGTACAATTTTAACTCTTGGAAAACAGCCAAGTGCAAGGGCCTGCTTGATTAATGAAAAAGTTGCACAAATGGTGGCTTGGCTTGCAACAACAGCAGCTGCAGTTGCAACTAGAAGTACTGGCCAATAAATGCAATCTGCAGAATGATAAATGTTACCAGTTTTAAATTATAAAAATATCATCAACCATATTTGACAAATTCTGTAAATTTTCACAGAAAAAGAAAATTCTATGTAAATACAGAACAGGAAAAGATGTTTTTGGATTAATAACTAAATCATACTATCACAGACTGCTTTCTGGAGTTTTTGTTACACAAAGTGTTTGGCCCGTTCATTTGTTCAATTGGTCAATTACAAGATAGGAAAGGATTAAAAAACATGTTAAAGCAATTCAGTTAATAAACAGAGCCAGCCCCATTAAACCTCTTCAAAAATTTATAAGAATTACTTCTCTAAGAATTTTGAAGAAAATGTACCTATCATTAGTGAATGCTTTGCTGTTTGTCATTAACACATGTACTCTCAATTTTCCTACAGATTTAGGTGTAATTACTCACAACAATGATTAAATTGTTCTTTGTTCCCATTGCTTTCTATCCATACAAGCACCATTTGCTGTTTGGTTTTTCTAACTTCCATACACTCTTGATGACAAAAATCATGTCACATATTATTTGATGGTCCTAATTTTCTTTCTCATTTCCATGACATTCCAGTCACAACAGACAGGCACCCTAGGAAAACAGAAATGGAGGAAATCATTACAAACCTGGAATAGAGCTATAAAATGCATCAACTACGTGACTTGTGTTCTTCATGAGGTAGGCAGCTTGTCCAGAATAGGCAAAAAGTAGGCAGGGAAAAACAACTGTTGTGAAAGCAATCTGTATAGATGGTACAGGAAAATGAGATAGGTCGGCAAACAGGGCCTCGGTTCCTGTAATATTTCAGGACAAATGAATTCACCAGTTTATTGTACACAAGTTTGATTAATGTCAAAAGGGTTAAAAAGTATGAAAACAAAAATAAATGAAACAAAAATTCAGAGTTCACCTGTTATGCTAAGCATGATACCTCCGAGGGACAGCCAACTGTCTCTCCCTCCCCTTCTGAAATAACGATATATGTACACTGGTGAAATGGCTTTCAGAACACCCGTATCATATTTCCAAATGTTGAATAAGCCAATCCCTCCAATCAAGAGAAACCAAAGGAGCACAATTGGTGCAAAGAGCCAACTAACCCTATCCACGCCATGGTGTTGCATGCTGAACAAGCCTACTAATATGACAACAGCAACAAGCACGACTACATCTGACGCGCATAGAAATAGTAACTGATTGATTAGCAGACAAATTTTAAAGTTGATGTAAATGCAAGAAATTGTTCAATTTCAGTAGGAAGATACCACTACTCATGTTGGGGTGATCTAACTTGATTCCTTGAACAGCAGACAGCACTGCCACATGTAGCAAAGAAAGAAAGATACATGCATTAGCCACATAATTGTCGTTGATTTATCAAAGTTGGAATGAAGTTTTCCACATGTGGCCTTATGTGCATAAGCACTAAAAGAAAGTAACGTTTCAACCAGTCCAGAACATAACCCAGGGTACCTGAGCATATGCACTCTTCAGCACTCCAATGGTTTTTAGTATGGCACTCCAATTATGTTTTGCAACCAGACATGATGAAAATAAATTTATTACAGTTTGAAATGTGTTTTTACAAATGAAAATGTTGCATCGTTTTTGTTATTTTAATTAAAGCAAAGGACTTCTAATCCACCTTTATTTTAACCTTTAAAGTACATGCATAAGCACCTGCATTATGTTTGCCTTGGATGACTTTAATGGATGGTTAAGTAATTTTGTCACTTTTGATGGTACTTTGAGTTTATATATTCCCTACCTTTTCCTTCTTACGCATTCAACATGGTAGAGAAGGTGGTGAAAGTCTTGAAACACAACGACAATTTGTCTGTGCTCTGCTGAGTTATTTAAACAAACATGACTACGTATCTCTGCAAATACTAAAGGATTTAATTTACTCTAACCACTGACCAAATTTGTATGTTCAACTATTCGAACCATAGTGAAAAATTGTTATCAGATAATGAATTTTCCTTCTTTCATCCATGGATCATCCCACAACCTGTAATTCATTGCTCGTATTTTCATGGCATATACACGTGTTGGATTATAGATACACTGTGCTTATCTATCACAATTCCATGAAACAAACAGGTAAAAAGATAAGAGGACAGATAGTGGTTCTAAGGGAAGGAAACCTGATATAGCTGGTGTAAGAATCCCATCACCAATTACCATGGAAGAGCCAACAAGAACAAGAACAAGAAGCGCATTCTTCCTGAAGGGATGTTCCTCCAACCATCTCTTGGTCTTTCCAGCAAAAGATGTCTCATGGAATGTAGAACGACTATAAGTAGTTAGCTGTTCATCTGTAAGATCTTGGTTAGGGATAGTCTTCACTTTTGCATGTCGACATAGAAGTGAATAAAGAGCAAATGTCCCACCTGCATGATGAATGGGATAAGTTCCAAGAAACTTACTAGCTCTTTACTGGCTTCAGTACAGATATATTCCTTGCTAAAAGAAGGATACTGCTACATTATGCTTCACTTTTTAGGCAGGAAGTGAAATCATTGAATACTTGGTAATATCAGAGAAAATTGAAAGTTCAAGGGCATGAAGCACCTTTTACATATTAGCATAAAAATGAAAATCAGTCCAATCAGTCTGGAAAATTGGAACTTTTGTCAGATCATAGCAAGATGTATATGACATTCCATAATAAATAAATCCATGTTTTTTTCCCAACTTGTGTAAGAGAAGATACTTAACTTTCCTTTACATTTAGATTTTCAAAAGTCATCTAATATAATACATTTTATTTACATAACCAGAAAAAATATGTGAGAATATCATTGCCTTCAAGATGGCTGGTTGGAGATTATTCTTTTCGTTTATACATACAAGTGAGAGTCTAAAGCCCCCTGTATTGATTAGTCATGTGCATTTGGTTTTATATTGCATGTTGACATGTTTGAGCATGTTAAGTTCCACATCTTCTTCCGTGTCCCTCCCCTTTATTTCTTCCTCAAAATAAGGTGTCCTTGAACTGTCTGGGATTAGAGTTACCAGGAAGATAATCGCTACCAACTTCTAAAATGGTGGTAAAAGAACAACACTACTCCAGCTAAATAAAGAGATATACCAAATAAAAGTACTTTAGTTTTTATTAATGATCATTTCCACTATATACAAAAACTGGGACCATAACAATATTCATAGTTCCAAAAATATCCTGTCGTTACATGCTGTACTAGTGTTAGTATTGTAATGTAAGCAAAAAATTTCATCTCTTTTTACTGCAATAATTGAATCTCAATAAAAACAAGTTAATGATTTACCTTGGCCATTGTCATTTGCTCTACAAACAATTAAAACATACTTCAGGAGGGGGATAAGAGTAAGGGAATATATGATCAATGAAAGAGCTCCAATTAAATCCTCTGGATCTTCAATTCCATCTGGAAATGTGTTGTAGAAGACATACAAAGGAGACGTGCCTAAATCTCCATAGACCACTCCAAGGCTTTGGAAAGCAAGCTGCATAAGCAATAATCTAGAGAATTTCTGGAAGAAATAAAGCAGAATTAGCACAGAGAATAAAAGCGGGGTGTGAATCAACCACATTGTCAGTGTTCTTATTTTCATAGTGTAGGCTGGCATGCCTGTATCGCATGCCATCGACTCTAATGCAAACTTTAATTCAACAACATTTATAATCTCCTTCCTACAGTGTCATCTGCTATTATTACATTAAATAATAAACAAGCTCATTGTAAACTGTTTAAAAATAATAATAAAATTGTTGGCTTTTGAAACAGTTCGCTTGGCAAGGTATTGAAAAGAGCAAATGGTGACATTATACCTTATCCTCGTACTTGTTCCTAAGCTTCTCAGCTTCTGCGTCAATGGGTTGATCAAGATTCTGATCCAAAACCCAGATTCTACTTTTATAATCAATTTCTTCATTACTCTTTCCTCCTGAAGCCATACGCAGAAGAACTTAAATGATTCTTACACTCACACCAGCTCCCTAGTCCAATACCATCACTGTCTGGCTTACACCTGAACCAATCACAATTCAAAATCCTCAGCTTGAAGAAAATGATACAAGGACCCAGAATTTCTTATCTTCTCAACTCCAAGATACAATGCATAAACCAAATCTATGATGCAGTTGCTTCTTCAATTCAAACAAACCAATGAAATCCCAATAGAGATATAAACAAAAGAAAAACCACATTATCTACAGAGTAAACAAAATGGGCTCATTTCAGCAAATAAAACAAGATATTCAAACGTTGACGATAGATAATTAGAGCCAAGTTCACTAAATTCATTTTTTCTTCAGAACCAAAGTTCAAATCTTTAATTCATTCAGTGCCAACAAAGTTAAGATACTAGAAATCCCAAAATCCAAATATATAATAGACATACCCGCGAAGCAAAAGGAGGAAAAGAAGACAGCCCGAGTTTAGTTTTCGCAAGGGAAGGAAGGAAATTCAGTGTCTAGTTTAGGTGGTGTCTTTAACTTCAGCAAAGACGCTAGCAACATCCCATCATGTCTTTTTGTTAGACATGCAACAGCATTTTTATAGTATATCATGCCGCTCTCATGCCGGAAAAAGAAAAGGGTTATCGGATTGGAAGCGATGACACGTAAATCTGTAACAGCTAGCGTCGTAAATGACGGCAACATCCCATGTTAATATTTACATTAATGATGGCATCATTTTTACGGCAACTTCTGTCTTGCTCTGAGTTTTCTTTTCTTTTTTATATAGCATCGTCATTAAAAAAAAAAAAAGTTAGGGAGTTATTAGCAGTTTGTTAATATTGTGTTGTTTCAGCTGAAATAATGAAATATTTTGTACTAATTAAAAAATAGATAAAATAATATAATTTTTATCTTGTTTAAAATCTCAATTCATTCAGGAAATTTTGCTCAAATTTTGATTGGAATATTCTATTTCGTTCTACCCGTTTTGTTTCGGCTAAATGGTGTTTTTTTAAATAGTGAATTGTTTTATAATATCAATCATATCTCTTAATCCGACCGTTAGATTGAGATGAAATTTTACGATGAGTCTTTTGATATATTTAAATATATTATGCTAAAAATTCAGAGCAATCAGAAAATATATAACCTTGCGAGATCGATGATGACATTCTCGTAATATTATACATGGTCATAATTTTGTTTAGAAAAATTATTTTATTATGTTTTTTTAGATTAAATTACACAATTCTAAATAATTTTATTTTTGAATTTGAACTAAAAAAATTGAATTAATATATTTAATTATATATATATACACACACACATAAACAGTACAATCTCAAAACAGCATGCCAAAACACTTCAAAATTAAAACATTATATTCTAAATGAAAAAAAAAAAACATCAATCAAAATAGATTAGACAACGTTGATTCTTGGCAATATAACTTCATAATAATAATAATAATAATAATAAACCTAATTTTTTAGTAATTTATGCACTTCCCATCAATACAATACGATAAAATACAATTAAAGTTACATTGATAGTACGAGCGCAATTCTTTAATACTATTCACTAAATATTTTTTAACAATGCTAGCTTGCTAAAAAGTTAATGTAGCATCTCAAAAGCTAGCGTTGATTTCAGTGGATTGTACGGTTTGAATGATAAAAATAGGGGATCCAATGAATGATCCACTTCAACTATTTAATTGCTTAGTAGCAGGATGGAAATTGTTTCTTAAAGTATATTTATTTGAAATATATTAAAATAATATTTATTTTATTTTTTAAAAGCAAAAACTTAACTTAAATTAACAAATTTTCAATTATTCTATTAAATAAAACACACCCACAAGATTCTCCGACCATAAACGCAGGATTAGGTTTTATATTATCAAGATTCAGAGTCAGAAGAGATCGTGAGAGATACGATTTGTTCTCTTCTTGTACAAATACATACATATATAAAACATCTATCGAGTTATATCAACACAGGTGGAACATGTTGGCACGTGCCTTCGCCATTAATATCACGTGAAGAAGATAAATGATAATTTTGTTTACTTGATCCCACTCCTGCTAGATTTTCTTCTTTCCTTTTCTCCTATTTTGATGAAAAACCGAAGTTTATAATTAATTGATTTTTTAAATAAAAAGTTGTGATTGATAAATAGTGAAATATATAAAGGTGTATTGATCATTTTCCTCCATTTTTATTTAAACCAGTTCTTAGATATATGTAACAAGAATATAAATGGACAACAAATACATGAATATTTTTTTTATAAATTATTTTTAATATTGTAATTTTTTGTTTGATAATTAAGCGTGATAAAATAATATAAAAAATAAGGATTCCACTTAACAACTTGATGAATTTCGAGGTAACTTAATTATTTTTTTATTTTTAATATTTTGTGCTTTCTATTGTCTTTTTTAAGCATTTTTAAGGTTCTGAGAGTCAAAATAATTAACATTTGATAGTTAGCATAATATATATATATATATATATATATAATAACAATTGATATTATAGAATTAGAAGCCTCTTTATTATAAATAGTTTTTTTTTCA
Source organism: Salix arbutifolia (assembly GCA_025169955.1). Taxonomy (NCBI): domain Eukaryota; kingdom Viridiplantae; phylum Streptophyta; class Magnoliopsida; order Malpighiales; family Salicaceae; genus Salix; species Salix arbutifolia. The sequence continues at coordinate 7,923,738 of CM045902.1, forward strand.
TTTATATATGTACATGAAAATAAATTAATAATATACACAAATAAAATTTTATTAAATTATTTCTTGATAAATATTGTCTATTTTATTGCTATTAGCATTTGCACAAAAGAGTAAAAAACATGTCAATGACAAAAAATAACTTATAAAAAATTAACGAAGATTTTAATTCAATGATTTCATATAATTTAATTAATTTTTATATTTTAATACTTTATATTTTTATTATCTTATTTTTAAGTGTTTGTAGAGATCTTGTAGTTAAAATAAAGTGCCGACATAGTATGATATAGGTTAGAAATGATATAAATATAAATATAAATAGTTTGCTTTATATTATTTAGGGTTTTTATGCTGTGTATAAATAAGAAAATATACCAAAAAAAAGGGGATTGGTCAATATTTTAGCATTCAATCTAAAACTCATAAATAGGAATTAATAATTTAAAAAAAGAATTTTACTAAAAGTGATATATATATATATATATATATATTATTAAGTGCTTTTTCTCTAAGTTTTTTTTTCTACACTCTTTGTTCTATGATTCTCATTACAAGTTTATGTATAGCCTAAAATTCTAGACAAATAAGAAATTTAACTAAACAATTTATAAATTTAATGGAATAAATTAAGGTGCAAAACTGCAAATGATGGGGAGGGCAGACTATCTTCCAAGAAGCCATTTCTCATGGCGCACCAAAGACGACATGTCACTGATTCCTTCAAAATACGAGACGACATACTTGCTCTTATTACTGTTTTACAAAAGAAAAACAAATATTTATACATAGAATATCTGTCCGACATTCAAGAGACTCTCATGAGGAACATTTAAAATCATACTGTTTTCCCTACAGATTTTCCTAAGAAATGCATAGATGTAATCAACAGCTATCTTCTTGTAGAATCTTGAATCCCTCCGCGCCCTCACCACTGTATTCCCCATTATGTGCACCACCCCAGCATCCCTGCAATTATTCAAAAATTCTCTCTCGTCAACCTCAGCCTGGCTGCTTCTCTGACCAGACGACCTAACGGTCAGATTTGCCTGCGGTGGAGACTTGAACTGGACGATCGAGTCAATGGATGAAATTGTGGGATCTGCAAATGATGGACTTATGTTTCCATTACTATTCAAAAGGGCTTCTCTCGACCTCTCGGTTTCCTGACCATATAAACTGTACTCGTCGGAGTCTGAAAACCCTTCCATCATGGACTCCAGCCGGACGAACAGGAAGAGGCTTTCAAAAAGTTTTTTCTCAAAATCATCATCTTTCTTGTGAAGGTCTTTGTATCCATACCTCGCAACACAGCGGAACATGTGAAAATTCTTCGGTCCAATTCGCTTGACAAGAAATCTCTCCTCTTCAGGGACCGTGTAGACAGGGAGGTACTTCACACAGACAAAAACAACGACAGAATGTATGGCAGGTAGATTTGTGATGAAGTGAGAAAAGATGTGGGGGACGCCGCTCGCAAGCTCGGTGTACACGAGCCCGATCCCGGGGACTCTCACCAGTCCTAAACTGGGGCCAAGCCCTACAATCCACGCCATGGAAACCTTACTGTGCATCTCAAACTCGTAACGTTTCAATGTGCCATAGTGCCAGACATACATGATGACGAGAAAGGCCGCTGCGATCACAAGGGGAACCCACCCGCCTTGATCGATCTTGAACAGCACGGCAGAGAAGTAGGTGCATTCTACTACAAGTGATAAGCCAGTGAAGAGGACGACAAGAATCCAATGGCAGCGCCATACCAGTAACATGATTAGAATCATTAGGAAAGTGGTTACCAGCATGACTATCACAACTGCTGTCCCTGTTGTCAACAAAAATATTTTTCAATTTAGAGCATATTGTTGAGAAAAAGTTGATGAAACAAAATATATGAGCAAAATCTGGCCAGAGAAACTTGGCTTAGATCTGCTTCTTAGGCAATCACGAGTTACACATTAAGCAAGAGACTTGGAAATTGCACTCTTTAATGAACTTACCATAAGCATTACCAATTTGACTTTGGTTCTGGAAACCAGCAGTGACACAGATGCAGAGAATCATAAGGATCCAATTCATATCTGGAATATATATCTGGCCTAAGAACTTTTTTGATGTATGTACAACTTTGACTCTTGGGAAGCATCCAAGCGCAAGCGCCTGCTTGATTATTGAAAAAGTTGCGGATATGGTAGCCTGGCTTGCGACCACAGCAGCTGCAGTTGCAACAATGAACACTGGCCAATATATACTCTCTGCAAAGAAACAAGTGTAAATTAGCGTCTCTCCATTGACACACCTTTATCAAAATTTTGATAAATGAGATCTGAAACTTTTCCTGAATCTCAAAATCTGAAAGGGACTTGTAATTCTCAAACATGTTTTGTGCTTCTCCATATGAAAGTTAGTTTAGCAATTTGTTCAAGCAACCGGGATAATAAATTTTCAAACAATGATTTTCAGTGACCATGAATCATTTCTTACCATATCATATCTGAGAATTTCACCACAGCCTAACAGAGAGCCCAACATATAATTTTTTGTAAATTGAAAATTTTGAGAGTTCAAACACCGGATTTCCCAGTCTCTATTGAGTTGCAAGGTATTCTTAATCCCCAGGATCTCTCTTTTAAGGAAAACATGTAAATTTTAATTTCTTACATATAATAAGTGCAGGCCTCAAAATTCACAGCCTCCAAGAGAGCTTATTCTGTTACTGTGCTCTCATTACTTCTCTTGCTCTATTTTTGAATTGCATGTCAGTAAAATGCTTACATAAAATACACCTCACTACAAGAAGTTGCAGGAAATGATGCAAGATATCAGGAGACAGATGAAAAGGAATCACAGAAAAAAAGAAGCAACGATACAAGTCTAGGAAATTCAACTGTGAAAGAATTTTTACGTGGTATAGAACGATAGAATGCATCAACCACGTGGTCCTTGTTCTGCATAAGATAAGCAGCTTGTCCAGAATATGCTAAAAGAAGGCAAGGAAAAACAACTACTGTAAAAGCAATCTGTATAGCGGCGACCGGAAAATGGGCCAGGTCAGCAAAAAGTGCCTCTATACCTGTAAGAGTTCAGGATAAAAATCAGTATTCTGCCATAATTAATCTTTGATTTCATATAAACCAATGTTAAAAGGTGTAAACATTAGGGCAGAAAAGGATTTGAGTACTTAAACTTCAAACAAGAATGGAGCCTTCAATTCATTCTGATACTTACCAGTTATACTGAGCATAATCCCTCCCAGGGAGGTCCAGCCATCTTTTCCTCCCTTTCTTAAATACCTGTAAATATATACAGGTGAAAAGGCTCTCAGAACACTGGTGTCGTATTTCCAGATGTTGAACAGACCGATACCACCGATTAACAGAAACCAAAGCAGCACAATTGGGGCAAAGAGCCAGCCTACTTTATCCGTCCCATAGTGTTGCACGCTAAACAAACCCACCAATATTACAACAGCAACAACTGTGACTACATCTGCACCAAGGAAAACAGATCTGTTTAAGGATTCGAAACTTTCAAATTAGTTGCAGAGAGGAAAAGGTAAAGACAAGGTTTCGTTGAATGTCAGGAGTAGAAAGATACCATTACTGATCAGTTTGGGGTGGTTTACCTTGATCCCGCCAGAAGCTGAAAGAACTGCACAGAAGTGTGGTTAAGCATTTCCATGGGAATTGAAATAAGTAAAAACTATTATGAGCTGACGGCTACATAAACCCGAATATACCACAAATACATGCCCAAATGTCAGATTATCATATGAGACTTGTATCCTTTAATCGCTCTTCAGTTGTAAATACATTAATTGGATTCATTTACCAACAGATCCCATTAGTAACCCAAGTATCCAAAGACCTTTCCATAGTAATTAATCAAAAAAATTCTTGAAAAAAACACATTAAACAAACCGCTATGATTTCTTCTCAAGATAAGACCTGGATATCTTGCTAGTTTTTGAAAGGTTTTAACATATGCACAAACCTGCAATCACACCCATGCATTTTAGACATTAAAAGTTACGAGTAAGGCGTCAAGGTACCAGATATTGCTGGAGTGAGAATCCCATCCCCGATCACCATACAAGTGCCAACAAGGACAAGAATAAGCAGTGCATTCTTTCGGAATGCATATCTCTCCAACCATCGCTGAGTTTTAGCAGCAAAAGATTGTTCATGGAAAGTGGAACGGCTATATGTTGTAAGCTCTTCATCCGTCCGATGTTGATTTGGAATAGTTCTTACGTTAGCATGCCGACAGAGTAATGAATATAGAGCAAATGTTCCACCTGTTCCATGAAGAGGATGAGTTTCAGTACTGCATCCCTCGTCATCGCAGAATCTGGAAAAATTACAAATGCATGCTCCACTAGGCACACATTCAAATCAAAATATACTGTTGAAACCTGACATTCTTACATGAGTTTTATAAGAACATCACTGTACTGTGCATGTTTAAAATGAGGTCACAATGTTTTCTTTCAGTTCACTGGGCTATGTCAGACAAAACTTACTGAAAAAACTATGAAGGAAACAATTGATCACTTCGGAACAGGCATGGTTGACTGTCAAAATCTGTAGCCATTGAAGGAGAAGTACAAAAACGAAGAAAAATTATGAAGACCACTACTATTCGAGCAGCAAAAATGAGAAAAATGCCAGAGAGCATCCACGCTTCTAAAAGTATTTTCTTTATGATTTGGATTTGGAGGTAAGCAAAAATGGAAGAAATCATCCCAGCACATCATTAGATATAGCACTATAAATTCACTTATCAAAATCATAAATCCAGAAAATCAGAGCTACGTGTAATCAGCAAAACACACAATTCCTAAGTCATTTGCATTGAAACTGGTTTACCTTGACCATTGTCATTTGCTCTACACACAATGAAGACATACTTAAGGAGTGGGATAAGAGTGAGCGAGTATATGATCAATGAAAGAGCTCCAATCACATCCTCTGTGTCTTTGATTCCACGAGGAAATGTATTGTAGAACACGTACAAGGGAGAAGTGCCCAAGTCACCATAAACCACCCCGAGACTCTGGAAGGCAAGCCGTAGAAGCAAAAGCTGTGAGAACTTCTGAAAGTAACAAAATTGTATTAGCAAACAAAATAAAAACCAGCATCAAATCAACAAAATAAACTGAATTGATTAAACAACAATTAGTGAATCAATGAATTAGAAATATCGTATACATCCAAAAATGCCAGCATCCTTGTTACATGATTATAGCTGATTAAATTCATTCATTTGTGATTTAAGGAAAGGGTTAAACGGGTCTGCAAATGGAAATTGAAGCAGATATAATAAGGGTTGGTCTCTGAATCAGTTCATCCAGGAAGGGCAAATGACATTAACAAGGAGCATGAGTTGTCTGAAGTCAACAAGATCAATTGAACGTGATTTATTAGTTTGTAGTTTGAGGGAGAGAGAAGGGAAATTGTATTACTGCAGTACCTTTTCTCTGTACGTATTTCTGAGTCTTCCAGCTTCTTCATCCATGGGCTGATCAAGTTTCTGATCCAAATCCCACATACTTCCTTTATTGTTGTCACTATCTTCCTCGACCTCCACTCTTGAAGTCATTTCCATACTCACTTATGAATTCTCTATCTCTCGCCAAACAATCCAGTCTCTATCTTTCTCTCCTACTAAAATCCGTAAAGCCCTCACAAGAATCTCCAGCCAGCACCAAGATTCCAAACCTCAAAAAACAGAACCAATATGATTTTTTAAAAGAAGAAAAACGCAACCCAAGTCTGAAAATCCACTCCCAAACCCAGTAAAGAATTAAAACTCGCCACTAAACTATAGAAGAAGAAAAACTGTAAGTTATAAAACAAAAAATTAATATTTACTTTGATTATTCAAAACCCGAATCAAGCTGTGAAACTGACACCCATGAAGGATTTGAAAAGAAAACAAGACTGCAGACTTTAGAACGAAAGAGAACTGTGAACGAAGCAGAATTCAATTATTCAACGAAACAGAGACACTCAATTTAGGACAGAGCAGCTAAAAAACATCTCATAAAACAAAAGAAGAAGTTTGAAAGCAGACGTAAATTTATTAGATTTATCGCTATAAATCTCAAGTGGGGTCAGTTCAATCTCAGCCACAGGAACCAAGAAAACCTGTAATAAAAATCTACCATGAACCCATGAAATGAAAGCCAGAGATTGACAAACACAAGTCGGGTTTTGAGGTATAGAATCGGAGAGAAGGGGACGAAGGGACTCTGTAACAAGACAGGAAAAAAAACAGAGAGAGAGCCAAAGAAGTCGTTCTTTAGATGCAGATGTCTGTCAGCTTATTTACTAAACTCATATTCTGGTGCCATTTTCGACTGCAAACAAAGAAGACGAATAAAAGGGAGAGATTTTGCTGCGTAAGCTTCAGCTTTTATCCTTTTCTGTCTGTATTGAGAAGATTAGCTGTGGCCCTTCTTTTCTCTTGTTCATCTGGCTCTCGCTATTTTTACCTGCTTATTATTGAATGATTGAAGTGGTTATGCCAAGAAAAAAATGATGAAAATATATAAATAAAAGGAAATGGTGATGACATAATAAGCATACGGGGAAGGTTCCCTCTGCGTTGTCAAATGAAGGTACATGGATTGGTGTAATATATTTTAACTTGGTCAACTAACTGATTAACAGCCAAAATACCCTTTGGTGAGAAATTTGCAGGGGTTTTTACGTCCTTTCATATGATTGCCCCCACCCCCTTTTTTTCCCGGTGAAATAGTGATGATTTTGTTTTGCTTTCATTAAATTAGACTGATAGACAAAACATGCTTTTTCTGCGGGGGGGAATAATTTAATTTGTTACTATATAGTGAGGGTACGGGAATTAAAAATCCTGAAAAAAAGGGATAATTAGATGGTAAAACATTTATGGGTACTGCCAAATTCAAGTAACAAACACGATAGATGTTTATCATAAGAATAATAATAATAATAATAATAATAATAAATCTAGGTATGTGTCTGAGGTTATGCAAATAAGATGAGTGGGGTCTTTCATCATTTGCTAATATTTATATGTTTATGCTTCAAAATAAATAAAATTATACGTCATCAGCGATTCAATTCTAGATCTGTTTTTTAAAAATTACTAGTTCGAGTCTTACAACTTTTAAAAATATTAAAGACTAGTAATTTATCGTTCACTCCATAACTTGTTAAATTAAATACGGGTAAAATAACCCAAATATCTACGTTAAAAACTACGCATAAGACGTTGGTTTTTGCTTCCGGATGAGCAGTGGATTCTCATTTAGAGTTGGAATTACCTATCCCACCTTAATTTCTCAGTTAATGTTCAGGGTGTCTTTATTAAGATTCGTGCCGAGTCAACCGTCAACGTGTTCTTACAACTTTAACTGGTTAATTGTCTGCCTCTTAAAATTCCACCAGCAATTGCCCACCCGCACTTCCAAAATGGAAAGAGCAACCATTATATTGCACTACCAAAACTATATTTATTTTAATTAGATTCTCAAAAATAGAGTTTCAGAGTAATTCAACGATGATTCTAGTTGAATAATCTTGTAAAAAGAAACAGTTATTAATATATTTTCTAAAACTAAATTTAATATATATATATATTAAAAGATATTTTTATTATCATATTAATCTAAATTCCTCTCATCTGCCTGCCGTTGTATTTGAAAGGGAATGATAACAAATTGGACACAGATGAGATATTTCTGTTGACTATATAAAACTATTGACAATATAAATTATTTTCTAGCCTTATCTACTCCTGAACATAAATAGAGAATTTCTAGATATACAGGGTGTGTCCAGCAACAAGAAAATCTATTTTCCTTTTTAATATTTAGTTTTTGTTTTCTTTTTCTAATAAAAAAACTGAAGATATTTTTTAATTGTTAAAAACAAAACAAAAATAACTGAAGGGTGAAAACATATTATACTTGAAAAGATTTATTTAAAAATACATGAAAATATTATTTTTTTATTCTCTTAAATTTATTTTTAATATGATACACAAAAAATAATATAAAAAATAATTTTCATATAAAAGGACAAAACAGATTCTATCATTTAAACAACTAGAAGCAATCGTGTTACTGAGCCGCTAAAAGTTATCCACAGGTGATAAAGATGACAGAGAATTAAATAGAAAATGAGTGCGAGAACTTTGGAATTTATCAAATCTCTGAGAATTATTGCGATTTGAAACGAATATTCCAAAGCATCTGAGCCTGGACCCCAGTTGCCATTGCAACGAGAATTCCTCCATGGAAAACGACTTGGCGTTTTTCCTGTGCCATTTGCCTTTTCATGAATTTCGGCTGCAATAACACGCCCCACGCTCAGATCTATGGTTTAAGACCACACGCGCCATCTTCACTCAGCCTCCCCCCTCTTCCACGCCCTGTTCCCCTGCTTGCTTCAACGTGTTCTGAAGCTACTTTCTTCGGCGCGTGATGGAGCCTGGATTGTAATTATCAATGCTGATTGACCCACGAAAAATGCCAGCCCCAGAGCTTTCTGTCTGCCAGAATCCGTAAGTACAAGATGACTTATGTTAGGTTTCCGGTTTCGGATTGATATATGTTAGGGATTGATTGATCCGTTGCATCAATCCATATTTTTAATTTTTATAGGCCTGTTAGTATCCATTAAATATTGATTATCCAGCCAGGGGGGAAAGGAGACTGGAAAAAGAAGAAAAATTCAGTTCCCCTCATATTTCAGACTCCCATCTTTTAATTATTATTTTCGATTCCAACCCCCCCTGAAATAAAATAAATACCGAGTGTAACCATCTAGCGGGTGATCTAGTAATAAAAACTTGATACTAAAAGATTTGTTCCTTTATGGTTTCAGGTTCGTACCCTGTAGCTATTTTACATAATCATTAATTTCAGGACTCGTAAGATTAATTGAAACGCTTGTAAACTGACATAAACAGCCACGTTAACAAAATAAATAAATACTGAGTGTTTGGTTTTACATTTGTTTTAGAGTCCATCGATTTCAACAGTAGATTTTTACATGCATGTGGTTTCTAAAACATTAATAAGAAAATCATTAAATACGTTTATCAAAACATGTATATAATCATTCGGTTTAATGTCTGAACTAAGAAATTAAAAATAAAATAAAGCCAAGCTCTTGCTATCATCGAGCAAAAAGAATGGGGAGATATTTTTTAAAATTAAAAAATATAAGGTCTTCGAAACCTCTTGCCACGTGACAAACCGTCATCGATCTAGCATTAAAATCAAGTAATTAATTAATTAATTAATCATTGCATATACTAATGGCATAGATCCAGACATCAAGCAACGAGCAGGATATGAAAATTATAAATTTCCGTGCAACTAATTTTTAATGCATAATATCTCCATTAGTTTAATGCAAAGTTGTCAATACTGTTTCGTTTCCGTTCCGGTTTTTCTATTGGAACGGAACATTTTGGTTTCGAAGTGTTTCGGTGTGCCGTTTCGGGGTTGTACTATTCATATATATATATATATTAATTAATTATATATATGAAAAAAATACATATCAATTTAACAAATATAATTAAAATTGAAGATAAATTAATTTTAAATCATACTATACTAATTTTTTTTCAACAAAACTATGCTATTTTTATTTTTAACTATAATAATTTACTTAGATTATTTTTTTTATCTGCTGCCAAGTGGAGAAGGAAAAATATTATTTAATTGAGAATATGCCTTGAGAATATTCCTCTTTTACATATCTCTTTCAAGTTTCAAGTTTCAACTCTCTGCCTGAGTGGAGAATCCTCTTTTACATCTCTGTTTCAAGTTTCAAATTTCAACTTTCAAGTTTCAACTCTCTCCATTCTTCGCTTCCTCCCCCTTCCATCTTTGTGTCTTTCATTTCTCTCCTGCTAGTGACAAAGACAACGACGAAAATTGTAGTTGTGAAAGTTGGCGATGGCAATGACAAAAACTCATCAAACTAAAACACAAAATATTAATCGATTGAGAGAGAGGACTGATGAAGAGACTCTCTCATGAATAGAAGAGATGGGATCGGAAATAAGAATTTAATTGGAACAAGCAGGTGGGATTGTGAATTGTTTTTTGGGTAGATTATATTAATAGAAATCCGAAACCCTAAATCCTTGTCATCTCCTTGAAATCGATGCTAGCGATCGGGAAATTATAAGTTATTAATTAATAGAAACATGGACTGTAATTAAGAGGCACCAGTCTGATGGACTGTCATTCTTGCTTGCAAAAATTTATGCAAAACCATTTTTTTATATACGGTGAAGATGCAATTTGAATAATCTTCACTGATCATTTGTTTGTATCGCTGATTTTTTTCTGGGCTATATATTCAGAATCTTCAATACACACGTACTTTCACTTCAAATTAAGTGATTATTTGGGAGTGTTATCGAGATTGTTTTTAAAAATATTTTTTATTTTTAAATGTATTAAATTAATATTTTTTTTATTTTTTAAAATTTATTTTTGATACCAGTATATCAAAATAATTTAAAAATATCAAAATAATTTAATTTAAAATAAAAAAATCATTTTCTAAAAAATATTTTTAAAACTCAGCGGGTAATTTATTTATACGATGCTCATGTGAAATCCATCTCCACGGTGACGATGCAAACGTACGACAGATCATACATGGAGGGACCAACAAAGGACATGACGATGCAAACGTACGACAGATCATACATGGAGGGACCAAAAAAGGACATGCGATGCTTTTTTACATGTGCGAGACTGCAAGGCATTTGAAATTTTGATTTTGATTCCTTTTTTTCATTTAGCTACGGATGAAATAATCCCAAGTGGGTAATTGAGGGCGGGGGAAAAGATCTTGCAAACGAGATGACAATTGGAGTTAAATAGGGTGCTGTAAGTTAGGTTTTTTAGAGGCTACTGTTAGGTGATAGGAGTGCCTATGAAAATTGTTTATGAAAAAAATTGATTTTTTTTTAATTTTAAATTAATTGTTTTTGGATGTTTTTAGATCATTTTGATATGCTGATGTTAAAAATAATTTTTTAAAAATTAAAAAAAAAACATTTTAATGTATTTCTAAACGAAAAACACTTTAAAAAACAATCGTAACTATACTCCCAAACAGGCATTATATGTTTTAAGAGTATTTTTTATATTTTTTCTTTATTTCAATTTTTTTTTTTTACATTTTAAGATTGTTTGGATGCGCGAATGTTAAATATAATTTATTTATTTTAAAAAATAATGTAATATAAACGTATAATTGCTTGTGAAAGTTTGCTTTTCCCTTCGAAAACTCATGTCTTTCCTCTTAAAATGTCCTTTAATTGCCAGGTCCTTCTCCTTCAGGTGGAAAAAAAAGAGAAAAGAAAGCGGGAAAAACAAAGCATTCAGAAGTTTTGACACGATTTTAATTGCTAAAAAAAGTATAATTGCACCGATAAAATTGAATTAAATGAGTAATAGTTAAATGAAAGTCCAACCTAAAATTAGAAATTGCGATGCTAATTCTCTTGTAACTTAAAATTCAAAAACTATTTAGACCATTTGGAAAAGGAAATAAAGAGGGTAAAAAAGAAAAGAAAACGAGATTGGGAACATGTCATGTGTTAAAAAAACAATCCCTAGATCCCCACTCTATATGCAACGTGAAGGCTGAGTTGACTTTTTTTTTTATTGTCACTGATATTAGATAGTTATTATGGATAATGTATGGCAGCAGTGTAGCAAAATATGAAGTTAATTAATCTCTTAAACCTTGGCAAGCTTGTAAAATCAATTCAAATTTATTGTTTTTATTAGTTTGATCGTGTTTATCAAGTCAATCATAATTTTATTGATTTTCAAGTTTTTAATATGATTTTACAAGTTATATACATGTTGTATGGTTTTACAAGTCAACTCGTGATTTTGATGATATTACCCTTAATATAATAATAAAAAAGTAAAATTAAATAAATTGCAATTATCAAAACATAATAAAATTAATGTTAAAAATAGAATAAAAACACATTACTAATATGATAAATAATGACATGCAAGAGGATGAACAGAGAGAGGGTAAAACGATAGATAAAAGGAGGTGTACCCATATCCTTGCATTATCATCAATAAAAATTAGTTGGACGTCAACGTCAACGCCCCCCCCACCATGACTCTCATCGTCAACGCCACTCTCCTGTTACTAGCAATGCAGCTAGGACCCAATCAGTTTGCCGAGGAGCTAGTGGTCCTAATGGCCCGCATATCAATGCTATATAGCACAGAGAAAGAGAACATTGCCCACTAATAATAGACTTCGAATGGTACGATGTACTTTTAATGCAGCATCACAGGACCTATAATTTATGTAAATAAAGGGGGCATAATTATAGGCTCGTGTAATCAATTCCGGCTTTTGTTTTCAAAAAAGTCAATTTAAAAAATATTTGGTTTTGATAAAGATAATAGCAAGTTGTCGATTTTGATTTGTTTTCGTTGAAATAATTAGTATGAGATAAAAAAATAAGATAAAATAGTGTTGTTTTTAACTCGGTTTAAATTTTTGGTATATTCCGGATTTTTCAGTCAAATATGGATCGAAATGTTCTGGTTTCGTTCCGTATATTCTGTTTTGGTCAAATGGTGTTTTTTAAATAATTAATAATTTTATAATATCAATTATATCTCTTAATCCAGCCGTTAGATTGAGATGAAATTTTACAAGTAGACTCTTGACATATTAATGTATATTATGTTAAAATTTTAAAGCAATCAGAGAATATAATGACCTTGCGAGATTAATGATGATATTCTCGTAATATTATACATGTTCATAATTTTGTTCAGAAAAATTATTGTTTTTTTATATTAAATTGCACAGTTCTAAATAATTTTATTTTTTGATATGAACTATTTTTTAATTAATCAATATATATATATATATATATTAATTAATATATATAACTCCAAAACAGCAAGTAAAACTACTCCAAAACTAAAATATTTTATTTCAATTAAAAAAATAAAACACTGACCAAAATTGAATTGATAGTCTTGGACGATAGCATGTACATGTAGGGTCATACTTACAAAGTGGTTGATGGCCAAATTTAAAAAACGTTCGGCCAGCCCATCGTGAAAAGGGCAGAGGGAGGAAGGTTGGATGCTTTTTTGGTACCGCAGCTGTTGGAAATTAAAAATAATTTGTATATATTTTTTAAAATTTATTTTTTATATTATCATTTAAAATGATATAAAAAACTTGTAAAATTTGACAAGAAGCAAGTTAAACTCACCCCCATACACCCTTTTAACTATTAGTCTGTTTATTTTTGTGTTTCAAAAATATTTTTTATTTGTTTTAAATTAATTTTTATACTAGTATTAAAGTTAATGTTTTAAAATATATTAAACAGAGATATATACAATCCTATACAAGATTGATCATTTGCAGCTTGAAATAATTCTATAAAGAGATGCTCTGATATGGTAATTTCAGCAACCTAAGAAGCAAGCAATTTTATTACGCTTTATAAACTGTAATAGATTTAACAGTGAGTGAGAAAAAAGAAAAAAAAATAGCCAAAGAATTTTTTGGTGTAATTAAAAAAAATAATTAAAAATAAATTTTTCATTCTATGCATTATTTTTAGGTTTTCAATAGTCACGGGAACACAAACTTTAACCACAATTAAAAATATTTTTTAAAAAATTATTTATTTTTAACCTTAATTACAACAACAACCACTATATGTCACGTACACACGTTTTTCTATGTATTACGAGCACTCTTTTTCACTCCAATGACATCACTTGTCATCGATGTTTTTATCAATGGTGCACACTAATTTCTCAACCAATAATATATTTTTTTCCATAAAGAAAGTTCAAGATTTGGGTGCATAAATATAATCATTTACCTAGATCTCGTTATTGGTCATACAAAAATAACAATAAAAAGTCAAATCATAAGTGAGTCATCCAAAAACGCATGCCACACAAGTTTTAATCACATGAAGTGTCTGATTGGTAATATAATTAAAATTATTTTTGAAAATATTTTTTATTTATAAATATATTAAAATAATTTATTTTTAAAAAAATATTTTTTATATCAGCATGTGAAAATAACTCAATATATATATTTATTTTTATTTTTTTCAAAAATATTTTTAAAACATAATGTAAAACAAAGGAAAAACCAAAACATTGAGCCAAAGCTGGAGTCGGGCTGTTTTATATAATTTCCTACCATGTATGCATACATACTTGCTTTTTTTTTTTTGATATATATGGTCACGAACTTAATTAATTATCCGAAATATGTTGAAGTGTAGGTTGTTGTTGATCTGTCTCAATCATACCCCGTATTTTTCTTTTCTTGCTGGCTCAAGAATGCATTGGGAGGCCAGCACCCGTACAGTGGATGAGAGTAATCCAGCATAATGATTGTTTTTAGGTCTAGATTCCTTAACTTTTAAAATTTACTTAATTAATTATCATATTTTATTTTTTAAATAATATTTTTTATAGGTGTAGCCTATTAGATTTCCTAATAAGTCGGGCTAGATATAAATTATCATCCTAAATAAAATATGATTAAATAAAATCAGCAATTGAATAATTAATTGATTTTTATTTGAAGATTAAATACAATATCTAACAAATTGTCATGATCTTCTAAATATTAAAAAATAAGGGTTTGATTTAGTCTTTTAATCACTAATTTCTAGTAAAATTATTATTCATTCATCAATAATATTTTAATTTCCAATACTATAATTATTGATTGTTTGAAATTCTTTTCAAATTTGATTCGACTTCGCTATCACTTAACATGTTAAAGATTTCTATTTTAATGAAGTTTATAATATCAATAAATTTAAAATGTAAAGAAAAAAAACTAGAAGAAAGAGTTGTGGTTTTGTGGAAACTCCGATCGATATGTTTTCTTTAATCATTTATAGTCTTCCAGGTTACTCGGCCATTCTCTTTCTGTGATATCATAATTTCTTGGTGGGTCAGAACCGCCAATAACGGTGCCTTTATGGATGGCTATTTTATACCATGGGTGCATGTATGGCAAGGTGCATGGAGCACCCATGGACATATCTTGGTGAATGTGTGTCCTTGTCCAGGTGCCCGAGCGTCATTTCTGCGACCCTTGAGAGTGGAGAAGAGTACATGGGGTGCCCATGATCTTTTTCTCTTTTTCTTTTTTCTTCTCTCCTCTTTTCCTCTCCCGAAATTCAATGTGGCCATGAGTGGCTCAATTGTCAATCTGTGACACGTTTCATCCACTCGTGCAAAACTTAATTGCTTCGCGGCTGCTATGATGTTTTTAATGAAAAATAGAAAACGTGGCGGCGCATTGTTGCTGTATTGCAAACACTGATTACAACACACTCTAAATAGAGTAAATTATTAAGAAATTTCACGGAACTAAATCTAATCCAGAAAGGTATTGTTTTCCGCTCTAATTAAAATTATGAAAAACTTTATTTATTTAAAATCTTCA
The DNA here is from genome assembly GCA_025169955.1 of Salix arbutifolia. Classification (NCBI taxonomy): domain Eukaryota; kingdom Viridiplantae; phylum Streptophyta; class Magnoliopsida; order Malpighiales; family Salicaceae; genus Salix; species Salix arbutifolia. Next base: position 7,939,247 of record CM045902.1, read on the forward strand.
TCGAACGGATTAAAAAACTTCCAAGACTTTTCCAAAGATCAGATAAAATAATCGATTCATAATAGTAATTTAAGAAGCTTCTCGTAACGATAAGTAGAATGTGACGTCATATACCATGCCGGACGAAACAGCATGCGTTTCTGGACTTTTCTCCGACATTCTAATTATTGAAAAATGAAAAACTGTGAATTGCCGTCTTTTCTTTTCAAAAACTGGATTTGTGTGTTGATTTCAGATTAAAAAAAATATTTTGGTCGTCATAAAAACTTTCATAGATTAATTTGAAATATCAAAATCTTTTTTTATTCATATTTAAACAACAAATTATCAAATCCCATTTTTTATTTCTAAATTGTAACATTGATCCTTCAATCGAATTAAAAGGCTTCAATTTATGTGATGGAGGTTGAAATAAGGTGGTTCTCGACAGCAATTCGGTGTTCCCATGTTTTTTTTTTTTTTTTAATATAGACATATTTTAATGTTGACATAAAACATAGGTAAATATAAATAATAATTATCATTTTATTATTTAATATACATATAAATACTTTTAATATATTTATTAATAATTTATTTTTTAGTAATTAATAAATACTCATTGAATACCCGAAACCTGATAAATAATTTAAAATATCTAATTTTTTACTCATGGATAAAAAATAGAATATCAATATAAAAAATCCAACACAAGGAACTCATTATTGCCATCCTAAAAACAATCGCATAGGTATAAATAATTAACCTTATGAGTCTGTTTGGAATATCGGTTGCTATTGTGGTTGAGGTTGAAAAAAAACAGTTTCATGAAAAATATTTTTAGCTGCGGTTCATAACTGAAATTGAATTGTGGTTGAGGTTTAATGAAAAACAGTTTTATGTGCTTGGTTATTATACTTTTCATATTGTTGTCAACTTGTGAAATTACTTTAAATGACACACACACAGAAATATATATTGTTTTTTAAAGATTAATAATCATAACAATAAAATATAATTAATAATTCAAGTAAATTAGATATTTATTTTTATTCTCCCATTAAACTACTTGCAATTTCTTCACGAACTAAATTGATACGTTAATGCCTCTGCGATCCTTTGTTATTTGATAGATGAACAACATCTGGTAACAATATTATTAGTAACAACATCTGCGATCCAGTTGTAGAGATAAAATTCTAAGGCCAGATCCAGTTGCAAGTTTCTGATTCATAATCAATCGAAAAACAATAGGGTTGTGAAGTGAAACGAAGTCTCGTGCTTTTTCCATTCATAAAGACTAATCTATATCTACATTTTTTTTAAAATATATATTTTTTAAAAATCAAACTAGGTCTGACCCAACTAAATGGGCTGGCCCAGACAAGTGGGCCCAAAATACCCAACTCTCCTGGACTTGGGCTGGGCCAAGAGGAGGTCCAGCCCAACCCAAGACTTAAGAGTGTTAAAAAAAACACAAAACGGTGTGTTGTGTTCATGGTGAATTAATTCACGAAGTCACTGTTCACATAACACGTGAACAGTAACATGGCCGACTATGACGAGAGGGTCATCGACCGATATCGACAAGTAGAGGAGGTTGTTCTTCCTGTGGTGGTGACGTAGAAAATGGTGCATGTGGTGGCTGGGAGGAGGGTCTAAAGGTTGTAGTTGCCGCCGCCGCCATTGGTTTTGCTTACACTGGAGCTGTCGTGACTGTGGAGAGAGAGAGAGAGCTGCCGTGATTGTGGAGAGAGAGAGGGAGGGAGCTACCTTGGATGTGGAGAGAGAGAGAGAGGCAGTGGTAATGATTGTGGAGAGAGAGAATGACCGCTGATGGAGGTAATGAGAGGAAGACAACGGTAATGGTGTCAATCCTAGTCCTTATGCGATGGACATGACAATAGAATTATGAAAGCAGTGTAATGGGTGTTCATCTGTTATGAATACAACTCGTGTAAAAAATGACGGGGTGGCGTGTTATGAAAAGCATCTCATAGATATTTTTTAAAATACAGTGCAACCGCAGGTTTTTGGGTGAGACCTACAGTAAAAAGTTAAGGTCCCGTTTGGTTAAATTATGTTTGGCTATGTGGTGAGCCTCAACCACATATCACACTGCAGAGTCAAACACCCACTGTATATGGTAAAAAAAAAGAGTAAAAAAGATAGAGAAAACGCTTGTGATGAAGGAAATCTAACTAGCAAACCCTCCTAGCTAGGTTCTGGAATCCAACAACCGATCTCTCAAGGGGACCCGACAAGGGATGCAATTGAGCTCCTGGTGGCGACATCTAACCTATCCGTATATCCGCGATTTCTCCCTTATCCTCAATTTAATTACTGAATAAATAAATAAAAATCAAAAGGAAAACTGAAAAGATAATATTGATTAATGTGTGGCTAATTATAAACTAAATGCGCTGGAACAATTAGATTCATGAATCAAGGCGGGCCCGCCCGCCCGTATTCGAGTATCCTATTAGATTGCTAGCGGGTCAATCAGGAACCTGCAAAATCAATATTTTAGACGAAGAACAAATAAATAGCATTTGACATTTGAGAAATAAATCAATCCATGATTATTAAAAAACTACTTTCTAAAAACTTTTCTTTTCCAAACAAACAAAGGCTATGAACAAAAGTAAATTATTAAAAAATAAAATTTTAAGGCTGCAAATTATATAACCCCAGAAAAATTGAGGATGGATGATTTTGCGGTAGGAAATGATTGTTTGCGGTGAGTCCCACCATGTGCATGCACTATGTACTCGAGCCCTAAGGGTTATAATAATATAAATATATATATATATGGTAGTATTTATATAAAACACATAATATTTATCATTTTATATACATGTACATACTTCAAATATATATATATATATATATTAATTATTTTATTTTTGAATGAATAATAAATAATAATAGATAGTGCATACTCATTGGATAACTAAAATTTTATTGGGCAGTTTATAGATATCTAAAATTTCTACCCTATTAATGATAAATAAAAGATAGATATGAAAAAATCTGATCTACGGCTGCATCATATATTAGAGGAGTCAATATAACAGTAGAAGCTAAAAATTACAGTTAAAGTACATAAACGAAACCTGGATCACAATTTGTTATTTAAGACTGCACTTTCTCTTTGAATGTTTTGTTTTCTATTTGCCAGCGACCATCTCATCTCAGAGACGCTTCAGGTCCAGTTCTTGGAATTGGCCCAATGGTAATTGGGCCTATGGTCCCCAAGTCTATTAACATATCCAACACTTTGATGAAAGGGGAAGGTAGGCCCTTTATATAGAACTGGGCCGGGTTTCTTCTTTATTCATATTTTATTATATAACAAATTAAATATTCATATTATATTTATTTTATTTTGGGTATCTACGTGAGTATCCATTAACTTTATATATATATATATGGAGTAGATTTCATGTTAAATTTAATAATATTCATGTTCATTAGTAATTATATAAAAAAATATTCATTTAAATTTAATTATATTTAATTCATCACTCATCAAATAGCTTGATTATCCAAAAAAACATTATTCATTCATATTAATATCTATTAAGCTCGAATTAAATCGTCATCACCGTTTATGAAGATTCAGTCAAATTAATGAAAGACGGGGAACTATCTTGTATAGTGATTGATTTTTTTCGTTACAACAGGCGGGCTAGAACTTGTAAAGTACATGGGCTTGCCTAAAATTAAAATATTTTCTATCCTATTTCGAATTAATATAGAAATAAAACTCTTTCGAGCAATTTCTCTCTCGTTGTATATGAAGCCCCTGTTTGGAAGTGTGTTGCAACCAGTGTTTGCCAAAAATTTGATTTTTTTCCATTTTAAATGAATATGTTTTGGTGTTTTAAGATCATTTTGATGTATTTCGGCACGAAAAATATTTTGAAAAGCTACCGCAATCGCACTCCCAAACAGGCCGGAAGTTAGAAAATGTATTGTGCGCCCCAATTTGCTCATAGTTATCGATGACTTATTAACAAACTAGTTGGTTTAAACATAAAGTAAACTTATTTCTCTTATGATTATCAAATACAAATTAAAATACTTACTGAAAAAATAATCTTGTATTATTTTAAGCCTTATATGAGAACAATAACTAACCAATTTCTAAGACACAATAAGGGCAGTAAGTGCTTTTAATCAAAGGTTGTCAATTCCGTTTCAGTACACACTTTGTTTTTTCAATTGGAACATAATGTTTCAGTTTCAGAGTGTTTCGACGCTCTATTTCAGGATTGTATTGTTTATGTATATATAATTAATTATATTTATGAAAAAAATATTAATTTAACAAAAATAATTCAATTTCAAGATAAATTAACTTTAAATTATACAATACAAACACAAAATCAAACAAACATAATATCAAAATTAATTTTGAATTTTTTTTAGTTTAAATGCATATGAAATGTTTCTTAATCTAAATATGAAATGTTTTTGGGCAATGTTTGAAATTATAGTAGTATTGTTTCAAAAAAAAAAATATTGTTTGAAATTTATTTTTTATACTAATATATTAAAGCAATTTTAAAAAATAAAAAATTGAAAAAACAAAGTGGGTGTTTGGTAGTGAGTTTCGATCGGAGATGGCAAAAAAATTATTGTTTTGGTGTTTGGTTAAGGCAAAAAAGTTCAATTTTTTTGGCGAGTCACATATGAAAAAATGGATGAAACTCCATTTCATGAAAAACAGCAAAGTATCTATTGAAACAGAATTTGCTGCTTTTCATGATTCTCGTTCCCGTCCCTCAAACTCAACCAGAAGACACCACGAGGAAGATCAGGGAGGGCCTAGAGTGGGGAGGGAGTATCAGAGGAGAGGAGAGGAGAGGAGTGGGGTGGGGTGGGGGGGCGTATAAAAACTTAATTGAAATATAAATAAATATATTAGAATGAGATCACAATATAATTTGTCTCGCAATCCTAATTTTGTTTCAGATGATATTTTACCAAATGTTGTTTCTCAATCAAATAGTCAAGGATCGCAGAAGCTTTCACGTATAAATGTGTGTGTATATGTCTATGCCTTTTAAAGTAATTTCACAAGTTGAAAGCAATATGAAAAGCTTGGGTAACCAAACACTTGAAACTGGTTTTCAATAATCTCAAACTCAACCATAGTTTTAACCAGATACTTAAAAAATTATTATGAATCGTAGTTATAAGTGATTTTCATGAAACTGCTTTTTAAAATCTCAACCACAAAAGCAAAAGCAATATCATACACTACCTAGGTTCGCATCCCATCCTCCAAAAAGCCCTCCATCTCCTCCTATGCAATCATCTCACTACCCACCAAAATTAGCTCCCATCTCCCTCTTAAATAACAAAACCATCTCAAGAAATACATATCTCAATCTACTCTCTCTCTATCTCAATCTGCTCTCTCTCTCTCTAAAACAATGACGGCCACACCATCAATTCGTGAGGAAAATGTTTACGTGGCAAAACTCGCCGAGCAAGCCGAGTGTTATGAAGAAATGGTGGAGTTATTGGATTATTTTAACGGAACATGTGGAGTGAGAACGAATTGTTTCGGGCAGAAAATCCAAAATGGATTGAAATTTTAAATAAGGTAAAAACTGCTCTATTTTATCTTGTTTTTTTAACTGACACAAAACATTTCGATTGTTTCGGACGAAACGAAATAAAATCGACAACACTGCTTTTTAGTGGGGAGTTGTCAATATTTTTTAATATTGGATGATCTTTACCAAAAAATAAAGTGAAGAGAAGATACTAGTTAAATTTTAAATTCGAAAATATACATAATTATACGTTATTTAATTGTGATGAATTGAGATCTTTTATTTAATAAATAGAATATTAACATGTTACTTTTAAATAATTTTTCACAACCAAGGATACGTGGATGGACTGTAGTGTATTGATCGTGAGTTCCTTGCAACTGAGTTTGAGCTCCCAATCTCTGGTTATCCATGTGATTGTACAAAAAGAAGTTGAGACTTAAATGACTCGGCTTGGTTGAGATGAACCAACTTTGATCTGTGATGGTTGAATTTAGAGACATCATTACCAATGAAATAAGTTGGTTGGAAAGTTCTAGAAAATCCAAAAGAAATTATAGGAATTTCCACTTACATTATGTGAATCATAGATGCAATTATTAATTCAATCATAGATGAAACTAACAATGGTTTATTATGTTGTTGATTCTTATACCCATCTATGAAATTACCAATGAGATAACGACAACATTTTTTTTGTTTGGCTTACTTTTATATTTGTAAACTCATCAATAATTATATTACTATTGGAAGGACCAACTAAATAGAAATAACCTATGATAGTATTAAAACTCATTATATCAACTAATCAGACAAACTAAATTCTCATAAACATAATCCATGTAAAAGTCTGAATCTTAGTGACATGACTAGCACCCAACAAGAACATTCCTAGCCAGAGTAAGGTATCCTTGAGATGATTCATGTGTCACATGGGAAAAACTCTTCTAATTGGAGCGTAAAGAAAATTGATGGCATTGTCTCTTGAAATCCCAGCATAATTTGGTGGCAACCCTCGAAATTTACAGTGGCATGTCTAGCTAGAGTAAATTACGGCATGCTAACTCCATCTCTGATTTTGATTTCTAGCTTCACGTGATTTTCTTCACACCATCACAAGTTTGTCACGTTGCTTTTGTTCGTCATCGAAACATTTCTTGGGGACTTGAGCATCTATTTATTAAAGTTTGATTTTTTAAACTATAGTGCTTCTCCTTTTTTCCTTGATTCTTGTAACAGGGCTACTGTGCTATTAAATCTAATTAATTAAAGATTGTCTTGGCCGGAGACATTCTTGAAATGATCACCATCCCGCTGTCCTGTTCCTCTAAGAAGCCATCGTTGGTGTAACCCTACATTCCCCCGAGTTCAGAAACCATGAGTCTATATAATAATGAACTTATAAATAAATTGTTTACTCGTGAAACTAGAGTAGCAGTACTCGACAAATGAACACAGTCAGTTTCTTCTACTGTACTTGAAGCTTTCAAGAAATAACGATTTCTACTTGTATAGAATAATGGTTAACTTTCCAGACGATCGAGGGGGGTCAAAATTTGGATCTCTATTGCAGAAATAACCGATGGGTGTTCCTATGTTTCATGACCTCGAATCACATCTGAGCAAAGTTTGAAAAGTGACGTTTAAATCATTAAATTTAATTTTTTTTTTTGTTATGTGAAGTTCAAATCAATATATATATATATATTATACTACTCTTATCTTCTTGAGATCAGAGGTGTCATGGAATAATAACTACTCTGATGATCTTCTTTCAACTCTATCATCCTATGAATGATCAGTAACTGAGAGGTACAAACCAGGCACCAGGGCTGGGAATGGAGGACACTAGGAGGAAAGTACTACTGGGGACTGGCCCGAGGCCAAAGATCTTTTTCGTTCTTTTTTTTTCTTTAGTAGGGGAACAAATCTGTAACCCTACTTGAGATTTCATACTTTGCAAGGTTTGGACTCTACTCTTATGAAGTGCGACGGCTACATTTATATATATTTCAAGCAAAAGTGAAATATTTCTTGGTTATTTATTCATATTCTATTCAATGGCAGGGAAAAAAGAAGAAGAATGGCTTATGGGAGACCATAGACTTGTAATAAATCCCGGCCACTTCACGAGAACCAAAAGATAAGAACCAATATTACAAAATTGAGGGTTCCCTTCTAGCTAAGCCATCAACATATATATAATACCCATATATCCTGGCCATTGCTAATTGTTTATCCTTTATATATGCATGCTTGCTTTCCACATGTGTGTTTTTTCAATCTAAGAACCTTCTATCTCCTATACCAAGTGTGTGTGTGATGTGTGTAGTCAAAGTTGTAGAGACCATTAATCTCGTTTTTGTGAAATACTATATTATTAGACAGCTATAACTAAGGTTTTTCTATTGTGAATTGGTGGCGTCCGATGTGGTGGTCCATAATCCATCACCGCAGCATCCTCTTGTACTTCGTTCTCACCGGAATCCATGGCTTTCTCGACATTATCGGAACCAAATCCTACTACTGATAGTGCTCGCCTTGTTGAATATCCCTACATAAAAATAAAAACGTCATAATTTCCATGTTATATATTTTGGTGTGAGACAATTCCTTGGATTCATTCTTCAGTATATATGTCCATTAACTATATATGTGATCACAACTTCAGTGATGATCAATTTCATATCTCTAACATAGTAGTTAGTAAATATCAATTATTGTGAGAGGTCGCTCAATTTTTTGGTGGATATGATCTATCTATCTATCTATAATGATGACGACGACTGCTATTGATGAGTTATTCTTTTTCCTTTTCTATGAATGAAATTTATCAAAAAACATTTATAATAGCCAGGATAGCCACACCAGACACCAAAACTGATAACAAAACATGTGCTATACAGTTTGCACACAGCACAGATTTTATTTCAAAAATACTTTACTAATCAATTTCTACTGCTTCATGCAATGTAGCCCCACTAATGCTAAGAGGCATCTGTAGATAATCATTCATGGATCATTACCTCTATATTCGTTGCCTTCAGCGATTCCACAAAGGCATTAAGAGACTTAAAAATCTGACCACCTGCACGTTCCATTTCTTTCAGAAAATAGTGTTTGAAAGATACTACTAATTAATGACTATAAGAGTATCAAACAAACAGCATCAGAGACAATAATGGATCATATAGTAGATTTTTTTCTGTCCAAAACTGGGTGAGAAACAAAGCGATATAGGGGGAGACTAGCTGTGGTTATAGCTAGGCGAAGAGCAGTAGTAAAATAACAATCTTACTACTTTCTTAATTGTATAATAAAAGTTCAAAAGGGTAAATATATAAGAATAGCTTCAAAAAGAAAAGTAGCTTCTCAAATCTGTATTGGTTAAGGACTTGCTCGAGCTGTATGGAATGGGTGCGTGTCTTGGATTCAACAATTGCCATTTCTGCTCGATCGATCGGTGTAAGTAATTTCATGTTTTGCCAATGTTCCTGGCCGGCTGCGGAGTTTGGTCTGATCGGCTTTTAGCTAGCACAGGCAAGCAGCTGGAGGGCTTAATTACATATATGTATCCGGGGAGAAGTACATGGGGCTATATAACTTCGTTATCAGATAATTCAAAAACAAATTGTGGGCATAAATGCATGATGTAAGTTTTAAAGAGGGAACTGATCAGTTATGAGAAGGTGTTCGTGTTCTAGGCATAGCATAATCTGACTGGAACCCAGGAATTTGACGGTGGTTCTGGTGAGGCGTATACCAAGAAACTGAAACAAGAGGCTTGATGGGATTTTGATCATGACCTGAACTTTTGATAATAGCCTTTGAATCCTTTGATTCTTGAGTCATAATTGCTGCACCAGGAGCGCTACTCTTTTCACTGATGCCCTCTCTATCATTAGTACTTCCAAGAACTGTATCCGTGCTGTGTTCAGCTTTCTCTCCAACCTGCATGCACCAGGCCCCAAAAAATTAGATTACACGCACAGAAGGTGAACGCAATATCTGATCAAAGGATCCACGAAATATGTTGTACTGTACCAACCTTGGCAGAGAACAAGACTTTTGTATGAAAACCCTCTTTCACTACCCCAATATTTCTATCATTACACATTGCATGCATGGAAAGAGACAGGAGAAAAACGAAAAGTGATGGTTTGAAGGTGTACATGATTCGTAGAGAGACAAGAAACTAGAAAGATACAGTTATTTAGCGAGTGGGAGGTGATTAAGAGGTGCTTGAGATATTATATGTGCGTGTTATGCGATGGAATTTAGAAGACTACGTACGTAGCTATTTATATTGGTACTCTTCTCTCTATTCATATTTATATTTGTGACTTTGCTCATTAAATTTCGTAACTATTGATCTATCCCTTGGTAAAATAGCTAGCAACAATGATCTAGTCCCTAATGTAGTTTTTATTAGAGAATAATATAAATCATATTTTAAATCTTTAAGTTTTTAGATGAGATAATTACTTAACAGTTTTAAATAATTGGTGATCAATTATCTCCAACTTCTAGATTAATTAAACGAACTAACAAAATCAAAAAGTAAAAGGCTATAATGTAGAGTCATACGAGTAAAAAATTACCATGGGAGAAGCAAAAGATGTGCATGTAAGTGGAGGAAGTCAAAAAGATGTGCATGTAAGTGGATATAGGAAGTCAAAGTGTTAGGAATTCAAAGCTATAGAGCTGATGAACCTGCCCATTTGTTAATTTCTTAATATCCCAATAACAACAAATCTTGTCGTCTGATCTCATCCCTGTGGCTCCGTGTTTGTAGCTCTTGCCCACTATGTTGCCTTGACGTTACCATTCTAGAAATTTGTATGCAATTTTTAACTTTTACAGCATTGCAGCAATAATTATACATGCAGGCATCGAAAAGGTTGGTTGTCTCCCGAAGTACTTCGAAGGTATTATAAAACTCCGGGAATGGTAGATATTATAAAAACTCGGGAAATTAGGAGTGATATGCGGCCTGTGCCTGTAATTAACAAAGGGCTTCAGCTTTACAAAAGCATTACATGAATTAGATTATCACTCGTATACACTCACATTATTGTAGTGGCTAAATGGTAAGAAGTTTCTCTCAACTCTAAATCATTTTGTAAAAAAGAAAAATCAGAATTGACCTCCTGCAACTTTTATCAACTTGAAATTGGATGCTTTTATTAGATTTTGTTAGGTTATGAAATTTGTTCAAATTGAACTCTTGTGATAATTTTATGAAACATTGTTAGTGCGGCGATTAAATCCAACTGGCATAATGGAAATGGAAGACATGACCATTTGTTACTGGGATTTGCATAGGGTAGAGGCGGACAGCATGAAACAGTACTTCGTGAAATGCAGACAATTTCATCAACAAAGAACTACGCGGATGCTAAACACAACTGGCTGCAAAATCTCGATTGAAAACTAGCAATTGATGAGATGCTTTAGAAGTAAATCATTGAATTTCCTCAGAATCTAACCGGAGCTACTCAGATCAAACAATACACATTATTAATAATTGCACACTGTGTAAACAGAACAGAGCAGTGCAGCTGCATCCTTTGTAGCTTGGAGAAAATTGACTTGATGTGGTAGATTCTCTTCAGGCTCGTAATACATATACCTACCTCAACCTGTCCATCTATTTATATGTATCGCACTTTATTTTTCCACAGGAAACTGAGAAACTAACACTAAATTGTGCCTTCTTCCTCCCCTTTTCTTTTCCCTCGCAAGTACAAATGACTTGGCATGTACATCTATTGAAGCTTATAAGTATTTGAAAGGGAAAGAGTGCAATAAGAAGAGAGCGGCCTAGGGTGATCGGCAAAAGCTTGCACAACCCAAAACTTCAGTGACACTCTGCGTATATGGAAGGACAGGTTGACTGATGAGCACATGAAACCATTACAGAATATTCATCTCACATTTGCAGAAGATTATTTACAGTAACGGTAGCAGAATTTGTTCGCTGCAAGTCCTGCAAGGTTTTGATGCATTGGATTCTTAATTAAACAACTATAGAATACTATATTAAGAAAATGAATAGCTTCAAAATGTAATACATGCATACCAAAAAAGTTGGGAGTCCAGAAAATATTTTCCACACTATATCCGATCTCCTAATTTATAAGTAGGAAAATGCTCCAACCCTAATTCTTTTAAGTCAACTTTCAATCTTACAGGTTTCCAAAGCAGACATCTAACACTACAGTACTGAAGACTAGCAGCAGAATGGAGATGTGTTGCATAGCATCATCACAAGCAGTGGAGCAATGCAGAAGATGAGGAAACCAGTGCAAAAAGAAGAAAAAGAAACGCGCAAGGAAAATGAAAATGACGAGTGACAACTTCACATACTTCATAACTAACCACACAAAAGCTCACGCGTGACAAGGAGCAAATGAATAGCCTAGGGACATGTTAACAAAAGTAAATCCAAACAGTACCTGCAGTATCAACTCATCTGAAATGTGGGGCAAAACCTCCCGCACTGTCTCAGCCATGGCAAGTATGTTTGCTATGCTGTCATTTGTGGTGCGTGATGTGGTCCTCATATGTAAACCACCAGTGTCACCAGGGCGTCTTCCACCAGCAGCAGGAGGGATGAAAGTGGTAGATGGAGTTGCGTGCGAGGGATTCATTGGCCAAAGGCTCCAAGCAGCATCTTCAAGGGCAGTTTGTGCATAAGTTTCTCCCACAGATGCAAGATGCCTCATCACCATCTGAACTCTACCCAATCCAACTGATCTCATAGCTGTTGAGGGACCAGCCCCATCTGCACCTTGGCTGGGCCACGTGGGTAGCCAGCTTGAATCCAACCCTGCACTTCTATGGTACAAGAAAGGGGGAGATCACAATCATTTATGGAAAAAGTGGCACCAATATTTGAAATCACAATATATGCAATGACTATTTGCCATTTCACTTAAGATTGAATGTTTTTTATAAAAGAGACAGACTCAGTTAAACTGCGATTTGAGCCAATAACATATTAGGATTTAAAACTTGAGTCACCATTCCAGGTTATCTGAACTCTAAAGTGTACCATCTCTTTTGCCTCCACCTACCTCTTCGGGTAGAAGGAAACTTGTATGTTTTGAAATTTACTTATATCTGTTTTCTAAAGCATAATGTTAAATAGCAGATAGTCCACTGGCTCTAAATTTCGGAAATTCCACAGCCACACAGCCATCTTAAAGGGAGAGGGGGGGGGGGTGATTATTTTTCAGCTAGAAGCAGGCAATCAAGAAAGACTGATGATCAAAGGTAAGGGTCTCTTACCTCCAAGGGCTGCCTTCCATAGAGTTCCGAATCTGGTTAGGGAATACTCCAGCAGGCAGCACACGACCTGGAGCGTTTTGCCGATCATGTCCTTCATTTATTTGATGAGCAAGTTGTTCATCTGTTAGAGCCTCTCCAGTTCGAGTACTTGCTTCATTTTCATGCCTGTCTACAAAAAGTGGCTTCCGACAAGTGGGACAAGAGTATATCTCATTTAAACCCTGATCCAACCTGGCATTATTGAGCAATATTCAGCAATTATTGAGCTCATACACACTAAATTGTCAAAGAGAAGTGCACATAAGTGAAAAGATTCAAGCCATACCAAGATCTCAAGCAAGCAAGATGAAATATGTGACTGCAATGCAGCCTTTTGGCCTTAGCCATAGGTTCCTGTCATTAGCCCAATTCATTACACTTAACAATCTGATTGAAAACTAAAAAGGAAGCAGAAATGAGTAAGCATACCCTACAGATAGCACATTCATCATCATATGCTCGCAGCTCTTCAGATGTTGCATCAGGAAGTGCTGCATGAAGGGCACCTAAAGCTATTCTAAGCTTGATGAATCCTTTTATACGCTTTATGATAGAACTTAGCAATGCCTGATCAAATTACCAGAATACATCAGATCAGTGGGTCAAAATAAATAAAATCATTCATTTTAAACGGTTCCAAATAAAATGAGGAACAAAATATTTACACGTATATTCAAAAAGAGGACTGCATCCACAAGATGAAACGCCACACCATGAAGCCACCAGATATGCACATAATGGCCAAGTGCCATTAATAAGGTTGCCATGTCTAGCGAAAAACCCAAGTTCCGGATAAGAATGCCTTTCCACTCCAACATTGAACCTGCAGTCGCACTCCTTAATCAGGAAAATGCCATCACATTAAACCCACTAGAAGCATGGTAAAGTTGGATAAACTGGCTAATATATAAAATAGGACCACCAACCAGCATCATGAAAATCATATCTAAAGTACCCTTATAGCACACAATTTGATGACCGTGGAAGAAGCAGTTTTACTTTGTGGCAAAGGGCATTGATTTACGTATGGTCTAAGCGGAAAAAAGGAGCACTCTTTTGGTTGAAGAGCTAGGCACTAAAAAATATGCAGTATTGTTTTCAATTAAGATCTTTAAGCTAGTTGACCAATTTTTGTCCTTAATCAGCTTATGATCAGTAAATGTTAATTCATACATATACACTATCTGTTACCCTATAAAGAACTTTCTATTTATTTATTTTGTAATTACACATGCATCCATGTGATTTCAAGAGAAGACAAAAGTCACTGGACAACAAGTGTGAAATGCAGATAAAATGCAGCATTCACAAACATTGTAATTGCACGCTACAAACATGATTATCTTCACTGTTTTAGATTTCTACAATAAGTGTTGAAAATTTTTGCATTGCATTTTGGAAATTGGCTTTGTTCAGGCAGCATCTTTACTTTGTGCCTGGTCTCCAAGGTGAATTGCCCTCTATAGTATACTGGACATATTAAAAAAAAACTGCAGCCAACCAACCAAGTCAATCTAGGATACTGACATTCATGTAGCAGAATAAAAGTTCAGCAATTACCTGCTCTCATTGCATCAAAAAACTTGAACCTTTGACAATTTGTGCTATTCCCAGCTGAATGATGGAGCCAAATCTCAAGCAACTGAAATCCATGAACCAGCATAGCCTACAGAGAATATAACCTTGTCAACATGTGCTATGGTCTCACTGATATTTATATAACCAATTAATGTACCAAACTATAAAATATGTTCTTCAGACATTACTTGCATGGTCTCAAAAGCAATACTGAAAGGCTCAAAGAACAACAGCAGAAACATGGACAAGCCTGTACTTCTGTATATCACGAAACACATCTTTATCCTGTAACCACCACATGTTGTAGAAATAAAGTGATTCTCATGATTCAATCAACAAAATCAAATGTAAACAGCTTCCACAGAAAAAGCAAGTTAAGCAATTCCCTCATATGCAACCATGTGTAAAATGTTAGAATTAGAATATTATCACCTTCCCCATATAGATCTGTTATTTCAAAAAGATAAGTTGTTTCTGATACAGGTGCAGCCCCTCATGGGCCCCTCTCAGAATTTAGGAACAGAATGTTTGAGGCAAACAGAGAAAATAAGCATCCTAATCCACCTCTGTCTCGGTTAGGCAACCATCATGACCACTCCCAACCACTTCTCCAAAACCACCCAATCCATTTCCACCGACACAAGGTTAGCACCAATTAATAAAAGGAAAAATAATTTCATATGTGAAATGACAAAAACGTTCTCTCTTAATTGAAACAAGTGGTGCTGTGCTCTGGTCTTCTACTTCCCAATGTGGTGTCCGATCCACAAATGTACATTATTTTTATAGCTTTTACCAAAAGTCAAATTGTACTATCCATTGCAGATATTTCAAACAGTGATGAGATCAAGTTCTCATCAAGCTTTATTGCCACTATCATAGAAGGAAGGGCAAGAAGTGCATTTCCAAGATCATGTTTATCGATAAGAGATTAGGTTAGCAAAGAATACCAGAAAAAGTCTACAGATAGGACCAGCAACAAAGCTGAATAAACACGAAAATATGTCCATGGTGTTGCAGAAGGAGATGCATTCAAACGTTCAAGTCGATCTCTAGCTAATGCTTGAAACATCTGCACCACCATGCAAAATCCGAGCAATTTTATTACTTCGATGATGAAATTAAACAACAGGTTTTTATTTATTAAAAAGCACTGCCACCAACCTTTAAAGAGCATAGAACAGTCAACCAAATTGACCAGAGACCTGTTTGTGAAATTGTTGGTGGAATAACCAGTGGCAGAAAGGTTCCCTGTGCAATATTCATAAAAAACACAGCAATCACAGAACTACAAACACAGATTTTCAACGGAGTAACTAGACTTATCAAACTTCAATTCAACAATACCCTATTCCCAACCAACAATCAAATCATCAAGAGAACTATTACTTTGCCCAAATTCAAAACATTTATCAGCCTGCTAACCAACATCATAGCCTGACAAACAGATTGCAAAATAGCAAGCCCAAATGATTTTTTTTTTTAAAAAGAAGCAATTGGTAGATATTCTTGTCTCTGAGAAGTTGGTGGAGCAAAATTTAGGAGAAAAAAGGAAAGCTGAACCAACACTTAAAATCAACTTGTCTTATATGGCCTTCTTTCTCATTATTTTAGCTTGTTCGATAAATCATGACAGTAGGCCCAAGAAAGAATTACAACAAACTCGAAGTGCAAACAGAGCTAATACAGTGGTTTGAATGAAGTAGGCTGTCCAGTACTGCAGTGACTAATAAAAAAGTTACACTTTCCATCTAGACACTTGGTAAGGATACTTACCTTGTAGATAGCATAATTAAGAAGACGTTCCACTAGTTTTCGAGTTTCAGAAGAGTATAGCTCTCCAAAGAAAATAGTCTGCATGTTCAACAACAAAACCAGAACCATCAAAGCAATATCTATGAAGGAAAGTAAGTTCATCAAAATGATAACCAACTAGTAATCAAAGGCACAATTCCATATTTGAGCTATTTTGCCCAAGTGATCTGGGCTAGACACTGTATTAAAAAAAAGGCAGGAAACGTGTAGGAGATTGATGTAAACAATGCTATCTATGTTAGTGATGCCACTTGCAAGATCTTGAGGCTTGATTTCAAATTTGCAGTCCATGGATCCCAAGAATATCATTTCCCAGTTCTAATAGCCTTGAGTTTATATAAAGCTCATCTCTCTTTCTCAAATAAGAAGATTTTCTGGAAAAGAATGATGTGAAAAGTACAGAGAGGATATAACATCAAGTAGTGCAAGTAAAGGCAATCAAATCAGAAGGACTTCCTGTTACATATCTGACTTTGAAAACTCCCCTGAATTTCTCAAAGCAATAAATCATAAGGAGACCAAAAGAAAACATCCTATGTGCACGATAATTGATCATAATGCACACAAGAACAAGATGACATCCCATTTCTTTCATGCAGCAATTTATGTGCTAACTTCTATTCTAAAGCAATAACCCTGTTCCCTTAGACACAATATGCACACCATTAGACAAGCAATAACAACCTAGCAAGCATGCAAACTGAGAAGATGATAGTATAAATTTATAAGAATCATATTTCACCATATTTGTGTCATGACTTTAAACCTAAGTATATCCTCCTACACAAATTGCTCAAGTCACTACATAAATCTCTGAGCTTAAATATTGAGAAATCAATAGTTATAAACCAGAACCCATTTGGAAAAAGTTGAATGGACTCACCTTGAGACAAAGATTGAGTAGTACAAATACATTGAATACAAAATTCACCAACAATGCAATGGTTGCATAAGAACCAAACAGGAGCTCAAGCGCACGGTTGACATTCTCTGAGTTGATAAGATTTTCACCAATCGAACCATCTGATCTCAACCTATCTAAAGACACTTCTGTCCAACATTTTAGACCCACAAAACTCAAAGCCGTGCAGATTGCTGAAATCGCTATATAACTCACACCCATTTGTAAGCTAAGACAGCCGCTACAAGAAAACCCACCTCCCAAAAACTAAAAAAAAAAAACTTACATGCCTCTTCCCAACCAACAGTCACAACTTCACATTAAACCACAAAGAGCAAAACTATCAAGTGATTCGATTAGCTTGAAACTCGAGCCAGAAACTAATAAATTATATTACCGATCAACAACCTCCTCCCCCGCAAACATAAAAACCTGCAGAAAAAATAATTAATCAGCAATCAATCATTAATTTTGAAACAAAAAGATGATCATAAAGTTTTCAGTTTTCATCATCAAGTCAATTTGACTAAGAAAATCCCGAACCCCGTTTTTATTTAGACGGAAACGTTAAGTAAAACAAAATGATCAAGTTTGACAGGGTCAATTACAATTAATCAAACTTACAGCCAAAAATAGGAAGAAGAAAAAACCTAGATTTACATTAAGAAAAAAAACAAGAAGAAGAAGAAGACATTGAGGATCATTTGATTGATTGGAGTAAAAAGAACCTGATTAAATCCAATAAGAAGAAGAAAGTGTTGGTGTTGAGGCTGGGGCTGGGGCATTGGCTGGGTGGCAGAGAGAATAATAAAAAGGGCTATATTTTAAAAGAGAGGGAGAGGGAGAGGGGACTTCTGCGGGAACGAAAAGGCGAAATAAAGCATTCTTGTCAGGTTATTACATCTACTCTGTTTTTTATTCATAAATTTAATAAATCTTATTTCAATACTGTTTGGTATTGTATTTTTAAAAATATTTTTAAAAAATTAATTTTATTTATTTTAAATTAAATATTTTTGATATTTTTTTATCATTTTCATATTAAAAGTAAAAAAAAATTAAAATATATATATTATTTTAATACATTTCTTAATAAATATTTTTAAATCAATCTCAATCACAATTTTAAACTTGCTCTGTTTTTTTTTGTTATTTGAGAATAAATCATATTCTAAAATCAGTATAATCCAAACCAAACTTGAAGACTCAATTATTTATAAGAATAAATCTGAACTATTTCAAAATATAATAATAAATTTAAAACAATTCATGATCGAGCTAAATTCACCAAGAACTCTGTTAAACTGTTTTCTGTAAATCTCCATAGTTCAAACAACATTCTTGATCTAGGCTTTTTCCATTAGATTAACGCGTGGGGGTGGGGTGGTATGGCTAGCTAGATCTAGACCCTCTGTCATCCATATATCTATTCGTGTGATACTTGGATTTTGCTATTCAGAAAGACTCTTGTAGTGTTGAATCTTCGTAGAAGGATGATGTTGCCGTTTTGTCCTTGCCTTGGAGGAGGTATCTCAAAAGATTCTTGTTTTTCATTTCACTTTCTTTCCTTTCTTGGTCAATTTTTAATGGCAAGTTATCCTCTAGATCTTGGTGATGCTTTGATTTGCAACTTAAAGTGACAAAAAAATTAAAATGAAAAAAAAGAGTTAGTGCTTGTGTTGTACTCTTTAGCCATACTAGTAATTTGGGTTGTATGCTCCTAATAAACAAGACACAAACACAAATGAGATCGATAAATACATGAGCTATTCAAAATAAACATCATCACCGTCTACTTAAGACTTTTCACCATGTTATTGAGTGTTACACCACTCATTTCTTCAAAGATTGTGTCTTTACAAAGACTCAAAACACAAACAAAATATTAAAAACATTATAAATCTTGTAATATAAAAAAATATTTATCTTGATGTATGAAATCAAAATTAACCTTTTCAAATATACAATAAATAAATTATTCTAATATATTTTTAAATAAAAAAATATTTTAAGAATCAACGCCGTATACACCCCCGGATGCCAAGATTTACAGCTTACCCCTTTTGTTATTTCTCCCGTTCTCTTCGGCCAGTGTCTGCCAACGCCAACGTCGCCAAGAAAACGCCGGTCTCCTCTTCCTGGGTTCCCGATCTTTCCACCAACCAAGTATTCTCATCCCCATAAAACCCTTATAGTAGAAGCAGCAGCAGTCGAGATGGGGATAATCAGGAGTAGTTTCTCGTTCATAGTAGGAACTGTGTGTGGGGTTTACATTGCTCAAAACTACGATGTACCCAACATCAAGAAGCTTACCACCACTGGACTTTTCATGGCTAAGCTCGTTGAAGAGAAATATCGCAAGCCCAAGTCTCGAAATGACGGCGATGACTAGTTAGTTATCTTCTCAACCGTCCCCAGGTCTTTCGTTTTTTGTAATTCTAGAATTGATGGGTCATAATACACAGTTTGTTGAAAGAGAACAGATATAAAATGGAATTTGATGTTATAAGTCTACTTTTGATCGCTTCATTGAATCTTTACTTACCCTTTTGAAAAATAGATGTCAATTCGAGAATGGATTCTGATTTTTATTGGATCCTTCGAGTTTCTTACAAAGTCTTATGTTTGTTAGCTGTCTTTGTTTGTTTAGAAGGCATAAAGGTACTGAGTGACTCAAATAATAGTTAAGCTGTTGAAGTGGATGTTTGCTGGAGAAAAGGCCTTTAAATTTTATATTTTAGATAATTGAAAAGAAGATGCTTTTGTGGACAAATTGAATAAGTTGGCCGTTGAAGAATTGAAGTGCTAAGTTTGAAGGGCACAATCTATGACTCTATTCTGTGGCGGGTAACTGCCGTACTCGGGCTGGTTTGATTTGGCAATTCAAAATGTAGGTATTGCTAAACCAGGTGCAGATTGATTCCTGTAAGTCACACTATATATCAGTCTGATTTTCATTGCTCGTTTGAATTCCTTGATTATATGTAGTAAATTATTTGGCACCACCATGCTATTGTCTCCCGTAAGCTATATAAGTAATCACTGCTAGGCAGCTGGTATCTCTAGTTGTAACAGGCACAATACCAAAATTGTTGTGTCTGGTCTAAGCTCCTTTTCTACCTTTTCTCCCCAATGGATCTGATCCATAACCATAGGTTCCTGTAACCTTTTTCCTATGGTTTTGAGCCTACAATTATCACCATCCCATTTCATCTTTTTAGTCATTGAAGCTAAAGCCAAGAGTTTTCTGGTTTTAGAAAGTAGTAATCTTGGTTTATATTCACACCACCGATTTCAGCACTTCTGGGTTTAGAAAGTAGTGCAATAGAACACCTGGTTTGTAGTTTATGGGGCAAGTGTCATGGTCATCGTTCACATGGGGCAAAAGGATGCAGTGGATGTCCAAGAGCTCATGAAGAGTTATTTGCATACTAACACTGAGATAATGCTTTAATCCTAAGTCTTAGCCCCATAAATATATGTTTATCTAAATACTCTGACCTTAGGCTCAAAGTAGGATGTTGTGTCTCCTGAGATATGGATTTAAAGGTTGTTGGTCATGCTCATTGCCTTATATGATGCATACGTTTGTGGCCTTTCAGGTTAGCACTAGCATGATTCTAAGGATTGTCAGGTTTTTTGGTTTATTCTCACTATAAAATCTATATCTTATCTGGTTCTTGTGCTTATTCTTTAGTCTGAAAGTAGTTGTTGGTTCATTTCCGAAGACATTTTCTTTTCCAAGTGTTTGGTTGAGTTAATTTGAAGCCTCCAATGCATAGTTGCTGTAGAGTTTGTTAAAGAAAGTGATGCAGGGGACAAGTAGTATCTGTGCGTTCTTATCTAGATTCTGCATGCAAAGGTATTTTTTGTAAATTCTGGACCTGCTTGAAATTACATTAGTCGAGGCTAGTAGTTTTCAGCCTCGTTTTTCTTTTATTTCATACTATTTAAATCTGTTTTCCACTTCTAAACCTCTAGGCTAACAGATTCCATTTAAAACCTTCCACAAATTTTCCCCTGGTGTTTTTCTTTTGCATTTTTCCAATTCGGTGTCACTCAATGTGAAGTCTTGGGGGAATTTGGAAACAATTCCAGACTATTTTTTATTGAATGAAATTGCTGCTCTTGATGCTTGAACTTGCATATAGCTGTTGCAAGCTCAAGACTTTTGACTTGTGGTTTCTAGAAAGATATCCAGAAGTTCACAAATAAGCAAAACCACCAAGTGTCATAGATGGGATTTAAAATGCAGTATATGGATTGGGCATTTAAATACTTGAAGAGAGAAGATGGTTTCATGGGGAAATGTACAAGTTTGATTGAAGTGTATAAAGACATGATCTTTTCACGTTCTATAAATTGTCCTACCTAAGTTGAATCGATTTGGGTTTTCAAACGAGGGGATTCTGACCAAGAAAGTGTTTTGACCTCGGCACAAAATATGATGTTCATACAATTGTGTCTGACCTTGGGTGTTGGACTTTGGTATTTTGTGTCATTTGCCACAGGGATTTGGACTCTCAGTCATTGACAATATTTTGAACAGTGCATGTGTTTTTGGCCTTCTAAGTTAGCATAAGCATGAATTTACACGCGTTTTCACTGTAAAATCTAATCAGTATCTTCTCTGGTGCTTGTGATAACGAGTGAATATACTGGTTGTTCATTTTTTGGAAAATTCCATTTCTTTTATACATTTTCATACAGTAAATTACAGTAACAGGAAGCGTCACACAGTCTCATTTGCTTAGGTTCATTTAGCTCAATGAAGAAAATCGTAGACATCTTTCTGTCATATGATGGTCATATTACAACTAGGAAAGAAAGGGGCGTGAGGAGTATGGTAGCATTTAAAATACATCGTGTTCCATACAGTGCCTCTGTCTTTCGCTATTTGATGAGTTTGAGACAAACAGCCAAGGCTGGGAATGGGCTTCTATGATTCTTTCTACCTATGCGCGGTTTTGTTTTGATTGAAACTGCTGATCAAATTGAAGTGCTGAAATCTTAGCCATGTGAATTATGATCAGCACATTGTTGTCGTTTCTTGGACTTTGTGCGACCCCAAATAACAAACTCCTAATTATGACCCTTAATGGTGATTTATTGTATAAATGACATAATCAGTTGTCTGTTTTGTTCTATTTTGATCAAAACGTTTCATACCAGTTAAAAAATAAGATAAAATAGTGTTTTTTTTACCTCGGTTTTGTTCACCCGTTCTGTTTCGGTCTAATAGTGTTTTTTTTTAAATAATGAATAATTTTACAATATTAATCATATTTCCTAATTATATCAATAAATTGAGATGAAATTTTACGAAGAGTCTCTCGATATATTTATATATATTATGTTAAAATTTCAGAGCAATCAAATAATATAATGACTTTGCAAGATTGATGATGATATTCTCGTTCTATTATACATGTTTATAATTTTGTTCAGAAAAATTATTTTATTGTCTTTTTTTATATTAAATTATATAATTCTAAATAAATAAAAAATTTGGATTTAAACTATTTTTTTGAATTAATATATTTAATTATATATATACATATAAATAGTTAACCCAAAACAGTGCATCAAAATAAATATAAATAGTATAACCCGAAACTTTCAGCAAACAAACCAGCTAACATTTTGAGCTGTGCACGTAAATAACAAAAGTTTTCTATGTAAATCTGGCTCGACTTTTGGTGTTGCTGTTTATTAGTAAAAAATAAGTTGAATTTTTATGACAAACTTGCTCAGTCAAGAGGGATAGAAACCACTTTATTGACCACTTGCGTCCCACAAAACTTCTTATTAATTGATGCACCGGTAGCAGACCAATGTACACGTAATGAAGACTTACCCGAGCTGCCAAGCATCCATTGTGCATGAATTTATTAGATTCATTGTAATGTCATAATATAAATATGTTTTTAGATATTTTGTAAGAAATAAATAAATCAGATTCTAGTCAATTTAACATAATTTTAATTAAATCACATTATTTCAACCCTAACTTGTAAAATTCATAGCAAATTCAATCCAATTTCTAAAATTTAATGATATGGCAAACTTAACAAAAAATTAAATATAATTCATGAGACATTATCAATTGATATTTCTATGCTCAATTGTATTAAATCAAACGCAAATTCATAGAAAATTAATTTAATTCAAAGAAAATACTAAATCCGTCAACTTATCAATAATTCAATGATGCATGTAATTCATCATAATTCACCCACATTTATGCTCTATTGCATGAACATGTGTGCATAATTAACTATATCAAATAAACTTTAATTTAATGTATTCGTAACTAATTCATCATTGATTCAACAAGCTCTAAATTCATCATAAACCCTAGACTCAACCTAAACAATTATTTAATTTCAACTAAACCAAAAACAAATTAATAGCAATAAAATATATTTACCTTATAGGACTGCAATAATAACCACGTCAACAACGACCACGACAATAGTTGCAACAATAAAGGAAACAATGAATTTTCAATACAAAAACATCAAAATGATGCTTAAAGACTAGGATATGTTTGATTTTTAGATTTCTTAAAGGAAAATTATAGGGGACTAAGGGTTTTTCAAGAGAGATGGTGGGTTTTTTTCCGAGAAAGAAAGAGAGAGTCCGTATGTTTTGCTAATACTTGATTTGTTTAAATTTTAATTGATGTTGTATTTATGAAACATGATAAGGTTAAACTATATTACTTCACTAAATCTTTTTAAAACAATATCATTGATGAGAGGCGAGGCGGCTGTTACTCACAGCAATACATGTATGTGCTGGGAAAATTGGAAAGCCTGGAACAAAACGGGCGTTGGAAGGCTGAAGCACATCATTGTTGGAGCTCTAAACAACTCCCTCTTGCTAATTTTTTTTAAAATCAAAAGGATCCTGCAATTGATCATCGGAACCCCGCATGCAAATCAGCAATCAATAATCTTAAGAAGTTCTCAGAATCTTAACAGCCCTTCAGGGTTATGTTACATTGTTTATATTGATATATAACATATGAAAAAATGTACGTATACACACAAAAAAAAAAAGGACAGGAGTAGAAGGACAGACCGTCTTCCCTCCATTTCTTCTTCCTACCTTTATATGTACATGGAGAAGGTTCAAAAACAATCCCCTCTCATCTTCGTCCCCATCAAGCGATTTAGGTCTTCATCCCGATCAATAGGAGTTTCCCTCGTCATTTTAATCTGGAGAGATCGTAAAACACGCTGAAAACCAGTCGCAAATATTGATATAACCCTTGTTACCTCCCTCCCTAAATCACACATCAAATGCAGCTGCTTGTGCTTTTGGTGCAGGAGATCCTTGAGACCTCGATTCGGCAATCTTTGCAGCCACTTCAGCCACAACAAGTCTAGTCAATAGCAGACCTGCAACTAAAGCTGCGGCCATTAACATTGTGAAAACTGCGCTCCAGCTCTTAGCAGAAATGTAACCTGTTAATAAAGGTCCGATTGCAGCTCCGACCGAGCCTGTTCCATCTATGATTGCCGTAACAGTTGCCAGTGCCCTTGAGTTCCCTTTCAAGGAGCTGTGCGTTCCCAAGTCAGCCGAGACGGCTGTTGTTATAAGAGCATAAGGACCGTTCACAAGCATGCCAGTAAGAAGCATGAAACCAATGTTAACACCCAAGGAAAGGTGTCCATAGCTCCGGTAGAAGAAGAGAGCGGGAATGGAACAGTACATGAAGCTCGCCGCTGTAATTGCTCTGGCATCAAGGCGATCAGAAATGTGCCCGGCTAAAATGCCCCCGACCACCCCTCCAACATCAAACAATGTTGACAAGTTCCCAGCAGTTCCATCAGATAAGTACTTTCCGTCAATGGCTGCAATATTGATGAGAATTCATGAGACCTCATCATAGATGCTAATATGCGGAAGAGCAGAAAAAAGAATACATTTCACCAGTTACAAAATGAGAAAAAACAATGTTTTAGATCTAAAATTATGAACGAGTATATTAGGATGTTTAGAGTTCCGACCAGAGTCAGAGAAGTGTCATGAAACCAACGAATCTCATTTTCCCCCTTCATTTTTTAGCACATTAAAGAATGCTACACAAAATCAAAATAAGATAAACAGCCCATTTTACCTGTGTGGCTAATGTAGAAAGGAAGCCAGTAGAGGAAAGTGTAGGCCACCAGTTTGGCAAAAAATAGGCAGAGAGCGAATGGAGCAACTCCAGGTATTTTCCATGCTTCAATGAACCCCACAGCTTCCTGTTTTACATCAGAGACCGATGCCAAAAGAGGCTCTGTAACTCCCTCCCCAGCTTTACTTGGAGAATCCAATTCATCTTCATCTTGGTCAACTCCAACAGCCTCGGGACTAACAGGCAGTAGTGCAAACACAAGAAAGCCAAAAAAAGTAATGAGGAGACCAGGCAAAACAAAGGACCAGCCCCACCCATAGCTCAACATTGCAGCAGCAATCAAAGAGCCTGAAATATTCCCAACAGAAGTGTGGGCATTCCATATACCCATAATTAGCCCTCTCTTCTTCTTCCCAAACCAGTTACCAACCACTGCAACCACGGAAGGCCATCCAGTTGATTGGAACAACCCGGCAAGCATTTGCACAATCAAGTAATAGTAAAAGTTATGCACATTTGCCCAAAATCCAACGCCAAATAATGAAGTGAATATACCAGTTCCAACCATTCCTATTGTCAAAAAGATCCTTAAATTTATCCTATCACCCAGGTGCCCTGAAAAGTACATTCCCAAGGCGTATATAGCAAGGAAAGCCAAGTCGAGTTCACCAAGCAAGGCTGTCCCATCTGATGCATTAAATGGGGCCCAACCATCTCCAAGTTTCCATGAAAGACTTTTTATCTCAGCTGGTTCACTTGAGTAAGTAATCCTCCATGGGACAAACTTCAACCCCACCTCGGAAGATTCTGGATCAAGGGTGCTCTTGACAATGCTCATGGTTTTTCGAGCAGCATGGTAGCTGGTGTACGCCAAAAAAGTTACAATCAAGACAATGGCTTGGTGGGTTCTGTAGGAAAGCCTTTTCTTCTTTACGCACTCTATGAATCGAATACCAATAGGTGGCTTATTTTGATTTCTTTCAGCTGCTTCGAGAGTTGAACCCATGTATGGATTCTTAACTCTTCAAGGAATGAAGAGGATGTAGGGATTCAACTTCCTCTCTTAGAACAAAAGCAGCGCACTGCAGCACAGATAAACAACAACGTTTAACATCAGTTTACAATCATAACTTAGTAACAGCAGAAATGGGAGAAAATCACTCAAGTCTAATACAAGCTTAGCATATCTCATAGCAAATCAAACGAAGAAACTCAATTGACACAACTTAATAACTTCTGATTGTTGTGTAAGAATGATAATTGAAACAAAAATACTCAAATTAAATTGGCATCAATTAAACAGGGGTGGAATTCAATTACAATTAATTTTTAAAAAAAAAACTCTCAAACTGTCAGTTAATATTTTAAAAATAGAAAATAAAAAACCCCTGAAACTCTCTAAAGCTACTGATATCTTCAGTTTCCAAACTTACTGTTACACCTATTTCCAGAATTATTTTTAAATTCGGGCCAAATAAAAGCCGTATTGATGAAAACGGAAAGAAATATGCAAACCGGAAAAGACTACCTCTCAGAAAAAATCTCAAACTTTACTCCTGCAAGGACAGGACTTGATAGTCTATATATCCACTATATCTTAACAGATTGAGTCCAGAAAAAAAAAATCCGCAATATACAACAACCAGAAACAAAAATTCAATCAATGGAAAAACTGTTCAACAATCAGACACGAACCTAAATTTTTATTTGGCAGTAAATTTGCAGTTCAACAAAAATCCATTTCTCAAAATCAACTTCTGATCACTCTCACCTTGACACAAAGAAACACCAACATGAAATTAAATACCAAATTTCAAAACTGAAAATATGAAAATGAACATACATGAATAAACATGGAAACTGAAGTGTAACTGCATACCCTGTTTTGGAGTAACTGAGCTCACAAGAGATTGTTTGCTCTTGCTTTCTCGCTGTAGAAAACAATCAAACTCACTCACTGAAAGAGAAAAAAACCTTTTCTTCTTTTCTTCTTTTCTGATTCTTAACGAAAGAGAGACGCTGCCCGCTGGATTCTTATAACGGGTGGAATCTAAGCCTGACGTTCACTAATAGTTTTCTCGTTTTTCAATTGTCGACTCTGTCCTTGGCTTGATATAGCTAAAGCTGTTTTGCTTTTATTTTAAATTGTGTTACTTGACGGAAATGCCCTCCCCTCACTAGATCTCTCTGGATTGAGGGAAATGGATTGGCTGTTTTTTATTTTAGTAGTATTTTTTTTGTTTTTTTTGTATTTTAGTGATAGTATTTATTAAGCAACAATTAATCTGAAAATAGTTTTTTTATTTTATTTCAGTTTTCCTCTCCTCGTGCTGCATTAAATATGACTTGTAATTTTCAAAGCGTTTGAAAGCAATTGCATGTAATCCAATAGAGTAGGTGTCATACCCTAACTACTCTAATAGACTTGGGTGCACGCACGTCGCTTATTTTTTCCTTTTCAATATCTTTTTACCTTCCTTTTGACTTTTAATATTTGTTGGATTTAAAATTTATTTTTTTCATTTATTTTTTATAAAAATTATCCCAGTTTCAAACAAATTTTATAATATTTATTTATAATTAACTTTATAAGTATTTATTTTATGATTGTGTAATTAAGTGAAATATACATATTATATAAGTATGGATGACAGTACGCACCTTTATGTTGGTTTTCTATATATTTGTAATTTATTTATTATCTATTGGGTAAAAAAGTTAAATATTTATACTTTATCTATTGAGTATTATATTATTTAATATTCAAAAGTAAAAAAAATAAAACTACACACGTGCACATGGAATGTGTAAATATCGAGCATCTATTATTTAATGAAATGTGTGTTATGACAATATTAAAATATGTATAATTATATTGGATTCAAAATATATAAATTTCCTATATATATAACTATATATATAGTTAGGGTCGGGTCGGGTCGGTTTTGAATTAGGTTTAACAAATATTTATACTCTATCCATTACTTATTAGGCTAAAAAAAATTCACACTCAATCACTTGTTTAAATTTATTCAAGCTAGTATCCATCAAGTTTAGATTATATATAAATCAAGGACCGATTGAATTTTATTTTTATTTTTTATATTGAATTATTTATAAATTCAAACATAAACCAAATATTGATAAAATACTTTTTCTATCATAAATAAATGTTTGATCTCCTATTAAAAAACAAATATCATGCATGCTCGTTTGAGAATTTTAAGATTTGCATGCTTGCAAGTCATCTCTCATGTTATTACATTTGTTTGTGGAGTGTAAGATCTCGAAAATAGATTAAAAAAAATCTAACCTATCTCATATTATATTGTTTACAAAATGTTTTAAGTAATATATATGAACAACAACCGCTAATAATCATGCAAGTAAGTCATAAATACAAATATAAAAGATTCGAGGCAGCTAAACTTTAGAAAACAATTTTCTCCTAACTAATTATCTTGTGCTGGGAATTAATGACTGTAATCTTCTTCTGATATCCTACAAAAAAACCTTTTGCTGATTTTTCTTATGAAACTTATGTTTATTTTGATTATTGACGTGCCCCTGTAATCTTAAAAGAAGCTCATTGACTTTGAAATTGAACTTGATATGTGCAAATAGATTAGTGGCAACGAGTTTGGTGAGCACATTAGCAATATGATATTTGGTGGAGAGAAACTTAACATGTAGTTGTCCAATTTTGACAAGACCACTAACAAATGAAAGTCAAACTCAATTTATTTTGCTTTAGCATGAATAATAAGGATGTCATAAGATATATTGCATTAATGTTGTCACATCAAATAATAAATAGGTTGTTGGGTAATTGGAAATCTGAGTTTATTTTAAATTTATACAACTATCATAATTTAAACACAAAATTAGTAAGAGGTTTGTATTTGTTTTCTATGTTACTCCATATAAATATAACTTATTTCTTACAAGTTCATGAAATGAGACTAAAATCAAGGTAAATATAGTAGGCTCCAATAGAGTGATGATCATCAAGATCATAAACCCGATCATTGTTAGCAAACACCTAAAAGTTTAGATATAACAAATTAGTCAAGAAAAGACCAATGTATATCTTATGGCGCACGCACTTTAGATATTGCAAGATATTGTATTCTTTAGAACTTGCTGAAATAATGACTATAAATAATAAAAAATAACCACATATTAAAAAAAAGGCTAAGTAAGCAAAATAAAAGTCACAAAGAATGAGTATTGATTGAAATATAAACTGAATATTATTTTTGAATAAAAAAATACATATAAAAAGTATCTAGTTTTTTTTTGAAAAATAGAAAAAATTGAAGAAAAATAAGAAGAAGAAATAAGTACAATGCTATTAGGGGCCTGTTTGGGAGGGCGGTTGCGGTTGTTTTTAAAAGTGTTTTTCATTTAGAAATACATCAAAATAATATATTTTTTTATTTTTTAAAAATTATTTTTGACATCAACACATCAAAATAATTTAAAAACATAAAAAAAATCATTTAAAATAATTTTTTTTTAGAAAATAACGGTACAACCGCTCTTCTAAACCGTTTGTAAGTTTGACAAACCATGTCAGCATGCCTAGTCCATTAAAAAAGGGATAACATGCGGACCTTTATTTTTAAAATTGTTGAAAAGGTGGGAAATATGTCATAAGTCATATTTTGTCCTGAAAAAAAGAAGTCAAACGACTTATCATTTGGAATCGCCCATTTCCACCTATTGTAGTGGGTGACTTGATACCCGTTTGGCATTGTGATTGGAACTGTTTTTGGCCGAAATTTGAATTTTTTTTTTTTACATTTTAAAGACCGGTGGTTTGGTGTTTTTAGATCATTTTGATGTGCTGATTTCAAAAATGATTTTTAAAAAATAAAAAAACATCATTTTGATGTATTTCGGCACGATAAGCACTTTAAAAAGCTACCGCAATCGCACTCCCAAACAGGCACTTATGTTTTTGCATGTCTTGATATAGAGTCGGTCTCACCCAAGTTTTTCCAGGTCTAACTGACCATAGGTAAACTTCTTAGGTCGATTGGGTCTTGAAGGGCTAATTTCTTAGCTCAATTATTAAGTGACTGTTTGGGAGTGTCATTGCACTAGTTTTTCAAAGTGTTTTTCGTGCTGAAATACATCAAAATGATATTTTTTTATTTTTTAAAAATCATTTTTGACACCAGCACATCAAAATGATCTAAAAACACCAAACCGTCGATTTTTAAAATAAAATAAAATCAATTTTTTTGGAATCACCGGTTACAATGCATTCCCAAACTGGGGCTAAAAAAACTTGTGTCCCGAGTCAACCGGAAAAACTTGTGTCCTGGATAATCGAAAAAATTCGTAATTTAAATCATGAGAGTGAGATAATATAAGAAAAATAATATAAAAAAAACGATGTGTCGTGCGATTTCTAGTCAATAAATAATAACTGTGAATTCTCTTTCTGAATTAGTTCTCGTTAATTTTTATGGAGCAAAAAATGAAAACTTGAAGCAAGAGAATTGAATGAATGAACAGAGAGGAGGACTTTATTTGTTCAGTGAAAACCCCTTTTCTATTTAATCCAGAAATTACCAAAAGATAACCAGAACAGGACCTGACATCCTGAGCATGACGTGTCTATACGGTCCCACCAAATCCAAACTGTTCAAAACCACTCCAGCTCGGAATCCAGAATCCTCACCTAGTAATTAACAAGGGCAAACCAGTGGAGATGCATGAGATTATTGAAATAATTCCACAATCCCAGCAGGGCCATTCTTGTAATTACACAAGCGGACAATTTATCGATAAGGGCCGCGGGAACGCATATTCGAATATCCAAAACGAATTATTCTTAAGCTGCAGAGGATATCCTCCACCCAAAATATTAAACTGCCCGGTGTCCACGTGGAAGTACGGGAAATGACGTGGCGAGATTGATGGGCGCGACAGAAGAGGGCGGTGGAAGAGGATCGCACGTGGCGGCTGGCACCCGTCCATGGCGATGCAGAGAAAAGCTGTCTGTTTAAGAAAGGAGATGGAACCTTCCTTTTTCCTGGCTTGTTTCGATGTCCATTATGTTTCCTTTGTTGGTTTCTGAATCTGACGTCGGAGGGTATTGTGTTGTAGCATCCCTATCCTTCTTGTTTTTTTTTATCCATTCATCTGATATGATATTTGGGGATAAGTTTTCTGATAGCAAACACCTCACGATTATTGAGCTTTCCGATTTGAATCCTATCGATTTAAGGCTTGTTTACTAGAACAGTTGCGTTAGCTTTTCAAAATGTTTTTTGTGTTGAAATATATCAAAATAATATTTTTTTATTTTTAAAAAATTATTTTTGACATCCGCATCTAAAAACACCAAAACATACTCATTTAAAATAAAATAAAAAATCAATTTTTCATGAAATAGAAACCGAAACGGAAGCCAAACAACTTCTTAATTATGAGCCCGCCGCGATTTAATTAACGTCTTAATTTGTCGTTTATTTAATTAATTGTTTAGACACAAAGCTAGACTCCTACCCACTGGATTCCAGGATGATTTCATCGTCACAAAAACGGTGAGTTTGACCATTCATCAAATCCCCATGCCCATTTAAACTCGACATTTTACTTAGCTATAATCATTTGAGCTTAGCTCATAACAACGTCACATAATGTTAGGTCTGAAAGCGAGTTAGACTCGTATTATTCGAGTCTAGCATTACACTGAGCTTGGGGGTGTTGGATATGAAAACAATCCCCACATGCTTATTATTAAGTTATTGTCATGTCTTTGAATCTTTCAAGAAAATATTTAGTCTCAAAATATTTTTTTAAAATGTGTTTATCCATCAAATTCATTTTATGAATCGGATTAAAATGGAAACAAATCATGTTTGACCCATTATCTATTTATTACTCATTTATTTATTTTAAAATAGATATACCATGCCCATTTTATATTCTGATTGCAAATATTTTTTTCGATCAAGGACTAAATTGCAACTACAAAAGAGTTTTGTTACCAAAAGCTTTATAACATGGACTTATTTGTAATATAAATGAAGTTTAGAGACTACATTAAGTTTAAAAAAACTCAAAGACTAAAAAATAAAGTTTCAGAATTTCATTTTCTGGTCGTATTTCTATATGGATCCAAGAGGTAACACTTACCCAACCCATTTAATTTTGAGTATTTCAAGCCAATCTATTATTAATGACCCATTCAATATATTTTGACCCTTTCAGGATTCATACCCTTTTAAAATACATGAGAATGAGTGGGTTAAGGGTAAGAATTAAGATTGTCAATTCCGTGGTTGATGTCTTATTTTTTCAATTGGAATAAAATGTTTCAATTTTAAAGTATTTTGGCGCTCCATTTTAAGGTTGTATTGTGTATGTGTATATATAAACAATAGTTCAAATTCAAAAATAAATTATTTAGAATTGTACAATTTTATCTAAAAAAGACACAATAAAATGATATTCTGAACAAAATTATGAACATATATAACATTATAAGAATGTCATCGTCAATCTAGTAAAGTCACTATATTCTCTGATTGTTCTGAAATTTTAACATAATATTTGTAAATATATCAAGATACTCATCGTAAAATTTCATCTCAATCTAACGGTCGGATTAAGAGATATGATTGATATTGTAAAATTATTCATTATTTTAAAAAAAACTCTACTTGGCCGAAACGGAACGGGTGGAACGAAACCAGAACGTTCTGATCGAAATTTGGGCGAAATTTCTGGAACGAAATGAAATTTTAAACGAGATAAAAACTGAATCGTATTATCTTAATTTTTTAACCTATACAAAATATTTCGGACATTTGAGTCAAAACAAACAAAACAAAATCAACAATACCTGCATGAATAACTTTTGCCACCAACTAGTAACTTAAAGACTGTATTTATGTAGATAGTAAAGGCGCATCTCATTCCATTTAATTTTTTAGATATTTTTATGAGTTCGAGTCAAGCAAATAAAACTCAACTCTGACTATTCAAGAAGTTAAAAACACGTTCTGATTCACTTTTGGCGTCTGCATTATGTAAATTACACTAAAGATTATTTGGATTTAAATAATAAAGAAGGTAATAATAATAATAATAAAACCACAGCACTATGTCACCAAGCACCCAGTCACCTACCTGGAAAGAAGGAAGGAAGAAAGTCTTTGGCACGCCCACTTGCAATTGCCGCACGCGGGATGAGGAGGGGCTGCTTAGAAAAACCGCCGGCCATGGGCCAGCCACTGTTATGGTTGCATAAAAATAGCTTATCTTTTAAGATTTTACGATGTTATCAATCACACAATTTATTTTTTAAATATAAAACTTACGTTGTTGCTTAGAATAGCACAATCTGTATATTTTAACAGGGCAACCTTAAAATAAATAAATAAACTCAACATGTCAAGATATGGATAAAATAAAATCGGAATATTGCAATGTTTGTCACAACGCGACCTGCATTAATTAATAAATAAATAAATAAATTCATTCACGTTTGTTTTAAATAAATAAATAAAAATATCAGGCTGTGTTGTTTAAAATAACTCCACCTCTATATATTTTATATATATAAAAAATAAAAATGGGCTGCGCCATTGAAAACAACACAACTGGTACATTGCTGTTGAGCCTATACTATTTATTTTAAAAAAAAATCTTAATTAAGTTTCTTTTTGAAAAGTCAGGCACGCCAAAGATATAATTTATTTATTTGTTGCTCAAACCCCACCCTGCTTCTCCACATAGCTCACGTTCTTCACCATGAATAATCTGTGAGATATGTGAAAAATGGTCCTTAGTTTATGCCCCGAAAGGAATGTTAATGTGACTTTTTTGAGATTTTGAAAATGTTTTTTATTCATAAATGTATTAAAATAATTTTTTTATTTATTAAAATTTTTTGATATAAATGATTCAAAAACACCCAAAAATATTAATTTAATATAAAAATAAAAATATTTTTTTAAAATTTATTCAATAATAAATTTAGAAGGCAATGACAAACTGCGACTAATCAGACATAGACGTAGGGGGTTTCTTCATGCTTTCCTAGCTCTAGACAACGATAAGTCAATTTCCTGGGACCACATACGAGTGCTGGTTACATGAACTTCAATTTGCAACCTGGGCAGTTGGAATTCTACCTGGCCAGTTGGAATTGTTAATGCTTTTTTAAAGTGTGGTTGGTGGTTGTTTTTAAAATAATTTTTTATTTAAAAATATATTGAAATAATTTTTTATTTTAAAATATATTGAAATACTAAAAAAATAATTTTTTTAAAAAAAGATTCAAAATATTTTTTAAACATAATATCAAACAGTCGGTTAATAATGATCGTGGATTTATGCCGATCAATTTCCGTGATGGATGATGCCCCTTACTAGCAGAGATACAAGAAAAGGGGGTCCACTGATCTTCATGGTGATAGCAGATCCAAGCTGCAGGAGTCGATTATAAACTATAATGGGCCGATGACTGAGGTGATTGTTGGATTGGATCCCAGTCCAAACACACCTCAGTCATCTTGTTGCTAGTTGTGGGCTGGTGACTGCTTTAGTTAATGGCAAATTGTGGTCCAACATGAAATGGTAACTTAATGCTTTGCTCTGATTGGTTCATGTGGAGTTCTTGCGGTGTTGATTTTTAAAAAAAAAGTTTTTTCAATGTATTTATCTTAGACTTGTAGCTCGTATCACCTGAGTTACGACATTAACAGACTAATCTATTTACCTCTTTTTTGTTTTTTATTTTTAAATTTTTATTATTATTTAACATTAGGCTAATGGAGGATAATTTTAGTTTTTTTTTTTCTTGCATCCTCTTTGTTAATATTTTTGAGTTTTTTTTTTCCAGGATAATTTAATAATTTTTATTATTTTAACAATAATAGTAATGATATTTTTCAGGCTTGTTAATTTTGTTCTGTTCTGGCTAGAATGGCCAAAACATTCCGTGTCATTAAAAAAACCGAGACGAAACGTCGTCGTTTTCGTCTCGGTTTTAATTCCGGTCCGTTCCGGAAATTCCAGCTAAATTCCGGCCAGAATGCTTTGGTACTGTTCCGGCTCAAAATCATAATATTTCTTGTATTTTAGAACATTTCACTATCATAATATTTTGGAATTTTAGAGATGTTTCTAATTTTGAGATTATGTTTGTTTGACTTTGTGTTTGTATTGTATAATTTAAAGTTAATTTATCTTGAATTTAAATTATATTTGTTAAATTAATATTTTAATTTTTTTCATATATATATAATTAATTATATATGAACAGTACAACCTCAAAACGACACGCTGAAATGCTCTGAAATCGAAATGTTCTGTTCTAATAGAAAAATCGGAACGACGACTGGAACGGTATTGACAACCTTGATATTTTTAGATGTTAAATTTTCGATGTTACTACTATTATAATAGAGTGTATTGATGTATTTCATTATATCAAACATTGCATGTATAGATATTATATTTTTAAACTAACAAAATCTATTAATTATTTCAATTTCAATAGTTATAAAAAAATTTATCGGTCCGCAACGTAGCGCGAATAATTTAACTAGTGAGATAACTAATTTATGTCGGTATTAACATATACTAAAAGAGGATCTGATGTCAGCACTGTAGACCGGTCGTTTCTCCTCCGTGCTTCACAGGCGTTCGTCCACCTTTTTTTTTACACAGGGCTTCTTTTTGTATTTTTGAATGGTGGAAATGACGAAGCAATGGCTATGGCAGAGCGGTTGTCCGCGCGCTGCCAGCATTGGCGCGCGCGAGTTTGAACCGCTCCGGGCGCAAAACTGATTTGAATTTTTTTTTTAATATAAAGAACTGTTTTTTTTTTTAATATAAAGAACTGTTTTTTTTTTTTAAAAAGGATCTTTTGTTTTTTAATAACTGGTTGTTGTTTCTGATTTGGTTTTTTTTTTTCCAGAACCGTTTTCTTTTAAGAAAATGAAGGGTTTTTTTTTTAAATAATTGGTTGTTGTTTTTTTATATAATTTTTTTTTTAATAACTGAGGTGTCCGGGCCAACTTACGCGCACCACAACTAATCTCCGGATCGATTTTGTTTTTTACATTTTTTTCCCTATTTTGATTTGGCACTTATATATATTTTTTTCTTAACCGAGGTGTCCGAGTCAGCTTACACTCACCATGATTTTTTCTTCCCAAGTATATTTTTTTTCCTGCCCAACTGAGCGCGCCGCGAGTAATCCCTTGGCTCATTTTTTTCTTAACATTTTTTCC
This sequence comes from Salix arbutifolia, assembly GCA_025169955.1. NCBI lineage: Eukaryota > Viridiplantae > Streptophyta > Magnoliopsida > Malpighiales > Salicaceae > Salix > Salix arbutifolia. The sequence goes on from CM045902.1 coordinate 7,975,814, forward strand.
TTTTTTTTCCTACTTATACATTTTTTTATATAATCAGAATATCCAGATCAGCTTACATGCACTACGACTATTCTTATTTTATTAACATATACTAAAAGAGGATCTTACGTCAGCACTGTAGACTGACTATTTATCCTTCGTGCTTCACAGGCGTTTGTTCATCTTTTTTTTTCCCTAGCCATTTATCCTTCGTGCTTCGCAGGCGTTTGTTCACCGTTTTTTTTTCCTTTTATTTTATGTGTTCTTTCTTTTATTTCTTTTATTGTTTTATTATTATTATTTTCAAATCAAATGGATTTTTTTACCTCATAATTTTTATTTTATTTTTTTGCTTGATTTTCTGTTAAAATTATTATGATTTTTTTTTATTATTCACAGGATGACGACAACAACAACAACAACAACAATAATAATTTCAGTTATTTTCCTTCCTTATTATTTTATTAATGTTTTTCAGTGTTTTTCCTCTCGGGACAATTTGATAATCTTTATTGTTTTGATAGTAATAACAATGATAATTTTAGATGTAAAGACTTCGATGTTGTTGTATTTATAATAGGGTGTGGTGATCTGTTTTATTATATTGAATTTTACATAAATAAAAATTATATTTTAATTTTGGACCAACATATCCTATAATTTCTTTCATCCCAATAATTATAAACACTTCTTACTCAGCTCGCAACGTAGTGTGACAAATTTTTTTAATTTTCAAGTCAAATGATTTTTTTCCCAGTCAACATTTTTTATTTTTTTTCATTTTTTATTTGCTTTTTTGTTAATGTTATCAAGCTTTTTTTTAGCCTTTGATTTAATTTCATTTTCTTCCCGTTATTAAAGCAATAATAATAATAATATTATTATTAATAATAATAATTTTAGTTTTTGTTCCAACGTGCTTTTTTATTAATATTTTTTTGTTTCTCTCTCAGATTTGTTGAATAATATTTATTGTTTTGACAGTAATAGTAATGATAATTTTAGATGTTAAGACTTCGATATGACTGTTAATATAATAGAGGATGTTGATCCCTTTTTAGTATATCAAACTTTACATATTAAAATATTATATTTTAATCTCAGCAGCTGTAAAAATTATTTGTTCCGCCCGAAACGTAGTGCGGGTATTTAGCTAGTATTCCCATAAATTTGATCACATCCCATGCACAATTCCATGAGAACCTTGGAAAGATTTCCAACTTATTCTAGAATTACACCTCGAAAACAATGGAATTTGAGAAAAGAACTGTTTGTCAAATGAAGTGATAAATCCAAGACCATCTTCACCCAAGTTTACAATCTTGCTGTATCCAATGCTGTACATTGCGAGAAATGAAAGATTCCCCAGACCTGGTGGCACTGTTCCTTCCAGAAGGTTTCGTGCCAAAGACAAACCATGGAGCATGAATCCATGTATGCGATCTTCTTCACAAGGTTGGCCTATCCAAAGGCAAATTGGCGAGCACTTCTATTATTGCTGGCTCCTCCTCTACATGGATGTATACTTTGCTTCATTAACATAAATAAATATTTATAATGTATTAAAATCAATAATACGACTCCCCTATAGTAATTTTATTTTATTGAAATGTCTTTTATCACACACATATATATTTTATTTATTAACTTGATAATTTATATTAGAGAGTAATATAAATCATATTATGGGTCTCACTTAATAGTTTAAGCTTTTAGGTGATAAAGTTCTATAACATAGTATCAGAGTTTTGTTTCAGCGGTCACAAGTTCGAATCTTACCATCCTTATTCTATTTGATAAAAATCAAGCACAAGGTAGTGTGGGTCTGTGTAAATTTCAAGCCCAAAGAATTTTTATTTGAGGGAGTGTATTAGAGAGTAATAAATCATATTATGGAGTCTTACCTAATAAGTTAAGTTTTTAAATGAGATGATTACTTAATAATTTATAATTGAATTAGAGCACAGGATCTTCTTTGTTAAGAAATTTGGAATTCAAACATCTCAATCAATAAATCGAAAAATAATTTGATACTCAAAATTTGTAAGAAGAGAATAAAAGGAAAGTTTGTTTTTCCGTTTGGTTACGAAGGAAAAAGAAAACCGACAGAATAATTTCCCGAAACCAGATCAGGAATATACTTAAATCCAATCCGAGGAAAGAGATATTAAGCAAAGCCGCAGCTTTCTCTCGTCTTCAAAGATATGACACCCCATCCAAATTCAAAACCAAACCCTAAATAGTAACAATTCCACTTTTATTTTTCAATCCTAAAAGAAGGGTAGAAAAACAATAAAAGAAACTCATTTTTAATAAAAAAAATCAATCTGTTATTTAGCCTAATATCAGTAATTCGAACCATTATCAACTCATGGACCTTCAACGAGCTATGCTAGATGAACTCATGGGTGCAGGTAATAAAACCCTAATTTATTTTTCTATCTCATGCATTTACATTGACAAATCTCTGATTATTTGATTGATTGTATGGGGCTGTTAACATGTTTAGAGTTTTGTGTTTTTTTTCATATGTTAAAAAGATCGTAATTTGACGGAGGAAGAGAGAAAAGATTACAAGGAAATAACATGGGATTCGAAGGAGGTTTGTGCTTATTATATGGCTCGGTTCTGTCCTCATGACCTCTTTGTCAACACCAAAAGTGATATTGGTTAGTTATTGTAGCTTTAAGTTGATTAATTTTTGATTGGATTGTGTTAACTTTAACTTTTTCTATATTTTGAAGAATTTGAATTCTCATTATATCTGTGCTTCATTTGTACCTTGGTGATTAAGTTGAGCTTTGGTTTTGATAATTTGGAGATTTTTCGCTAATTGGTTTTTGCTCCTTTTGTTTTTGCTGCCAGGACCATGTGACAGGGTTCATGATCCAAAGTTGAAAGAAAGGTAGGTGTGGGTGTTTTAATTGACAATGCTATGACACTACTGCATTCTAGTTCCAGTATGTTACTGCCTGAACGTTCTCTGTGGATCTGTTGCCTGAAATCTGAATAATGGTGGTTTTTTATTGATTGTTTATGTGTTGCAGGAATTCGCCAAGTGCTATGTTTGTTATTAGTTGTCGAGCTCTTTATTATGTCATGCTTATTAAATCAACTACTTCTTGATACTCTTGCATTAGTTACTAATTTGATTCTTTACAAGAAACTGGCTGCTTTGTATGTGTGACTGAAGATGAATCTTGGATCTGCAAAACACTGTTGGTGTGATGTTTTTTCTTCTTGATGTGGCTTAACTAAAATGTTCATCAAGTTGTTGTAAGAAGAGGAGGATAATTTGTGCTGTTCAAATCAGTCCATAGCATCAGTGATTATACATAAAGCCTTTTTAGATTTTGTTTTGATACTCGTGCTTGCAGTTCATGATGGATCAAAATTAGGTGATCTATCAAAGTTTAGTTGGTCTTCTTCATCAAGATTTTCCCATGCTCTCTGCATATGTAATGAAACTTGATCCAATGGCTGCTTTAATTATTTTCTGACTTTAGCTTTGAGAAGTCCCCAAGACATGATGTGAATCTGGCCAAATTTGAAGCAGAACTTGCTCAGAGATGTGAGAAATTGGTGGGTTGCTTAATTCATTGGTTGCTTGTCATTTGTGATATGTAATTTTATATGTTCACATGAGATCCTTTTCTATGCAGGTTATGGAACTGGATAGAAGAGTTAGGCGTGGACGAGAACGCCTAGCACAAGGGGATGAACCCATGCCACCTCCTCCGCTGTCAGCTGACAAGTCTGAACGATTATCTGTGGTTGAGGAGAAAATAAAAAACCTGCTGGTGCAAGTGGAGGCCCTTGGCGAAGTTGGGAAGGTGGATGAAGCTCAAGCGCTTATGAAAAAGGTGTTCTTAATTGTTTACAATAGCAGCCAATTCGCCACCCAAACCTGAAAATAACAAAAATATAAAAACAATGCATCCATGCTTTTATGTTGCAGTTCCTCCTTTAAAGTATGATATTGTGTTAAACCTTCCTTTCCTTTTTTTTGCCCCTTGAAATATGAAATTGCTTGCCCAACCAGTGACTTAAATCCTAACATTTTGCGACTCTTCTAACAGGTGGATGAACTTAATGTTGAGAAAGCATTGATTCAATGCCAGAATGATAAAGTATTGGTGGTTCCACAGGAGAAAAAGATGGCTTTGTGTGAGATTTGTGGTTCCTTTCTAGTTGCAAATGATGTTGCAGAGAGAACCCAGTCTCATATCACAGGGAAGCAGCACATCGGATACGGGATGGTCCGGGATTATATCGCTGAGTACAAGGTGAGTGAAGTTAACTTCACTGTATGAATTTAGTGTACAATATATTTGTTGTTTTAGTGAACTGAGAATGTGGAATACACAGGAAGCTAAGGAGAAGGCAAGGGAAGAGGAAAGATTGGCAAGGGAAAAAGAAGCAGGAGAACGGAGGAAACTGAGGGAGAAGGAACATGAGAGTAGGAGTGGTTCAGGTGATAGAGATCGGTATCATGATCGAGATAGAGAAAGGGAGCGGGATAGGCACCGAGGCCGTGCAAGGTCAAGGGAGTGGAATGGTAGGGGTAGTCGAGATGATTGGAGGACTAAGAATGGAAGGGATGGTGGCAGGGATAGGCACCGTGATCGGAGCAGGTCATGTTCCCCTGTTAGGCATGGTCGCAGGAGGTCACCTAGAAGTCCAGCTCGCCCATATTAGAGGATTATGTTCATGGATATCTGAGTTTAAAATTATATGAGGTAGACTTTTTAATCTCAAAGTTTCATGAACATGTGCTTTTGGAGTCTCATGTTAAATGTCATCACGGGTAAAATTTTTCTTGTTATCTCACAGCTTTATTGAGAGTTTACCTCCCTTTCATCAAATATTATTAGAGGAGAAAAGGGTTGAGGTAGGTATTACTTAATGCTGTTGTAACTATTTTGTGTTCTTTTTGGACTTGTTTAAACTAAATTATTACGCCTTTGTCTCTGGAACATTGCTTCATGGTCTAGTACCTGTCTCCTATCTTTGGTCATGACATTCTCATGTACCTAGGAGTACAGATTCAAAATATATGCTTGAGTGACACCGCTGCTGAGATCGATGATGGTTTAGTGTCTCAATCTGAAGGTAATGAATAAATCTTGTTTTCTAACATGACTTGCGCCGATAGGTTGACTTCGACTTACCATAGAAGGGTTTTTTTTAGGGTGTGTGTGTGTGTGTGTTCAAGCTGGATAATTTTTGTTGGCAACTGCTTCGTGGTTGACTAGACAGGGAAAGAAATTTGGGAATCCCAAGTTGTAGTGTTATTAACCATGCCCCATTTCAATTGATCTTGCATTTCAGTTTAAGCATGTTGATGATCTAGTAGGATGGAAAGCTCATCTGTCCACTCAATTTCACCTTTACCATTGTCCAATGAAACTCAAACTGACTGGGTTGTGAGGGCTTTGCAAATAAATAGGCAGCCTTTGAGGCCAAATACATGTGTTTTGGGGTGGTTATCCGACTAGGAAACCTCAAGAATTCAATTTCATGGAAAACTGCTTTTTTTTCATACAGAGTAGTGGGTACCTTTGGAGTTAAAATTTCAAAAGCCAGGATCAGCCAATTAATAGTAACTGCCCCTTACAGAGTATCTTTTAGAGCCAAGATGTCTCTAAAACTCAATTACTTGGAACAGTTCTTTTTATGCTTGTCTGGAAATCTACTTCAGTGGACTGGAACTGGATGCACTTTAACTTGAAATGATGCGGGAACTGGAGGTAACTTTAACCTGCATGAAATGTCAAATAGCATATTTCTGTGTCCAGCTTGCAGGAAAGACATGTAATCTGTTGAACTTGGATGGCAGAGTTGCCGCTGATTAGTAAGTTCCTGATGTCATCGGTGGATGGTTTGTGCATGGGAATATTAAAATAAGTTAGTGCTATCTTATTGGAGGTTCAGATTGAACAATGTCGAATTAGAAAATATGTAATGAAAATTTGCAGTTTTAATGTGCGACCTTGCATTGTTGAAATAGTCCTATGTGTTTCTAGCATAGATTTCATTTGATTTGCCAATCTGAATGCTATCGTTTCAAAAAGTTTATGATCACACAATTCTGGTACAACTTGCTGCATGAGCTTGTCCATGGTAAAGTGGGGATTTTCTCTCTCTTTTGAATTGGAAAACTGAAGTATGTAAGTTAGATATCATACGACACATGTTAGCAGCTCCATCATTTGCTTAACTCCTTCCACGTGATGGAAGGCGTGATAAGCTGCTGATGGTCGCATGCTCTTGCTGGTACAACGCCATTGATTTGTCTTCCCGTTGAGGAGATTGTGGCAACCACGCAGAGCTGCAAAAGGTGGACTACAAAGTAATAACTACAATTTTATTTTACACCTCTTACAAGTCTGAAAGGAATTCACACTTCTGCCTGCCAGAATTTTGAAAAATGCAATTGACAGTTAATTTGCTCAAATATAGCCTGCTTGGTGCCATACACATAGGGTTCCTTGACCTGGAAAATTGTAGCAGTTACCTGCCTGACTGGGTTTACTAGAAAAATAAACATTTACTTCTCCCTTTTTCGTTTCTCCCCTAGAGGGAGAATAACTTAAAATATATATTTTTTAATTTTTCAAAAATTATTTTTTAAATGCAGTGTCAAAACATTGTTACTATTATGCAACCGGCAAAAGTGAATGGAAGCTTGATTGTACACAAGGGAAAGAGGGCCCACAGTCAGAGAGCATACAAAAACATTAGCAACACAAGAAAGCTACTGGTAAGGAGCAAAACAAGGTCCAACCATTTGTGTATCTTCACGGAATTTATCCATAAAAGACATAATCTGTGGCTCCCGTTTTAAGTTTCTCGTTGTTCTCAAACACTGCTATGAATAGCAAATGAATAACTTTCCATCGAACCCAATTAGCATTTAGCATCTCAGGACTGAAACCATGAATGACACTGTGGACAAGCTGGTCATCTTTCTAGCAAAGAGAGATGGCATAGATAAGCTTGTCAAGACTTTCCAGTACGTGTCCAAGCTCGGTCACTGGCATGTAGAAACCACCCATCCAGACGCTGCAACGAGATTCAAGCAATGGGAAGTTGCTTCTGGGCTTGGCCGGAAAGCCTTTAGAACCGGCAGGTTTCTCACCGGCTTCAATGCTCTGAGAAGAGGCCCCGGCGCAACCCCGACGCTAAAGGTCTTATCTGTTCTTGCTAATGCAGGAGAAATGGTCTATTTCTTTTTTGACCATTTTCTTTGGCTGTCAAGAATTGGAACTTTGGATGCAAAGTTGGCAAGAAGGATGAGCTTCATTTCAGCTTTTGGTGAGTCTTTTGGCTACATATTTTTCATTATAGCTGATTTTATTATAATGAAAGAAGGACTGGAGACGGAGAGGAGGCTCTTAATTTCTTCAAGAGAAGATGGTTCAGAAGATGCGAAGGAGAGGACGAGGAAGATCAGAGCAGAGAGAGTGATGAGGTTGATGGCAGTAGCAGCTAACGTTGCGGATTTGATTATTGCTCTGGCAGATATTGAGCCCAACCCATTTTGCAACCATGTTGTTACTCTTGGTATTAGCGGGCTGGTGTCTGCTTGGGCTGGTTGGTACAGAAATTGGCCCTCGTAGACATTGCTCAAATACCTATCAACCTGCTCTTTGAAAATGGGGGCAAATAAAATTCATTTATGTTGTAGTGTGTGTTTCTATGTTGATATTGTTTTTAAAAGTGTTTTTTTATTAAAAAATATATTAAAGTGATGTATTTTTATTTTAAAAAAATTATTTTTGATATCAGCATATAAAATGATATAAAAACACTATTTTTTTTTTTAAATTTAAAGTAAAAAATAATTTTTTTTATAAATACAATATCAAATAGGGTCATAATCGTGATGGAAATTATACTCTTTTACGTGAAAGATTCTTGCAACTAAGTGTTTCATTTATTTAATTATATATATATATATATATATCATTTGGGATATATTTCAATTAACATTATTAAATAGGGGTAATACATATCATTTGGAATAAATTTCAATTAAATTATTCTTTTAATAATTTTGACGGGCTAATATAAAAAAATATTTTTTAATTTATATTTTCAAGTAAAAATCTATTTAAATAATTTATATATCATAATATCAAACATGGACTTAATAAGAACAGGATGAAACCTAAATTAATAAATTATAAATACAAAACAATAATCATAAATAAACTATAAAATACTTTAGATTTTGATTCACGGTGTAATTTTCAATTTCTCAGAATGCAAGTTATGGTGGTCAAAGGAAAAGCAGTTAAATAAGACTAACCCACCAACTTATTTGAATAATTTAGTTTCGATTAATTCATGAGCTTCGTTGAGGTAATTTTCACAAATTTAAAATTGAAAAAATCTTCAAGATATACGAGGGGAAAAAAAGAAATCATTTATTTTACTAAAGAAAAACAAATTTAACCCGCAACATATTCTCCCGGTAGGAACCCAAATGCAACTGGGCCAGGAACGGGTGCGTCAAAGCCTGGTAAAGAGTCGTGGTCTTTGAAGAAACCGCATGCCACATTCAAGTCTAAAGATGTAGAAAGTTGACCTCGTGATCTCCTTACACTAACCACCCGGGGATATTTCTTGATCGGAATGTAATCTAGCATTTCCATCACTTTGTTATTAAAATTAAATTGAATATTGTTTTTTGCAAATTTGGTTTTCTATTTTTCACCGTTAGCATAAAAAACACACACTGAAGTTCAGCTTTTTCGTTGTCGCCTTGTCGGGTTTCTTTTATTTTGCGTTTCTCAGAGGCTAAACAGAGGTTTTCTGGGTTTTGTGAGATCAGATGGCTGAAGGAAACGTTTCAAGATATGTGAAGTTAACAAAAGAACAAGCTGATGTAGAGGAGATTAAACCCGGTGAACTAAATCAGCCCATTGAGGTTCCTCAGGTCTCAATCTTTCTCTCTTTAATCTCAAATTTTTTCACCGTCTGTTTCAAGTCTCGAGGTTAAAGTAATTGTAATGTTTTACTGTCAGATGGGATGGTTTCAAAGTTTGCACCCTAAAAGGGTTTAGCTTTTCAACTTTGATCTGATATTGCTGTATCTGTTTCTCTTGGGTCAAATTATAAATGTGTTTATTTGTGGGATTTGAATGTTGAGGCAAAATTTTTGTAAAGATATGATCTTTTGGATCACCTTTTTTTTTTTTTTTCCGGTGGGGCAGTTGAATGTTCGTAAGTGTAATGAATGTGGGCAACCTTTACCTGAAAACTTTGAGCCTCCAGGAGATGAGCCTTGGACTACTGGGATTTTTGGATGTGCTGATGATACCGAAAGCTGTAAGTACTTTATAATTTAGTATTATATAGTTTTCAAATCAATGTTTTATGATGCAGTGCTTTGCTGCTTTCCGTTTTATTAAGTATGAATTTATGACATGGACTTAGTTGATCTGCTTTGCCCTTAACTAGGACGTGTATGAACTATCTGGTAATTATCCAGTGCATGAGATAAATGACTTTGGCCTAATTTGAGTTTGTGCTCATTGCATGTGCTTGGAAAGAAAGTCATGGCAGTTTATCTTGAAGCTCATGCACTCGACAAACTATGAGCAGTACTTTCTTGACATAGTTTTGCCCCTGAGCTAAGTAAACAACTGTTGGAGACATAATTTCATCTGATTAAAAAATGATTATTTGCCCATACGGTAGCCCCATTTAGGATTTGAATGCAGACAGTTCACTTGTTTCTGTTTTTTGTTGTTTCTGAGCAATACTTTCTTATTTGTTTTCTTTTCTTCTCATTTTTCTAAAATCCTTGTGGATCTAAATGAAATTCTCGACTCTTTCTAGTGCAACTTGTCTCCTGGTGTTATTTCCACATATCTGTTAGTAGAGAAGAAATGGTTTTTCCACAACTGTGGAACTTAGATACATGAATGCCACTTGAAAACCTTTACAGATTTTACAATAGAAACAGTTAAAAAAATTTATTCATTTAGGAACATGGTTTTGAAAAATGGTTTTGATAGAGCAAATGGCTCCTGAGATTTTGGAAATTGATAGTCATTGTGCCCTTGTGTTGTTGTCACTTGCCATAACTGATCAAACTGTTAGGTCCAATGAACTTCTCGATGCTGAATTGGAATTCTATTTTAAAGTTATGATCTAGTGAAAAACATAAAATAGGTATCATTTAGAGTTTTATGCACTACAACTCTTCAAAGTCAACTGATTTAAACATATAATCCTTTGTTTTCCCAGATTTTCCTTTTCTTGTTCTTTCCTATATTTATTTTTTTGAAACAAAATATAATTGGATATCGCAAGTAAAGTTTTGTGGATGATGTTAAATTTTGTTTCTCATAATTAATAATGTGATGATGACATAGATAGTACAATGCATATGAAGACAGAGTATTATCTAGAAATCAATTATTGATTTGATTCAAAATAGTTTGTAAAAAGTTCCTATTTAAAGGAGAATTCAAGGCATGAAATCAAGAACCAAATCAAATCATATAACCTAATTAGAAGTGAACCCTAATTTATAGGAGTTGATTGATATCAAATTGTTTCTTGCAAAGTCCCTTTGAAAGTACACCAGCAACTTGCTTGGTGATTGGAACATATAGCATGTAGATCATTTCACTATCAATCTTTTCATTGATAAAGTTTTCAAATACTAGTATTTTGTTCCATTACCAAAATGAAGCTTGTTAATCCTTGCTTGATATTGGTTTTCTATCATTTGGTAAAACTCTTTAAATAATGTTACTGCCTTAGATTTTTCACTCGTCAAATAAACCTAGCATAATCTTATGTGATTATCTATGAATGTGAGAAACATTTTTTTTTCAAGTTATGATTTTTGAAGGGGCCCCCACATCACTATGGACTAAATAAAATGGTTTTGAAGCGCGGTTTTTGAAATATATGTAACACGATGACTTTTTGATAAATGACTGCTTTTACATGGAAAAAATAAATAATCAGAATATTTAAACAACTCATGAAATAAATATTTAAAATAGAGAAAAATAGGATGTCATAGTCTAAGATGCAAAAGCATTATTTTTTCACAAAAAAAACATTGAATTTATACTACTAAAGCCCAAAACTTTTTTATTATTGAAAAAGTTGTCATCAAGGTAGTAAAAACTACCACTCCAGTCCTGAAATATACAGATAGAATCATAAAAAATAAGACAACAATTACAATCTTTCATTAGTGTACTTAGACATAAGATTGCAATCAAGTGTAGGAACATTGAGGACATATTTAAAATCTATACTTAGAAATTGTTATTAACCTTTTTCTTGCAATTGGTGAGAAACTAAAGCATGCAATTTTCATTATCAGGATGTAGTGAATAGTTTGTAAATGGATGAGAATGACTAGCCATATGATTGGATGCACCTGAATCAATGATCTAGAAAGCAAAATTTGAATAACAAAATAGGGCATAGGGATGACTACCTATTTTAGCCAAGGAAACACTAGGAATACCAAATGATGAATTGAAATGTAGCGGTTTCAAAATCTCATATGCTCATTACTAAAAATGCTCTTCTCAATTTCATTTGCTGCACGAACCACACGGTTGGTTTTGTCACCAAGTTTGCTACTTTTCCAAGTAGGTGGCTTTCCATAGAGCTTCCAACAAGTTTCCCATGTCTGTTGGGGCTTGTCACAATAGTCACACCACACAAAAAAATTGTCATCCACCATACGCTTATTATCAATAATCTTATTTGCATTGCATTCACAGTAGCTAATGTAGAGTTCTCAATAGGGCCTTTAGTGCATGTTTTCCAAGCATGACCTTATGTGTCTCTCTTCTCTTCTATCTTTTGAAAATACCTTGTCAATTAGAGGTAGGTTTTGTTTTGCTTATTATTCTCCGCCTCACTTCATCAATCTTTTCACTGGGTCTAGCTAGAAATTTATAAATCTAAAAGCCCATTGTTTTCTCGTAGAAGTTGCAGTTCTCTGTAGATTTCCATTCATAATCATTGAACGAATCAAAAAATTTCCACAACCATTTCAGTGTGTTAAAGTATTTGATGACATTGTTTTCTCCTTGCCGAATCTCAAGTTTCAAAGTCAAGTCATAAACTTGGGATTGACTACCCAAATCATAACAATCCAGTTATATGACCTCAAAACTCCTTTGTCGTTGAATAACATATATAGTTGGAGTTAATGTCTTCATCCATGGGGTTCACAAGCCATGTCATAACCATGAAGTTTTTAGCATCCAAGGTAGCATATGCCGGGTCCTCCCTTTCTAGCGTCGTCTTCTTGCCAAGTAGAAAACCTACTTTCCCTCTCCCTTGAATATACATTCACACAGACCAACGCAAGAGTTGGTAACCGAATCTCTGCTATGATGCCATGAAGACAAAGAGTATTCTCTAGAAATCATTTTAGTGACTTGATTCAAAATAGTCTGTTAAAAGTTCCTATTAAAGGAGAATACAAGGCATAAAATCAGGAACCAAATCAAATCATATATTTTAATTAAGAGTGAACCTTAATTTATAGGAGTATATTAATACTAAAATCTATTCCTAATTTATAGACAATCTAATATGGGATTTTCTATTTTACAACAGCATATTATTTTAGAAATCACACCATGCCTGGGAAGGTGTGGTAGGCTGTCACTAATTTTTGTTATTCCTTGGTTAAGTGGATGTCATTGTCTTTTTGGCAACTTTATGCAATTCATTCTCTTGTATTTCATAGTTTCTTCAAGAAGTATGGGTACCATTTTTTGAGTGTTTTAGTTAGTTATTTATGCAAGGCATGATGAATTAATACCTTTTATTTTACACCTTGAAAGGCTGGACAGGACTATTTTGCCCTTGTGTTCTATTTGGTAGAAATACTGAGAGCTTGAGAGATGATACTCCCTGGACTACCCCATGCATTTGCCATGCTGTATGTGTTGAAGGTGGCATTGCACTGGCCGCAGCAACAGCAGTCTTCCATGGAATTGACCCAAGGACATCATTTCTCATTTGTGAGGGTTTACTTTTTGCTTGGTGGATGTGTGGCATATACACTGGTCTTGTTAGGCAGTCTTTACAGAAGAAATATCGTCTCAAGGTAATCTCAATTTTAATATTCATTGTATGAATTGAAAACGACACTGATCCTCAAACACTTAGTTAAGGTTAAAAAAAGCATCACGTGCACATTTTGTAGATGCAGACAAGATGACTGCTTCTGAATTCCTTTTGTATGTCATGGGAGCTCTAATAATTATAAGAGTTGTAAAATTCGAAATACTAGGGGTGTGCATTATTCGGTACCATGACCATTACCAAAGAACTTGAACCTGAACATGAGAATCAGGTTGATATTTTTGTAAACCCGAATCTGACAATCAAAGAATCTATAGGTTCGTTTAACCCAAGTTCAAAATTGGTTTTCAGGTTTACCTAAACTCATTGCTGAACATATGCAATCCTTCAAATAAGAACTTAAAAATCATAAGTGATAGGTTAAACTCTTATAATCCAGCGATTAGGTTATTTTGAACACCCATATGGAATACTGTAATTAGTGATATTATTCCTTGAATGACTCTTATGGTGGGAATTACTTTTTCAGCGCATAAATTTGTTTAGTTCATGATAAAGTTTGCTGTTGGAAGTTGATGTCAATTAACAAAGCATAATGAAATGGTAGTTATATAACTGTAAATTTAAAGAGCATTCTGTTCCTTCGTTAAGTAATAAAATATGAGAATCGCAGAAGCAATTTTTTTGTCCAATCTAGTTGTTTCAAAAGCAGCAAAGAGCATTAAATTTGAGCTTTTGCGAAAAGGATGTCAAATGCTTTTTTCAGTTAACCAAAATCACGTCGCCAGCAAACTGCATGGCTTCCACGGTGCTGCCGAATGGAGCGCTGATATTTAGGGGTTTGCTATAGTGCCAACACCTAAAGCTCAGGCATTGTAGACTCCCCATCATTATTTACGTGACTGTTTACTTGTATTTGTTTGGATTGCAGAATTCACCTTGTGATCCATGCATGGTGCACTGCTGCCTGCACTGGTGTGCTTTATGCCAGGAGCACAGGGAGATGAAAGGGCGTCTATCAGATAACTTTGTCATGCCAATGACCGTTGTCAACCCTCCCCCTGTTCAAGAGATGCGTGCCACCAACGAAAACCAGGATTCCACTATTTCCTCTGAAAAGGGCACCAGCTTGGAGATGCAGCCTCTGTAAAATCCAGTCACACAAAGGCATACCATGAAAGCGAATTTCATCTCGAAACTGATTTTTTCGTTCTGCTAGAAACCATTTCCTTACACAAGAAATTACCGCACACCCCTGTGCATTAAAAGATTCAAATAGTTATACTTTCTGTTCTTGCCGATGCTTTTCTGTAGAGTGAAGTTAACTTTTGATTAATGTGGATGCGTTAATTATCATTCAGGCCATCTGTTATATATGTTCGCACCTCCTGGTTGTTGTGATGAACTGGGAAGAGTTTCTTCCACAGCCTGAGCCTCAGTTTTTGTGTTGTTTTGACATGTTTAAATTTTTCGCATGCAGCTTTTTGCACAGGAGATTCTGTTGGTACAGAATTTGGTGATTTGGTCAGGTAACTTGAGCATGGGATGGATTGATTGATCTACCATTCTCATGTCCAGCACGCCACCACTTAGCCAAACACTACTTTTTCTGGATAGTTGCTTCACCAGTCATTCCATGGAAGAGGCCTGCAGAGCCTCATGGTGGATGGAATTATTGGATTAGAAGAAAAAAAGAGAGTTGGTGTTGCTGGCCCTATGCTTTCAGTTCACTGAATAAATCAGGCGAATTCAGTGGCCTAAAATAGTAAAGTAGGACCGCAAATGATAGACACGGGTTCTTGCTGTCACAGCTTCCAAAGCTGGAAAAGCTGGCCCAAGAACTGTACCGCAACTCGGATTTTTTTTTTCGCATGTCGTCTAGCAGGGCAAATTATTTCAAACTAGAATATTTAAGAAAATATTTTCCACTATATAGCAGGTAAGATCAACTCCAATGAAATGAAAGAGATAAAACAAAAGCTAAATGGAAAAAACAAAAAAATTAGCTTTTATTTTTTATTTTGATAACTTCAAGGAAAAAATTATATTGAAGAGCTAAAATAATATTTTTAAGTTGAAGAGTTATTCCTACATGTTGAATCAAAAGATTCAAAAATTATTTAATATATTTCTATACAAAAAAATAGTTTTGATTGTACTTGTATTGGTTATTTATTATTAATAAATAGTCTTATTAACATTATATATATTAAAATAAAATTGGCTTCTCTAAATGATTTTTTTTCAGGGAGTGCAAATATAACAAATGTTATATTTATACTATTTAAAAAATCATATTATTAATTTGGCTTCTCTAAATAGTTTTTTTCCTTGGAGATGCTCTAAATACGAGTTGTGACATGTGTTACCTATTAAAAATAACAGAATACACCAAAAACAAAGGGAAAAAGAAAAAAATATTAATTTTAAAACGTTCACTAACATAAATTAAAATTTTAATAGTGGACCAAATAAAAATAAAATTCCAAGAAAAAATTAAAACCAAACTAAAAGCATAGATGTATAATAAGGACAAAAAATAAATATTGTCCAAGAAGGACTGAAAAAACCAAATGAATTAATACTAAATTAAAAAATTAAAAAAATAAGGGCTGAAATGAAAAACATATATAATTAATTCATATTGAAGGATAAAACTCTAACAAATCAAAACCTTGAGACTGAAAAAAATAAAGGGATTTAAAAAAATAGCAGTGTAATTTTATTTTTTATTTTTAAAAAATAAGGACTGAAATGAAAAATAACATATATGACCAATTTCAATTTGAGGACAAAATTGAAACAAATTAAAACTTGCATACCAGAATAATTAAAGGAACAAAAAACAAACCAAAAATCAAAAGAATAAGAGTTGCAATGAAAACAATATATATGATCAATTTCAATTAAAGGGTATAATTGCAAGCAATCAAAACTTCAATTGAAGAAATCAAGAAGAAAAAATAAATTCAAAGACCATACACCGAAAGGAAACACGCAACAACTTAGAGTATCTGCCTGCATTTTGCCACTACAGGAGAGAGAGAGAGAAAGGGGAAAAGAAGGAGAATCAACCATCAACAATCCTCCGCTCTCATGCAATGACACGCTCATATCCAGGGGGGAAAGCACATGATGGCCCACCCGGAGACACAAAGACCGAAAATTTTCAACCATCTATTGACACCGTACATGCCATCTGAAAGGTTCATACGTGTGACGGCGCGTAGGGTAGACATACCTATAGTAACCTCGAGGAAAAATAATTAGAAAATATCAAATTATCTAAACACCCTAAGTGATAACCACGAAAAAATCAAGTTTGAAAGTATTGTCAGACCTTCTTTTTTGTAGTTTCTGGGGGTATTTAAGTAGTTTTACTATGCACAAAATATGAAAATCCTACACTACCCTCACCTCCAGCACCGAGTCCATGCCTCACCCAAGGGTAAATGCATAATTGTGTTGTTCAATATAAGACAAAAAACCAAAAATACTCTCATCCAGTCTTCATTCTTTTGTTGATACCTAGGAGTAAATAAGTAGTTTCACTGTGAAAATTAAATCAAAAAAAGACCAAGACACCCCTAACACAATATGTAAATACCACACATATAATTTGGAAATGTCCATAATACCCCCATAATCAAGGGTTAATTTTTTTTATCCAAGGGACAAAAATGAAATTTCACTATTGAAATTCATAGTGAACGGTGTCTATGGGCACAATAAAACATCAACAACTTTTTTTTTTTTTTAAATATGGAACTATATTGATCAAATTAACCCATTGATAGGCTGCATCATTAGAACCACAAGCATGTCATTGTTATATATAATAAATAATTTCATCTTTCTTTATTACATTGTTCAAACATCACACATAACATCATTGGTAGCATCATGAAATTCGGTCTTCCTCACATATAAAAAAATTCACATAATATATGAGAAAAGAATATATTATCATTTATAAGATATACATAAGAATTTGATTGCATGTTAACAAAAAAATTATTCATACATATCAATTTATTATATTTTGGTGCATGAGACTCATAATTATCCAAATTATATATTTTGTCCAACTTGAAGTGTCATATAGAAGTTGTGTAACACTCTCCCATGATGGTGTTATGAGTTACCTTGTTATATTCATATATCAAGACATTTAGAGATCTAACACAATAGATGAATATTGCTCTTTAAATATATGATCTCCCATCGCATACCAAAGATTAATATTTATACTTGAATCATCGAGCAATCATTGTCCATCGATGATTATATAATAACATGCGAGTCATTAAATGTGTCAATATCATCGAGTATGCGTTGATGCAATTCAAGCTAATATATTGTCCAATTAGGACAATTCACCTCAACGAATGACATAACAATGCATGAGGACCACTAAGAGCAAGTCCAATGGTAGGAGCCATTTTTAAGAGCTAAATCTATACAATAGCTCTTTGAATAGTGCTTATATGGCTCTTGAGTGGATATGCTCTCCAATGATAAGAGCCATTTTGGAGAGCCATTTTGAAGAGTTATTTTTTTTAACTTATTTTAAATAAAATTCAATTATTTTGTATATAGTTTAATTATACAATTAATATGAGTAAGTTATATAATTAAATAATTGCTTTTGAAAAACTCCCAAACAATAAAATTATTTTTTTAATTATATTTAAATTAAAAAATTAATTTAAATATAATAAAAAAAACCACAATATTTCTATGTTTTTTTATGGTTATTGTATTTAAAATTAATTAATATTACTTATTGTCTTTGAGTGTTAGAAAAACTTAAAAAAACAAAATGAACACATTAACAAATAACCAATAAGTTCAAACATAATTAATTAAAATACATACTCCTATTTTTTATGCTAAATATTATAATAATAATTAATAATAATAATAATAATTATTAAAATATAATAATTATTATTATAAAAACCCACCCCCCGTCAAATCCCTTTCATTTCAATATATAATAATTATTAAAATATAATAATTATTATTATAAAAACCCACCCCCCGTGCAAATCCCTTTCATTTCAATCACAACCCTACCCATCTTTCTCTTCTTCCTCCAGCCGCCCCCCACACCTGTTTCTTCTCTTCTGTTTCCCTCATTCTGCTCCCTGCTCTCCCCTCTTTCCCATGGCCCTTTCTTGTTCAAGTTTCAAGCGTGGGTTTCAAATATCAAGTGAGTTTGTTGTAAAATATATGTGTTTTTGCAATTTTTCAATTAATTGATTTGCTGTGTTGATGTTGGTTTGCTGTGTTGATTTTGCTTGGCTGTGTTCATGTTGGTTTTATGTGTTCATGTTCGTTTTTAACGGTAAAAAAATTGGCAACAGTCGGATTTTGGGTTTTGGCTCCCCGGCCAAAACCTGTGGGAATGCCTCCCGAAAATGGAAGAGGCATTTTGCCTCTTCATTTGGTTCTCCCCGTTGGAGTGATAAATTTAACAAAAAGAGCCATTTTTTTAAAAATATGGCTTTGCCTCCTCTGATGGCTAGTCCCGTTGGACTTGCCCTAATAGTCAAAAATCAATACCCATTATGCATAATATAGAAGTTCTTTCAATCAAATTGTTGATGCACAATGTCTATATCACCTATGAAACCATAAAATACACATATTAAAAACACCCACGCCTAAAAAACTAAAACTAAATAAAAAAATCAAATAATTGAGTTCACACACACGCACATAGTAAGGCTCGTGTGAATCCAACTCATTCTGATTGAACTCATGAACATAGGTGAGGTTTTGTGTAAACATTTATACCTGTCCTAACTCAACTAGCATGAAAAATAGTTATCATTAATTATCTTAGAGTTTTCCATAATTCAGACATGTTGCTTTTTATAATGATTACATGGTCCATTAAACTATAACTTGGGACTTGATTTAACTTCAGACTGAAAGATCTTTCTTGTTTAGGTTTTCTATCAAAGTAAAGCTCTAACATTTGCAAACCGTTTGTGGTAATCAACTCAATCATTGTATTAAAACTCATATTAGTAGCAATGGATACACCGCCATAACACTTTGAACGCCCCTGTCTATCAACATCAAATCCCTTGACATGCTAAATTTTTAAACTTGTCAAATGAACTGTTTAAACTCAAGCTACGTAACTCGATAATTCTCTTATGGTAATATTTCCACTATAAAAGACATATTTTGTTAAAAGCACTACAAAACACAATGTTAATTTATCAATATAGCAAAGTAATCAAGTTGCATTAAAAAATTATAACCTAACAAAAATCATAGTCTAAACCTTAATACCTTAATACTAACATGATCAACGCAACATAATTCATTTATTTTTCTTACTGATAAAGATAATTTATACACTTACTTTTTATATTTAATTAATCTCAAATTATTTTATGTGTTAGAGTGGGAAATATTTTTCCAACCATGCTAGTTGAAAAATAATTTGGCCTACTATTAATGTTGGAAAAAGCTCTCTCACTCCCCACTTAATCTCCATTATTTATCACTCGCAAGCTGTTATCATTGCATTTCTCTATTATATAATTATTTTTTAAAAGTAGCATATTTAAATAAAATTTGAGAAACTCACACAATTAAAAATAATGAAAAATAAAATAGTTTAATAAAAACTATAGTTATTATTAATGTTTTGTTTTAGTGCTATTAAATTTATTTTGTCAAAAACAAATAATGATTTTAAACATGGCGTGGCTTTATTTTTATTTTTCCTTTCCACTCTCTCATCTTTCCTAAAATTAAAATACCACACTTCCCAAGTATTTTTATAATATAGCATTTAAAAAATATATAATCTTGTCAAAATGTGAGTATTAAAAAAATGAATCGTACAAGCTAGCCTTAACTTTCTTTTTGAAAACATGCTAGAAAGAACGCTGTTTACGCCTACTCTTATTTTGCGTAAAAGGAACGTTGTTTCACTCACTTGTCTCTTTCAAAACCAGAATCAACACGAAACAAAGGGCTCGCCCCCGTCAAAGTTCATGTCCAAAACATTACTAATACCTACCTACAGTCTCTCTCTCTCTCACAGAGACATTTGTGACTCTGTCCAGGCTTGCTCCATGGAAAGAACACAGTCGGAGGTCGGAAGGAGGTGGAGAATGGAAAAGAATAAAGAAAGGGTGCAGTGCCCGCCGCCAGTGCCTCCCATGGTGAGACCACCGTCACCCAATCCAGTGAAGCTTGCAGCAATAGCTGTCAGCTTGAACATACAGCTGAGATCGGCAGACATGCCTGGTGCAATGCAAGAGCGTGCATTTAGGTGCGCTAGAACACTCCTTGATGCTACAAGCCTCGACAGCAAGAAGCCGAATCCCACACATATTGCCAGGTGTCTGAAGAAGGTAAGCAGACTTTCCATGGCTCCAGCCTTGATAAATGATGGTTGTGTGTAAAATCTGCTCTTTTACAACAGCCTGAGTTATTTTGTAAGCATAACTGCGTAAGTTCCAAAGATAGCATCTTTTTGATAAAATGAATGTGGCATCTATTGATACTAGCTAGTTCAAGTGAATGCACATTTCAATATGCTGGTGGGAAAAGAAATTGCAAGCCTCCCTGTTATTAGTTTATTAGAGGGCTCATTAGCGAGCCGATAGATAAAGTAGCCAAACCCCCACCTCCTCTCCTCCCCTTCTAATACTATTCCTGACATGAAAAAAGATTGTCCCACAAACGTTAGCCTTGACTAATGATTATCAAGTTAGGCAGCTCTAAAGACTGGATAAAATAGTTTATTTGTTATCAAGTTTAAAAGGAGCTTTTAACTTAGGTTTGAATTACACATCAATACATGATGTACAGATTTGAGGTTTTTTTCGTGGCACCAAACAATTTACCATAACTTCCTTACTGGCATACAATGGATTCTTGTTTGAGATTCTTGGACAATTAACTATGAAGTCCAATGTTTGAGATTTCTTGATGTAGTTTAGCTGGCAACAATCAGAACTATTTATGTGACTGGCCTTAATTGGCTTCAGCATCTTCTCCTTGTCTCTCTTCTTAACCAGTCCTTACAGGCTTTTACAAGGACCTTTGGCACTATAGGTGTTCATCAGGAAGACCAAATTTTTTTCTTGCTTTCCTTCTCTATTTCAGGAGTTTGATGAAATGTATGGTCTGGCATGGCACTGCGTTGTTGGCAAGAGTTTTGGATCATTCATTACTTGCTCAAGTGGTGGGTTTGTGTATTTTTCTGTGGACAACCTATCTTTTCTTCTATTCAAGACAGAGGTTCAGCCAGTGAAGAAGCCATCTCCATTGCGCAAGCTCGATGCATAAGGTGGTTATGCTAATGTAAAATGTCTGTTTCAATTTTAGGGTGTTTGACCTGTGTAGATTATAATTCTGATGCTTTATTTATTACCTTTTCTCCGTCCTTTCTTCCGTTTTTTGGTACGTTTTAGTTTCCATTACAAGTGGCTAGAGTTTATTTATTCTAGTAAAACATTAAAACCTTATAAATCCTATTTGAATTTGGATTCGGTTCTTAATTACTAATATTGGTTTACTACATGGCAAAAATCCGGCATTTGTTTTTCAAAAATTACACTCAGAATATAATTGATTAGATCAGAAATCGTGTTAGTTTCTCTCTGCTAAAGAAATATGAAGACCGATGAGGACAATTAGCCGATTTCCTTAATGGCAATAAGGGACGGTGATCGTGATTCGTGAAGGTGGCACAAAACCATTCAGAAGCAACTCTGCTTCTTCTTCTTCTTGTTCTTAATATATACTTCAGCTAATTATGATTCTTCTTCCAGCTCAAACTCATCAAGTGAAGCTGTTTATTGGGAGTCCCGCAACTCTTCTCTCCAACGCGTTGATTTGGAATCAGAAACTATTGTAGACTGAAAGTTATGACATGGGAGACCAAGATAAACAAAGGAGATGACAGAGATCAGGAGTTCCCTAAAAAATGATGGCTTGTTTCAGCTTTTTGTGGTTTTTATTCTTTGCTTGATATCGTTCTATACATTCTATATTCCAATTCTGTTTTGATTCGTCTCAACTAACTATACTTGGGCCAAATGTGTTTTTTCTTTCTGATTTCATATCGTTTGATTAATCATCAACCTCAAAATTGATTAACCTCGTTTGCTAATCATAAAATGGCGGGAGGTCGCGGTTGAGGAGGAGAATGTGGATGTGCTGGTGGAGCTTGTGCTAGGGATGATTGTTCTAGTTATCACCTATTTGATGATGAAATAGTAGTGCTAACTATGAACCAATTATTTTCTGTACACGGTAGCAATACTATAGTTGATGGCCATTCTCCTTTGCTTGCAAAATCCAATGATATTGTTGCAAACAAGAATGAACAAGGGATGCGATCTGCCTTCATACAGTGTTTCCAGTTCTTAAATATTTCTAGCAGCTGAACTAATTAATGGAGAGGAACAGAACGCCTTTTTTGTTTTAATTCTCTCTTTCTATATTCGTGTGTTAGGATTACTGTTTCCTTTTTCCCTTTCTTGATTTTTTCAAGCAATTTATGTAATTGCTCTCATTAAAGAAACAACAAATTGACAAAAAATGAAATGCTCTTTGCTTTTATTTTTCTTTGGCTTAACTCTCTGTGAATTCAAACCCACATCCCACCTATGTCAACTTCTCAAGGTCTATTTTACAGAAAACAGGACTGTGATTGATTTTTTTGCCCTTTTCTGAGAATTAGAAGTTTTGGACTGCATGCTAGTGCAACTGATGAGATTCAACAAAATGGATCTTATACCATGATAACTCTGTTAGTATTATGTTTTAAAGTAAAAGTTGATCCAGGGAGTTTTCACAAATACAGAAGGATGGCAACTGTACAAACTGCTAATCACAGAAAGTAGCAATGAAATTCCACCACGTATTATATAGCGGTTAATTTTTGAATCACAGAACAGACGCAAACACACGTATATGAACATAGTTGCAATCTCCCTATAACTGCTTTACATGAAAAAAATAAAAAAAGGGACTACAATTTCTCTCCAATCTCCCTGCCTAAGAAAAACTGACTTCAAACTCTTCTTGTCTTGGCCACATGTTGATATTTGGTAAAATGGCACCAACATCACTGACTGCACGTTTCCAACAATCTGTCACTCCTGCTTCTCTTAGAGCCTATCTTGCAGAGTTCATCTCCACTTTCTTTTATGTGTTTGCAGTTGTAGGATCTGCCATGGCTTCAAGTGAGTGGCGAATAACACTTGTATTCTGTGTAGTTGAAAGGGGTTGTCGTGATTATTCCATTTCTTGCTGTAATATGTCAGTTTAAATAATCATCGTTTGTTTGTTTTTATGTTAGTATCGTTTTTTTTTCTATCTTCAAAGCAATACTAGCATGTAAAATGGAAATTCAGGACCATTTGTCAATTCTGGTATGGTTTGTTCGATGAATTGCTCATATCAGATTGACTTGCTCGAAATTTTCGTCCCTTTCTTCTTCTTACGCACTTGAAATGCGTTGGAAAGAGCAAAAGACATGATTTAGTACTTTCATTGCAAGTAACAGTTGACAAGTTTTAAGGTTGATGTTTGATTCGGGCGTGAATGTCAGGGAAATTATTGCCAGACGCAGCAGCAGATCCATCCAGCCTGGTGATAGTCGCCATTGCGAATGTTTTTGCACTTTCCTCGGCGGTGTACATTGCTGCAAGTGCCTCTGGAGGACATGTGAATCCTGCTGTCACATTTGGCATGGCTGTTTCAGGCCACGTTAATGTTCCCACTGCTCTGTTCTACTGGATTTCTCAGTTGCTGGCCTCCGTTATGGCTTGCATTTTCCTGAAAGTGACCACCGTAGGACAGGTAAGAAAATCCCTTCCCTTTTCATGCAAGTTGGATTGGATAGGATCTTCTACCTGGTTGCATTCATTATCCTGCCCTGCACCCTCACTGAGATGTGATTTCTATTCTGGAATTCTGCAGCACGTTCCAACCTACACGATTGCAGAGGAAATGACAGGATTTGGAGCATCCCTGCTAGAAGGTGTGATGACATTTGGTTTGGTGTACACTGTTTATGCTGCCGGAGACCCTAGACGTAGTTCATTGGGTGCCATTGGACCTTTAGCAGTAGGTCTCATGGCAGGAGCCAATGTCTTGGCTGCCGGACCCTTCTCTGGTGGCTCGATGAATCCAGCATGTGCATTTGGATCCGCAGTTATTGCCGGAAAGTTCAAAAACCAGGCTGTTTATTGGGTGGGACCCTTGATCGGAGCCTCAGTTGCCGGGCTTCTCTATGACAATGTCGTGTTCCCTCCTCAAGCCCCAGATTCTGCCAGGAGGGGGGATTCAGAAGGTGTTGGAGTTTAATTGCTATTATTTTCTGCTCTTTTTGGTCTTATTTTTAATTTTAGTGGTAACAATGTTCCTATTTATTTAACTTTTAATCGTTAATAAATCAATTGCCATTTATTATTTGTTTTTTCGTGAATTGGAATCGTGGTTGGTTGCTCATCTCTAAACGAATCCCTTTACTTGATTTTTGGCAACCATCATTTCCAAATCATTACCTGTGAGCCTGTAAGTACACATTTTCCACAGACATGATAATTTTACCTAGGCGTAATAAATTCTTGCTCTACTCAATTTAAAACTAGTTTTGTGTTATTTAAATATAAAATAATTTCTAATAATAATAAAAGCTTACGGTCATAAATAAGCTGCGATTTCCTGAGTGTTCGACACTGTTTTTTTAAAGTATTTTTGAAAACAAATATTTTTTTATTTTTTACTTGAGATTAATTTTTTGTGAGTTTTTAAATTATTTTTATATAATGATGTCAAAAATAATTTTTAAAAATAAAAAATATTATTTTAATATATTTTTGAATAAAAAATACTTTTAAAAACAAAGTTTTCGTCATAAAAAGAACAACTTTGATCTGGACAGATTTAAAGTGTAAGGTTTACTTTGAATAAATAAAAACAATAAGGACCATACGTGATCCATCCTCATCCATTATCGAGTTATAAAAAAACAGCACAACCGCCACCTTCGAACAGTTCTTTGTGGAAGGTGCAGGCTTTTATCTCATGGGCACATGATAACTGCTGTTGGTGGAAATGGCGGGTATTCCAGTGGGAAGCAGTTTGTTTCAGCCGATGAGCTTCGTGAAAAACTGTCTCATTTGCTGCACGAGAAAGCCTTGATTGTCAAATTGGTAAGTGCTTGCTGTTTTATTAAATTTTCTTAGGAAGAAGTTAATGCACTACTTTGAAATTTTTTATTCCTTTCTTGTGGGTTGAAAATGAGATTCACAACGTCGCAAATTGTTGTTATGATGTGTTGATGATAATACATGGGCATCTAATATGCTATGGATCTCTCGGAGAAGTAGGTTGATGTTGTGGACTTCAATGGCAGCTTTTTGGCTCGCATGCGTGATCTTGTTGGTGCCAATCCGATAATATTAGTTGTGACTAAGGTAATATTCTGCAGGTTGGTGATTTGCAACTTTGTGATGTGAATGTTTGGTTTCTACAGCAAAGTTTCCCAAATTCCTCATATAATTTACTTTCAGGTTGATCTCCTTCCTAGGGACACTGATCTTAATTGAGTTGGTGATTGGGTTGTAGAGGCCACTACAAAGAAAAGGCTTAGGTAAGTGTTCTCACTTTTATATAGGTCATATAAGTATCATGGTGCTACGTGAGTTCATCAAATATTTCTTTGAAAAAGTTACGCATGTTGATTCCTTTTACTTGGTATGGAACTTTGTGGTGTTTTTTATATAAATCAAATAAAGTTGATTTTTTTTTCAAAGAATTTAAAACTTCAAGCAACAAGGTTACTAGTATCTTATTATGACTTGTAATCCTGGATTTGAATATTAATGAGACAGATTGCTCTCATTACAGTGTTTTGAGTGCCCATCTCACCAGCTCTAAATCGTTAGTTGGGATTGCTGGAGTTGTGTCAGAAATTCAAAAGGAAAAAAAGGTTTCTACCTTTCTATTGCCTTATATATATGCATGTTTGTACCCATAAACATGTAGCTTAAATTGCTACCATTCCTCTTCATAACAGCCTATGGTTTGGCTGAGCTTCATGGAAATCAAATTCTACCTTTTGGATCCTTTTCGTGAGTTGATTTCACATCACATAATGCAACATTGACCTGTTGCAACTACCCAGCCAAGTTGTCTTATTCTTGGCCATCGTTATATACCATCTTTACACCTCTCTTATCATCTTAATTTATTCTACAGACATGCCTTTCCTAACTTGCGATTGCATGATTAAACTTGGATATTATATAAGAATGTTCTCTTTGTTCTTGAGGTCAATTTATGTTCTGAATGTTGATTCTTGTGGTGCAGGGCCGAGATGTTTACATTCTGGTTAGTAACTCTCTGATTTGCAAGCTTCGCTTTAATTTGTAGAGCAGGGTTGAAACATCAAAATGTTGGTTGTACCAAGGAATCATGGCATCAGCATACATGTTTCATGGCCCTCTCTCAGTGATGATTTGAATGCTTGAGCAGTGAGAAAGACTAATTAATGTCACCCCTTCTATCTTTTCTTTTCAACAAAGGGATTAAATTTGTAAATAAATAATTATAACCAAAAAAAAAACAGAGAGGCTAAGAAGCAAACCCCCCTACTGATCATAAGGAAAAATATAATGCCCTCCTGCAAGCATTTCTCCAAGTTTAATTGATTGAATGCAAGAAGTTATTGCATTTTATCATCATGGTTTTTGTTCTCCTTTTCTTTAAAATCATTCAAGTTTGAATTCCTGGAGACATTGATTGGGGTCATTTTTGGAATAATGCATAGGCATATAAAGTCATCATTCCATTCAGCAACTGTTTTATGCTCTAAAGTTATAAGCAAGCAAAAGAGGAAGAAAAGGGCAGGTTTTACTTGGACACTATTTACTTTCACAACAAGAATGAAAGTGTTTTATTTGATTAAACGTTTTATTACTAATTGGTTTGAGAAGTGGGGATATTTGGTCTGACCAGCTTGGCTCCTTGTGATAAAAGTCTGTATGTGCCTCAGAATCTCGAGTACCTGGTCTCAAGAGTTCATGGTCCATACTTTTCAGCTATTTTTGAATCGCTTTACTATGACTTGGCGAGTGTAACAGTTTAATTTCACCTCTTTTGCAGGGTTCAGCTAATGTTGGGAAATCTGCTTTCATCAGTGCTTTACTGAGTAGGTCTATGTTATTTTCCTATTAAGTGGAAATTTAAATGAGGGAAAGCGTGAATAACTTGTATCTAGGGAATCCAATTTCAAAGATAAAAGGAAGGTCAAACTCGAAGTATAACTATAAATTGTTCCAGAAGCATTGCTCTTCATTGATGTTTAAGATCCTTTGCAAGTCTTTTCCGCTTTTTTTTCCCTTACTTGCATTCTTCTATAACTCGAGTCATTTTAAGAGATTTTTGTTTTTACTACTATTTCTTATTCCTTTTTCCCATAGTAAGAGTTTGTCTCATCTCTTAATATTTGGTTGTTGTTTAACATCAGAAACGATGGCACTTCGGGATCCAGCTGCTGCAGCTGCTCGAAAATACAAACCAATACAATCGGCTGTTCCTGGAACGACCTTAGGTCCAATTCAGATTGATGCTTTCCTTGGAGGAGGGGTACGCTGTTTTAGACTGTACTTGTATGTACTCTAGGATATTTCCCTCATGTAAATACATTTTGTGTTTTGACAGGGTTTTGGCGACAAGTTATACCCCTGATAATGGGCAGTAATGAAGTTTTTTGCTCTTATATTTTTTTAAATTAGTGCCTTTTCCCCTACAAGTCAACATCTTTTTTTGCAGAAATTATTTGACACGCCTGGAGTTCATCTCCACCATAGACAAGCTGCAGTGGTTCATTCAGAAGATTTACCTGCTCTTGCCCCTCGAAGTCGTCTCACGGGTCAATCTTTCCCTGTATGTACTCATCCAAATAGACTTTCAACACTAGTCCCCCAACACTACACCATTTTGAAATCTATTAATGGCTTTTGACTGTGCTGTTCCAGAACTCTAAGGTGGCCTCTGAAAACAGGATGGCAGAAAAAATCCAATCCAGTGGATTGAATGGATTTTCAATATTTTGGGGAGGTCTTGTGAGAGTTGATATCTTGAAGGTTGTACCCTGATCTTTTGGATTCTCTGTAGTCAGACTGATTTTCCTTGCCTCACATTTTTCTGGACTTAACATGCTGCAACTGTCGTGCTTTCAGGTTCTGCCTGAAACATGCTTAACATTTTATGGCCCCAAGGCTCTGCAGATTCATGTAGTGCCCACTGATAAAGCTGAGGAGTTTTACCAGGTAATCTAAATTTAGTCTGAGTAATCATCACTCGTGACTCATGCGTGTTCATCATTTACCATTCTTCTGGTGAATTACTTGCTGTGGGATCACGTACTGTTTATTCTGGCACAGTTCAATGAAGACATGGAACCCTCATAAGGTTCTTTGTTTAGCCAAATCAAATCACTAAGGGTGTATACTTCTTTGCCCTTGCCTATTATTTGTCTTCACATTTGACTTTCTATTTATCCTGTGAACCAATTCGTTTCATCAACACTCTTTGCTGAGCAATCTAAGTTGCACCAGATATATGATTACATTTGAAGGTGCATTAACAATCTTTGCGTGATAAGATATTTTTTTATGTGTCGTGCTGTACACGAGCTCTATGTTAAATTTCCTAGTGCCACTGAGTTCGAAGCGGGAATAGTTGTCATAATGGATGGACAATTAGACATCAACTCGTACCATGTGTTAATTCATATGTTGGTCAAAAAAATGTTATTTGGAGGACTTTTGTTTTCTTTCACCCCATTCGTTTATGTCCTCTGTATGTCTGGGTTTTTCATATTGCATCATTCAGAATTTACCATTTGCTTTCCAATGCTAATAAAGAGGCTTCACCTAGTTGTTGCAGAAAGAACTTGGAGTTCTATTGACACCTCCAACTGGAAAAGAGAGAGCACAGGATTGGAGAGGACTTGAATTAGTGCAGCAGTTGCTAATAAAATTCGAGGAAGTGGAAAGGTTTAATCTACACTAATAATTGTTTGAAGACCTTTGGCTACCTTTGGTTTGTAAATGGGGTCATCAAAGTTAGGAAGTCTGAGTTTGTTCTTACCTTTTCCTTTGCATGGACAGGCCTGCTAGTGATGTAGCTATATCGGGTCTCGGATGGATTGCTGTGGAACCGGCACGCAAATCACTTGGTCGGTCCGATATAAATTTGGAAGAAACTATCAAAGAATTGCATTTAGCTGTGCATGTACCAAAACCCGTGGAGGTTTTTGTCCGGCCACCTTTACCAGTAGGAGAGGCTGGAGCAGAGTGGTATCAGACAGAGAAAGAAGAAGAATTGAGACCAAAATGGCACTTCTAGTTGCAGTGCCTCATTGATGTGGTCTGTGCAATCGATGTGCACTGTTGGATAGATAAACATGTCATATTTTATTACAAATTTTGAATGATGTAACTTAACCGAAAATCTACCGTCTCTGTAAGAAATTTGACTTTTTGCATAAACAAAATTGCCTGCGATATTGAAAGTCTTTTTTTTTTTTAATAAATAAATTTTTATATTAAATTATTGGATCTTGAACTTCTTTTCCAAGTTTATATCACAAGTCACAAGTCAAACAATCAAGTTAAACCAAATTGAATAATTTTTTTATTTTATTTTATTTTTCATGTTAACTTTTATTGATTTAATTTACTCAAGGGTTGACCTTGATTTTTTTTATACAATTTTCTTATATGTAAGATTATCATAATCTCATGATAGGATCATAAATTTGACATGCCGACTCAGGTAACTTTTTTTTTCAAGTCCGTAAATGTTTATCGTGAGCTTTGAATTTTTTCTATAAGATTATTTCATTCTTATTTAATTTTTACTTTGTTATCGAATATTGTTGAGATATTTTAAAAGCTTTTCCAGGATTTTTTATAATAATAAAAAATATTTTTTCTTACTGGTCATTGATTTTTCTTAATTATATTATTAAATTAATAAAAATTATTGAATATATTCAAATAAATAACTCAGTTACTATTATTTTTTACTCATTTAAAAAGTTATTATTATTCAAGCATTAGAAAAAACTATATATTCATTTAAAGCAACTGTTGACTATGGTCAAACTTGAGATCCTGATTCTCCTGCATGGCCTAGTTTTAGCTGATAAAAATATCTGTCGGTCCAATTCAGAGTGGCAAATAACAAAAACAAAAATCATTTTCCCGCTTCTCCTGCTCCAAATTTCAAAATACAATCAGAATCCCTCCCTCCAATAAAGAAAAAAAAATCTGCGCATAAACAAAACCCTCCAGTCCTCTCCGTTCCCATCTAACCGATTTCCGGGGTTTCTCAACTCGGAAACCCTTAACCGTCCAAACCACCACTGTTCCCTCAACTCACAGTACACACTTAAAATTCCCTTTTAATTCTAGGGTTTTTCACTTTCAATTAAGAATGTATGTAAAGGAGATATGTTTAGAGGGGTTCAAATCCTACGCAACAAGAACAGTTGTACAAGGATTCGACCCCTTCTTCAATGCAATTACGGGGCTGAACGGGTCGGGCAAGTCGAATATTTTGGATTCGATTTGCTTTGTTTTGGGTATAACTAATTTGCAGCAAGTCAGGGCTTCGAATTTGCAGGAGTTAGTGTACAAGCAAGGACAAGCAGGGATCACTAAAGCAACAGTGTCAATCGTGTTCGATAATTCTGACAGGAGCAGGAGTCCTCTTGGGTACGAGAATCATTCGGAGATTACTGTTACTAGACAGGTTAGTTTTAATTCAAAAATTAAATCAAGGGTTGATATATGGGGGCTTGGTGATATTTTGAGAGAATGTAGTATTTTTGTGCAAGCAATAGCATTTTTTGTCTGAGGCGAGAGAGGTTTGGTTTTGTTCACGCAATCACACATTTTGTTCAATAAAAGTTTCTCATTCATAAAATAAGCATTTTGCAAGTGTTGTTTTTTATGGCGAAGCTGGTCAGCCTCCATATGCCTTGTTTTAATGGAAGAATAACGGCTCAGCATGTTTTGGTGATTGCTTCAAAGACAAAACTAGAATGTTACTCTAGTCTACAATGTACTTTAGACATGATAGAACGGCACTGATACTTGGTGACTGCGTATCTCATGTTCAATAAATAAAGGTTTGTGGTTATCATGAGGTTATCGAGCTACTCATGGAAAAAAAGCACTTTCATGGTCATGATTCTTCAAATTTAACTCAACTTGTGTGCTTTGATGGGGTTGATTTACATGTGAAGGATTTATATTTGGATTTGCAGATTGTGGTTGGTGGAAGGAACAAGTATTTGATCAATGGAAAGCTAGCCCAGCCTAGTCAAGTTCAAAACCTTTTTCATTCAGTGCAGCTGAATGTTAACAATCCACATTTTCTCATCATGCAAGGACGTATTACTAAGGTCTTAAATATGAAACCTCCAGAGACCTTATCTATGCTCGAAGAGGCTGCTGGGACAAGAATGTATGAGACAAAGAAAGAGTCTGCATTGAAAACACTAGAGAAGAAACAGAGCAAGGTTGTTGAAATTAATAAGCTTCTTGACCAGGAGATACTTCCAGCTCTGGAAAAGTTGAGGAAGGAGAGGATGCAATATATGCAATGGGCCAATGGCAATGCTGAATTAGATCGACTCAAAAGGTTTTGCACTGCTTATGATTATGTTCAAGCAGAGAAAATCAGAGACAGTGCAGTTGGTGAGGTGGAACAAATGAAGGCCAGAATTGCTGAGATTGACCATAATGCAGATCAAATGCGGGTGGAAATACAACAAAAGGAGACAGAAGTATCAAAATTGACTGCTGAAAAGGAAGCCAGTATGGGCGGGGAAGCAAAATCACTGTCAGAGAATGTAGATGTGCTCGCTCAAGATCTTGTGCGAGAGGTATCGGTGTTGAATAACAAAGAGGATACTTTAAGGAGTGAACAAGAGAATGCTGAAAAGGTGAAGAGGCAATGTTTGCTAATTTGGATGTTTATTTTTTTATGTGCTCTAGCTTTGTTATTTGCTTCTAGTAATTGTTGAACTTATTTTCTTGTCTTGTTTTTTTAATGATTTTTTTAATTACTGGGATTTTTTCATATCAAATTTACATTTGCCATTTTTGTGCTACCAGATTGTTCATAGTATTGAAGACTTGAAGCAGTCTGTAGAAGAGAGGGCCACTGCTGTTAAAAAGTCTGAAGAAGGAGCGGCTGATCTCAACAAGAGAGCCGAAGAACTTTCCAAGAGTTTGGAAAACTTTGAGAAGGAATACCAAGTAAGTATTCATGCTTGCTTATTTGCTTCATTTTACTCCATTGAAACAGATAGCTAATGCATTTGATGAGCAAACCAAGTCATGAATTGAGAGAGTTTTAGTTGCAATGGATAGGGTGTGCTAGCTGGGAAGAGCAGTGGTGATGAGGAGAAATGCCTTGAAGATCAACTGGGTGAAGCAAAGGTTGCTGTTGGAAATGCCGAGACAGAATTGAAACAATTGAAAACAAAAATCAACCATTGTGAGAGAGAGCTGAAAGAGAAAACACATCAGTTAATGTCAAAGCGTGAAGAAGCTGTTGCTGTACAGAATGAGCTCAGTGCTAGACGGAAAGATGTGGAAAATGCTAAATCAGCAATGGAATCTCTTCCATATAAGGAAGGCCAGATGGAAGCCTTACAGAAGGTCTGCGTGCTTAACATGATGACGTTTTGCCTTCAGCACCTATGCATTTCCTTATTGTTAAATGCTTTTGTTAATCAAAACTTTTCTTCAGGACCGTGCATCTGAATTGGAACTAGTGCAGAAGTTGAAAGATGAAATACGAAACCTTTCAGCACAACTATCGAATCTTCAATTCACATACCGGGATCCTGTGAAAAACTTTGATAGGTCAAAAGTAAAAGGCGTGGTGGCTAAACTTATTAAAGTAAAGGACAGCTCCACAATGACTGCCCTAGAGGTCAGGATTGCATATTTCATACAATTGGTTGTCACAAAAAATCCGTATGAGTAACAGCTCTTGAGTTGATTATCAGGTTACAGCAGGTGGAAAGTTATTTAATGTTGTTGTAGACACTGAGAGCACCGGAAAACAGATTCTTCAAAATGGTGATCTCCGTAGAAGAGTTACAATTGTCCCCTTAAACAAAATTCAATCTCATATTGTACACCCTAGGGTTCAGCAGGCTGCTGTTAGATTGGTTAGTTTTTGCGTTCACCACCTTTCCATGATTTAGTGCCATAGTTTTTTTCTCCTTAGTTGATTTTTATCATTTTGTTTTCAGGTTGGCAAGGAGAATGCAGAACTGGCACTTTCTTTGGTTTGCTATGATGAAGAATTGAAGGTGTGTCATTCCAGGCCTGCTCATCACATCAAGCGTGTCCCACTTCATGCTTCTCATATATAGTTTGTTGGTTATATTGAATGTGGAAGATCCACAAATTATTCATGATGTGAACGAGTCATGTTATGCAATTATTTGTGCACTATTT
Organism: Salix arbutifolia; assembly: GCA_025169955.1. Taxonomy (NCBI): domain Eukaryota; kingdom Viridiplantae; phylum Streptophyta; class Magnoliopsida; order Malpighiales; family Salicaceae; genus Salix; species Salix arbutifolia. Next base: position 8,009,431 of record CM045902.1, read on the forward strand.
TAACCTACCTTTATCCGAATCTAAATTTCCTGTCTCTGCGTACTGTTTCCCTTCCACTTTTGATTTTTGCTGCAGACTGCTATGGAATATGTTTTTGGTTCAACATTTGTTTGCAAAACCACTGATGCTGCAAAGGAGGTATGGCCATCTTTGCTAAAGGACTTATCTAGATTTGTTTGAATGTGTAAGAATCATTGGAGATAGCACGTTAGGGGGTGTATATTGTGATAACCTTAACCATTTACAACCATTGTCCTAAACTTAGTCCACTATTACTGAGTTCCTGCAACTTTGTTTCTTCTTTGCTTATAGTTATAAATACATCTTTCTTCCCTAACATTCGCAGAGCCATCTTTACTTGAAACATTTTTTTAGGTTGCTTTCAGTCGAGAAATCCGCACTCCTAGTGTCACTCTTGAAGGCGACATCTTCCAGCCAAGTGGTCTTTTAACTGGTGGAAGCCGCACGTAAGTTGCTTTTTATCTTACTTTTACAGATGGAATTCCTGACATTAATGCACATGAAGTGAAAGCCCTTTCTTTCTATTTATCACCTAAATTTTAACTGTTTTCTTTTTCCTATTGTTTGCTCCGCCAAACCACAGCTATTATTTATTTAAATATGCATTAAATGAAGCTTTCAAGGTTATACACATTCCTTCTGTCACAGGGGTGGAGGCTATTTGTTAAGGCAACTCCATGAAATGGCAGAGGCTGAATCAAATCTTCTACTACATCAGAGAAGGTTATCTGAGATTGAAGGAAAGGTAGAGTTCATCCCCTTTTGTCATGTATAATGATGTAAGGGATAGAAGAAGAAAATTATTGTACTCCCGAAATATTTTTTCCCTTTGTTGAACACGTGAACGATGCTTTCTTACTTCACGTCACGTGAAATCTATCTGTCTATATGAACCATTTAAATCCTTTCTGAAACGATCAATCAGCATATTGATGCATTATGTGTTGAACAAAATATGTATCACTTAAAGCGATGATAAAAAAATGATGGTAGGATTTGCTGGAAACTTTTCCTCATTAAATGTTGATACAAGTTGCTCCATCAGCTGCTTTCTGATATGATTCCTATGTTGTAAATCAACTCTACTCCCCAACTATTATTTGTTTATTATGCCAAAATTTGAGAGTTAATGCTGTGATTAATACATGGAGGATGCTGATTTGTACTTTATTTTCCTATTTTAATAACACACCTTTCATTGTTATTTTTAAAAGTTCTGAGTTTTGACATTTAAGATTCACGTTACTTCTCATCTTAAAATTGCAGATTACAGAGCTCTTGCCGGTTCATAAAAAGTTTCTGGACCTTAAAAAACAGCTAGAACTTAAGCTGTATGACCTTTCATTATTTCAGGGAAGGGCCGAGCAAAACGAACACCATAAGGTTTGAAATTATTTTTTTCTCCTTCAGCGTGTCTTAACCATTTTATTTCGGTCATCATGCTGTCCCCTTCAGGTGTCAAGCATAAGTTTACTTACATTTTTTGGTTCTTGTTTGTTGGTTTCTTTTGTGGGCAAATAGCTTGGTGAAGTGGTAAAGAAGATTGAACTGGAGCTTGAAGAAGCAAAGTTTGAAGCCAAAGAAAGGGAAACTTTGTATAACGAGTGTGTTATTACAGTGTCAAAGCTTGAGAAATCAATCAAAGAGCATGATAATAACCGAGAAGGCAGACTCAAAAACTTGGAGAAACAAATTAAGGCTACAAAAGCACAAATAAAGTCAGCTTCAAAGGACCTCAAGGTGGGTTTCAATATTGCTGTTCTCTTACTGGACTTTTTGTATGGAATTGATCTTCTATTCTGCATATTTGATACCTTTTAAATTGCCTCAACTCCATTATTTCTGACACGGAAAATAATTTCCCCTCACCAACAATCCAGATCAGCAATACTGTAGTTCATACCAGTTACTACTGAAATTAATGATGCATTAAGCCTTTAATGGACATCAACATCCATTTGACCTTTCATATGTTTGTTTCATCAATTTGAACTTATAGTCCCTTTCCACATGGTATATGTGTAGGTAAATCTATTTAGACGTGTACTTTGGGACAGTTGAGGAAAGGACACTTGCTTGGATGGAGGAAAGAGGGGAAATTAAACCATTTTTTGGCAACTCTAACCTGAATCCGATATATGCTGTCATTGTTAGTTCAATGTGGTGATTACTTAATATCTCTTAAACATTTCATGCATACTTTTTTCATGCTATCAGGGGCATGAAAATGAAAGAGAGAGACTTATCATGGAACAGGAAGCAGTTGTGAAAGAACATGCATCTTTGGAGAGTCAATTAGATTCTTTGAGAACACAAATCAGCCGTCTCAATTTGGAAATAGAAGAACAAAAAGCCAAGGTAAACTCAGATATCTGATTTGGCTAATTTGTCAGAGCCTGTTTTACATTTTATTGCAATCTGTCTTCTTCTTGCAGGTTGCTTCCACACGCAATAATCATGAGCAGGCTCAAACTGAGCTTGATTCAATCCGTCTAAAGATGATGGAATGTGATTCCCAAATTAGTAGCATACTCAAGGAGCAGCAAAAACTTCAACATAAACTTGGCGAGACAAAGCTTGATAGGAAGAAGTTGGAGAATGAGGTAACTTGTTTAAAACCCTCCTTATGTAGTGTCCAAACTGTGACATTTTATTTATGCAACAGGTGAAAAGAATGGAAATGGAGCAGAAAGATTGCTATATGAAGGTAGACAGATTGATAGAGAAGCATGCCTGGATTGCTTCTGAGAAGCAGCTATTTGGAAGAAGTGGGACTGATTATGATTTTCTGTCCCGCGATCCCATTAAAGCAAGGGAGGAACTTGAGATATTGCAAGCGGAGCAATCAGGGTGTGTAACTTGCAAAATTTTCAATTTATGATTGCTCTAGTTATTACTGTAGTATCACTGCTGATATTGTTATCTTTTTTGTCTCAAGAACATTTTTTATCAGCCTGAGACCTTAAACCTTTTGATTCTGTCACATTTTCTTTTATCGCTTGCAGACAGAGAGCTGATTATTTTCTCTTTTCTTTTTTCTGCTGTTTTTTCACTGTTATGTAGACTTGAGAAAAGGGTGAACAAGAAAGTTATGGCAATGTTTGAAAAAGCAGAAGATGAGTACAATGATTTGATGTCGAAGAAAAATATCATTGAGGTTGTTTACCCTAATATACAATTAGCATTTCTATACCTTAGCTTTTCTATACTTGTGCTAATTTTGTGTTTGCCAGAATGACAAGTCTAAAATCAAGAAGGTGATTGAAGAGCTAGACGAGAAGAAGAAGGAGACTCTCAAAGTTACATGGGTTAAAGTAAACAAGTGAGGGTTTGTTTTTCTCAATGCAAGATTTCTTGCTTCTGAAGTGGTGTTTAATTTTACCGCAGCACTCAATGTTTTCATTATCTGTGATGGATGTTCTGATTCTGGATTTCACAAAATATGCTTAAAATTTCATTGTTTTTCAGAGACTTTGGATCTATCTTTTCCACCCTGTTGCCGGGCACCATGGCAAAGCTAGAACCTCCAGAAGGTTGCAGTTTCCTAGACGGTCTTGAGGTTCGTGTTGCTTTTGGAAGTGTCTGGAAACAGTCGCTGTCAGAACTAAGCGGAGGCCAACGGTCTCTGCTTGCTCTATCTCTAATCTTGGCATTGCTTCTCTTCAAGCCAGCTCCACTTTATATTCTAGATGAGGTATAATTGACTAAAATTTTGCATTAATTTTTTTTGGTTCTTGGAGAATCCCCCTTAACCTTTTTTACCCTTTTAGACACGTTGGATTTATTATTAAGTATATGTCATATTATGTCAGATAACTCCATACTTAATTTCCATGATAGCTAGTATATGAAAGAGAAAACATTCTTTTTATAGAGGCTTTGTTGTTGACAGAACTTGGAAAGGCACTCAAATGCTTGTGTACATCAAAAACACACATGCACAGGAACAAACATGATTTTTCTATGCCTAGCTATTTTATGGAATGCTTATGTTTTTTTTTCTCGGCCTCATGCTTGCTGGATGGTAGCTTTTACAAGATTGGTTTGTCAGTGATCTGATTCTTGAGGTTGTTGACAGGTCGATGCAGCTCTTGATTTAAGCCACACACAGAACATAGGGAGAATGATCAAAGCTCATTTCCCGCACTCCCAGGTCCAGTGGTTCTCTTACGTGTTTAATGATAAATGAAAAAAAATCTAACACAGACAGGGCATCAAGTCTAGCAATAATGCAAAATTTCTTTCCTGAAGTTCATCTTTATTTTTAAGCCTACTGTTGCCTTAAAGCTCCTTTTTATTTGGATTGTATCTTGTAGTTTATCGTGGTTTCACTGAAAGAAGGCATGTTCAACAACGCTAATGTTCTTTTCCGGACAAAATTTGTGGATGGTGTTTCCACTGTGCAGAGGACTGTTGCCGCTAAGCAGAACAAGTGATTGCTTTAATATGGTCAGGCTCAATTGGTAATATCGCTGCAGTGGTATTTACAATCACTCTTTTATCGTTGACAGGGGATCTTATTTCTGATTATATTTGGGCAGATAGTGCAATACCAGGTTACTTTCTTCTTCTTTTTTCAAGTAAAGGGGAAGAGGAGTTTCTACCTTCTTAAATTCCTGTTCTGAAGTTGTGTAGTCTGTAATGTAATTAAATGTCACCCGATGATATTGATGCGGGGTGCTTGCCTTCCAGTCTCAAGCAACTGTCAAACGAAAACCTGTGCTATATGAGATCCATGGGATTTGTAAGCTCTATTTTATTGAAGTAATTTGTGTTTGGGTTGTAGCGGTTCATTTTCCTCCATCAATACTTGACCATGTGTTGTATTGTTCACCCACCATTGCTAAAACTGAAATCGGAGAACTACATCTATATGATCCCGAGCAGGGTTGGTGAATTGATTCAAACTTTTGCTTGTTATGTTACTTTATACAGCTGGTCTGTCCCCTAACTTGCCAAAGGAGACTGCCGTGGGGGTGCTGAAATTTAGCTGATTTTGAAAAGCTGATGTTTTGTTTCAATGTCTCATCGCATATTGTTAATTGTGAAAACATCTCGTTCTCTGTAGAATGTCTCCATCAATATATTGTTTTGTTTCAATGTCTCATCGCATTTTTATGTGAGCACATTGCTTTTTTATTTTTATTATTATCATTGTTGTTGTGAAAACCTTGTTTAGCTTGACTGGTTCATCTAAAGTTGTTAAAACTTGGGTTTGGAAATAGTCAGGTCAAATCTGGATGACCAGAAGTATATTAATTTATATTTACTTGTATTGTTTTTTTTTTTTTTTGACTTTTTGATATAAAATATTAAAATCTTTATTGTTTTTTTTTAAATTTTCTGGATTGATGAAGGTCAGCAGTCTCTTGATCAGGCTAATCCTGGACAGTTTTATAACTACACTACTTTTGAACTGCTCAACTTAAATCATCGACTGACCCTTTCTGTATCAAAGTCCTACCACCTTGCTTAAGAGAGTTCTCGATGAACTCTGAATTAAATTTGGCATATAAAATGAGTGCGTCAAAGACTCAAATCCAGCCGAAGAATTCAAAGGTGGGTTCCCAATATGAATTGGGTACATCATGCTTGAAAGTTGATTGGAAGAAAAACCAGGCTACCAGGTGCACTTTCTCTTTCCCGGAAACAACTCAATATAAACAATTAATGGAAAGAGAATAAAATAAAGGACCAAACGGCCTTAATAAAAAAAGCCAAGGAGCACCTAAGGTTTCTCTTCCATACCCCGAAACTCTCCAAAATCATTAAAAAATAAAACTTAACTGAATTAAAAAATCTATAAGAAATCCGATCTATTTTCTAGGCATGTTTATAGGAAAAAGCACAATCATTGAACCTTCCTCATCAAATAAAACTTGTTTACACCAAGAACGGTATGTTTCATTTTGAGAAAGGAATATTTGCCAACTTTCTTTTTCTTTTTCTTATTTTTCTAACTCAGACTAAAATGTTAAAGATTGGATCAAAATTAAAACTTCAAAACTAAAAGGATAAAAAGTGTAAGAAAAAAAAAAGTAGGTAAATTAAACAATTTTTTTTTTATTGAATTTGAGATTGACCATGAAATTTCTTCTTATTTACACCTTTTTTTTCTTGACAATTTTTAATAAATTAGCTATTAATTTAAACACTAATTGAAACATAAATATTCGAGGATAAAAATGAAAAGAAGAAATTTTATACGATCCTGTTTCCCATCCATCTACAGTAATAAATGAACAAGCATTTTCCCAAAAACATTTTTGCAACACACAGACTTTTTCTTTGAAGTCACCTTGGCCAAAAAGTCTAGCAACGTAGCGTGCATATAATTGAATGGCAAGGGCTTGGACTTTGAAATCGTCTTCGTTCTCACTTCTCAGTTTTCCCATCTGAAATTTTAAAGATACTATATTAAGGAGTCCATGCGTGCTTCTTCAGTATACGTATGTTCTTAACAAATATTGTGCTTTGTATTACAAGAAAAAATGGATTCTAAGAGATTTCTTGTGTGTTCTTGGAATGTTTTCTTGATTGTCATGCTCCTTCTGGTCTCTGCAATGGGGTCAAGGGATCTGCCAAAGACTCGTAAGTAGCATCTGCCTTCTTTCTTTGTTCTTTAGACAAGTTTATAAAAGAATGCTTGAAACAAATTGTTCGAACATCTTCCTCACATCTCTGAATAGAGATCGATGCTTAGCTTGCCTTTTAATGGAGGTTCAAGAAAAATCTCTTCTTTTCTTCCAAGGGTTGAATCTGCTGAATACGAGAGAGGCCATTTCATCTCCCCAATACATATTTTTTTATTTTCAATTTTCGTACTGTTTTATTGAAAATCATCGTCCTCTTAAGCCAGAAATATCTGAGTTCTTCAAACTAGAATCATTTTATTCTCACAGAACACACCCCACTTTAGATTGAATTGTTTCCTGAATAGAAAACACGGATATAACAGAGAATTATATGATTTATTTATGTATTTTTGTGTTCACACAGGCGAAAAGGCTTATCATCCTAGGATACTTCTTCAGGGACGGGGAAGGGCTCAAGGAGGAGATCCCAGGGATGGCAATTACTAGGCTTCCCTTCCAAGGGTTCAGTTAATTACGTTTTCTTACAATAATTTCTTGCATGCAAGTAAACTATCCAGTGTTTCAATTCTTTGAATAAGAAAGGATTATCCATTATGGGAAGTATTCGTGGCTAGCTTCGCTTCATTTCATTTCATGGTGTTTGGGTTGTGTGGTTACCCTTGTTTTTCAAATTGATTTTTATTTAAAAATTTATTAAAATGATATTTTTTTTAAATAATTTTAGCTAGCTTCGCTTCGTAGAATACGGTGAAGTGAACGTGAATAAAAATAACATATTGTATTGTAACAAACATAGAAACAATGCAAATTAATAATATAAGGCATCAATAATAAGTCAAGCACCAGTAAAATGAATATCTGTATGCATGGTTAGTATGGCTTGTTAGATCTAGCATTTCATAGCATATAAATATTTATGTTCATGTCGAATTATCAAGAACGCATAAACTGCATAAACTATAAAGTGAAAGCGTACCTGAATCCATATCCGGAAGTCGCTATCTAGAGTCGTACGGATGACCTTCCAGATTAACACGTTCACCTTAGAGAGCCCTTTGATTCTCTCTTTACCTTAGCCTTATTTTCTCTCTGATAATGAGATGTCAGTATGAGAATGTAGCACGTGTAATCTGGGGACCATGATCATATATATAGGCAACCAAGTGCCTTTTGGTATTCATGCCTTTTGGCATTCCCACCCTTTGGTATTCCTATTTTAGCCCATCACTAAAATAGGAATAACCCCGTAATCTCTATACATTAAAGGTCACACCCTATTAGATACACCAAAACCCAATTGCCTAAAAATACTTAGCAAATCATTTTTAATTAGGCTTCACCTTATTTGACAGTCCACAAACACATAATTATTCTCATATAAGCCCAACGTTGGATTAATGATCCAACAATCTCCCACTTGGGCTATATGTATAACCTTATAATTATGTTTTGCAAAATAACCAAAATGAGCTCAATCTTTGCTGTCATTAACAAATGTATCTATAACCAATCCGGTCCAATAATCATACCAGCATAGGACCTAAGCGGTCTTTGTTACAATTATCGTAACTCAACCTATCAAAGGTCACGTATGCCAATACAACTAAATGACATGGATCATGATGTGGATGTGTAGCATGGAAATTTCATGCAATATGATCTTAACATGCCTATTTCCAACTACTCCACCCTTAAATCTTAGTGAGATCAAACCATACTAAAATCAGAGTGTAAATTAAACCAAAGACTTTATTTCTGCAGAAAATAACCTCATAAATATCCATAAACTGAAAAATTGTCTATATTATAAAAGCATTTGAAATTACAAACTCCCTTTAAAACTAAATACTATCAATTGTCAAAACACCCATACGAGCAGTATGCTCATGAAACATTTTGGGTGGCAATCCCTTAGTAAGCGGATCCGCAACCATGAAGTTTGTACCGATATGCTCTATAGACAACTGTCCACTCTGAACTCTTTCTTTAACAACTAGGAACTTGCTGTCGATGTGTTTCGACTTCGACGAGCTCCTATTGTTATTGGAATATAAAACTGTCGACTTATTGTCACAAAACAATTTTAGTGGTCTTTCAATATCATCCACTATGCGCAGCCCCGTGACAAAATTCCGCAGCCATACTCCATGATTGGATGCCTCATAACATGTTATGAACTCAGCTGCCATCAGGGAAGAGGCTATAAGTGACTGTTTAGCACTCTTCTAGGAGACAGCACCTCCAGCTAGCATGTAAATATAGCCTGATGTAGATTTCATGCTATCTTGGCATCCAGCAAAATCGGAGTCGCTATACCCAATGATCTCCAGATTAGCCAAATTTTGATATGTGAGCATGTAGTCTTTTGTTCTCTGTAAGTACTGTAAGACCCATTTAGCTGCTTTCCAATGGTCTATTCCTGAATTGCTTAAATATCTGCTCAGTATCCCAATAATGTACGCAATATCCGGACGCGTACAAACTTGAGCATACATTAGACTCCCTACTACTGAAGCATAAAGATTCTTCCTTATTTCTCTTTTCTCAAAATCATTCTTAGGGCACTGATTGAGACTAAATTTGTTTCCCTTGGCTACAAGGGTATCTCCTGGTCTACAATCTTGCATGCCATATCTCTTAAGAACCTTTTTGATATAGCTCTTTTGTGATAATCCAAGAATACCTCGAGAGCGATCTCGATGTATCTGAATACCTAATACAAAAGAGGCTTCACCAAGATCTTTCATCTCAAAATTCTTAGCTAGAAATTTCTTGGTTTCGTGCAATAAGCCTATATCGCTGCTGGCAAGCAAGATGTCATCGACATACAAAACCAGGAAAATATATTTACTCCCACAGAACTTATGGTATATGCAATCATCGACCAAATTCATCTCAAAACCAAACGAGATGATCACTTGATGAAACTTGAAATACCATTGTCAAGATGCTTGTTTGAGTCCATAGATGGATTTCTTAAGTTTGCAAACCATATTCTTTGGGTCTCCAAACACAAAGTTTTCTAGTTGCAACATATATATCGTCTCATCAATGTTACCATTGAGAAACGCTATCTTTACATCCATCTGATGTAACTCAAGATTGAAATGTGCCACCAATGCCATTATAATTCTGAAAGAGTCTTTCGAAGATACCGGAGAGAAAGTCTCTTTATAATCGATACCTTCTTTTTGTGTAAAGCCCTTTGCAACAAGACGTGCCTTGTACTTCTCCACATCACCTTTCGAATCCTTTTGGTCTTAAATATCCATTTACAACCAATAGGTTTCACACCTTCAGGTAATGGGACAAGATCCCACACGTTGTTGTCTTTCATTGACTTAATCTCTTCATTCATAGCATAAATCCACTTTTGAGAGTTAGAACATTCAATGGCTTGATGGAAGTTGATAGGATCATCTTCCATCACTCCAATATCTACCTCATGTTCTTGGAGAAATACAATATAATTGTCTGATATTGCACTTCTCTTCTCTCTAGTAGATCTTTTTAATGACATAGATTCTAGAGGTGCTCGAGGTTGTTCTTCTAGAATAATTTCTTGAATAGGATGTGCTTCGATATTGTCTTGATTCGTTGTGTCTTCAACATGGTCAAAATTAGAATCTTGACCAATGCTAATAACACCTGTGGGAATATCAATATATTCCTCTTCAAAGACAAAGTCTCTATCTTTATCACCTCCCGCAAACTCGACATCCTAAAAGAATCGGGCATTTTCCGTCTCGAAAATCGACCTAGTTGTGGGATCATAAAATTTATACCCCCTGGATCTTTCCGAGTATCCAATAAAATAGCAACTCACCGTCCTAGAGTCCAGTTTCTTTTCATTAGGCCTATAAGGCCTTGCCTCAGTTGGACATCCCCAAACATGTAAGTGTTTTAGACTAGGTTTTTTGCCTGTACAAAGTTCATAAGGGGTTTTGGTAGTGGCTTTAGTGGGTACTCGATTAAGGATATATGCTGCAGTCTTAAGTGCTTCTCCCCAGAGTGATTCTGGTAAGGTAGAATGACTAATCATACTCCTTACCATGTCCTTAAGCGTTCTGTTTCGTCTTTCAGCAACACCATTCATAGTGGGCGAACCCGGCATAGTGTACTGTGGGACGATACCGCATTCATCTAGGAATTTAGCAAATGGTCCTGGACGTTGTTCTCCTGAATCGTCATATCTACCATAGTACTCACCACCACGGTCAGATCTGACACTTTTAATCCTTTTACTGAGTTGATTTTCAACTTCAGCTTTATAACTTCTAAACACATCCAGTGACTGTGATTTTTCACTTATGAGATATACATAGCCATATCTGGAAAAATCATCTATGAACGTTATGAAATATTGTTGAGCATTCCAAGCGACCGTAGGAAATGGCCCACAAATATCCGTATGTATTAGTTCTAAGATGTCCATAGTCTTGTTGGCTACAAATCTCCTTGTATTGGTTTGTTTTCCCTTAATACAATTAACACAAATGTCAAAATTTGTAAAATCTAAAGGATCAAGAATTTCATCTGACACAAGTCTCTCTATTCTCTTTTTAGAAATATGACCTAATTGTTTGTGCCATAATATACCTGAATTCTCGGAAGTTAATTTTCTGTTGGTACCTCGCGTACTTAATTGTAGGGATTCATTAAATGAAGCAATTGTATCAATCAAATATAGATTATCATAACCAAATAAAGAACCGGAACCAAATAATTTGGAATCATAAAACAAACTAAATTTTCCATTTCCGAATGAACAAGAATAACCAGATTTGTCCAAAGCAGAAATAGAAATCAAATTCCGTCTAAAAGACAGTACAATAAAAGTTTCGTTAAGATCCAAATAAAATCCGGTCTTTAACAATAATCTAAATTTTCCAATTACCTCAACTTCAACCGTCTTGCCATCGCCTACATAGATGTATCTTTCAACATCATTTGGCTTTCGGCAACTTAGGCAACCCTGCATAGACACACTGATGTGAGTTGTTGCACTAGAATCTAACCACCACGTGTGTCTAGGTACCGAAGTTAAATTAACTTCAAAACAAACCAAAGCAAGAAGCATACCTTTCTTAGCACGCCAAGCGTGATAGTTGGTGCATTGCTTCTTTTTATGCCCTTCAGCACCATAAAAGAAACAACTACTACCAACAGAATCATGTGATTTCGTTAATTGTTTCTTTTGAGGTACTGTACCTACAACATCCTTAATGTTTTTTCTTTTCCTTCCCTTGTCTTTAAAGGCAGAGGCTAAGTGAGCACTCTCTATCCTATCTTGCTTAAGCCTTTCCTCTTCCTGAACACAGTGTGAGATGAGCTCATTCAGAGACCAAGTCTCTTTTTGACAATTATAGCTCACCTTAAACTGGTTAAATTGTGCAGGAAGGGATATTAAAACCAGATTCACTAGCAAGTACTCAGAGAGTTCAAGCTGAAGTGCTTTGAGCTTAGAAGCAAGATGAGACATTTCCAAAATGTACTCTCTTACATTGCCTTTGCCCTTATACTTTATTGAAATGAGACTTGTCAAGAGCGTACCAATTTCAGCCTTTTTATTCTTGACAAATCTCTTTTCAATATTGGCAAGGAATTCCTTAGCTGTAGTGATTTGATCAGATATTATGCCCCTAAATGCTTCTGGAATGGCTCTCTTCATGATCATCATACACATGCGATTTGATTTCTCCCACCTTTCCATATCCCTCTTTTCATCAGAGGTACTCTCATCCTTAAGAGGTGGGGGAGAATCAGTCCTTAACGCAAGGTCGAGATCTATAACTCCAAGAACAATCAAAAGATTGTCTTTCCAAGATTTGAAGTTAGAGCCATTAAGCATATGAATTGAGTTGATACTGGCAGTTATATTAGCAGGATTAATCGCTGAAAAGAGAACAACAACAATTGAAACAAGCTCGCAAACAAAACTTATCTTAAGAGCAAAAATTAATTCAAATAAAGGTAAAACCCATCTTAAGATATTGGGCACTTCATTAATAATTTATCTTTGGATAAAAAATTAATTTGTAAGTGATATCTTAACGTAGTAATCAAACATTGATAATAAGAACATGTTGAAAAATAAATCGGCTTTTGGGTCAATTAATTAGTCACATGTAAAACCAAATAATCATCACATGTTGATTACTACAAGTGCACATGCATTTACTTTAAATATTGACCTTCCTTTGGGCTGATCAATAATAACATAAACCGCATACACATAACCATTTATATTTCAAAATGAAATTAATCTCCACAAAAGAGGTCACTTTGGTGACATATTGTTTTAATTAACTCATTGCAAAATATATATCAATATATCAATATTTGAAAAATAAATTTGCACCGATTTTTTTTTTATAAGCTCAACTGTTGACTTTGAGCATTGACCTGCAGCTGGACCGGGTCGAGCCAATTCGGATCCTAAACCAGCCTACTAAATCCTTTTTTTTATGGACTAAATTATTTTTATTTATTTTTTACGCGCCAAAGCCTATAATACAAGATAATTTATGTGGGCTTGTTCGGCCCACAGCCCAATATAAATTATTGTTGAAGTCGTAACAGTTGCAATAACTGTACAGACCCTTTAGGTGCTGTGAAGTCGTAACCCCAGGGGTTACGACCCCTGGGAAGAGAAATAATTGATTGCAGCTTTAACTGCAATCGTTACAGTTTTCCCCTGTTTTTTTTTTTTAAATTCTTCATCTTCACAGGCTGACCACTGGGATTTCCTTATACCGGCAGATGAATTACTTCACCAGCACTGGCTAAGCCAGTGCTGGTTATCTTCTAACACTGGCAGCCTACGGGCTGCCAGTTTAATTTTCCTTCATCTTCACTTTCCTTCACCAGCGCTGGCAAGGCCAGCGCTGGTTAATCTTTGCTTTACTGGCAGCCCGTAGGCTGCCAGTATAATTCTTGCACCAGCGCTGGCAATGCCAACGCTGGTTAAATTCCAGCATCACTGGCAGCCAACGGGCTGCCAGTTGCATCACCAGCGCTGGCTTTGCAAGCCTGCGCTGGTGTTATATATATATATATATAAACAATTATTTTATATATCTACATAATATATAAACACACATACTGGCAGCCTACGGGCTGCCAGTTTATTTCTTCAACTAGCAGCCTAAAACCGGCTCATCTCTAATCTGCACCAGTGCTGTTTACTTGAGTTTTCTAATTAGTTTCCTAATAATTCAACATGAAATGGCTCTGATACCACTTGTTAGATCTAGCATTTCATAGCATATAAATATTTATGTTCATGTCGAATTATCAAGAACGCATAAACTGCATAAACTATAAAGCGGAAGCGTACCTGAATCCATATCTGGAAGTCGCTATCTAGAGTCGTACGGATGACCTTCCAGATTAATACGTTCACCTTAGAGAGCCCTTTGATTCTCTCTTTACCTTAGCCTTATTTTCTCTCTGATAATGAGATGTCAGTATGAGAATGTAGCACGTGTAATCTGGGGACCATGACCATATATATAGGCAACCAAGTGCCTTTTGGTATTCACGCCTTTTGGCATTCCCACCCTTTGGTATTTCTATTTTAGCCCATCACTAAAATAGGAATAACTCCGTAATCTCTACACATTAAAGGTCCACACCCTATTAGATACACCAAAACCCAATTGCCTAAAAATACTTAGCATATCATTTTTAATTAGGCTTCACCTTATTTGACAGTCCACAAACACATAATTATTCTCATATAAGCCCAACGTTGGATTAATGATCCAACATGGCTACCTCCTCTCCTGATTTGCGTTTAATGTTAAGTAATCATCTCATTTAAAAACTTAAGCTGTTAGGTGAGGTTTCAGAATATGATTTATATTATTCTCTAACACACTTCCTCAAGTGAAAACCTTTTGGACTTAAAACTTGTACACAGACCTACACTATCTTATGCTTGATTTTTATCAAATAGAATGGGGTGGTGAGATTCGAACTCATGACCACTGACTCTGATACCATGTTAAAGAACTATCTCACCTAAAAACTTAAACTGTTAAGTAAGGCTTCTGAATATAATTTATATTATTCTCTAGCATTTAAGAGCCGAGACTGATAAAAAAAATAAAAATCCTGCCAGAATTGGATACTCCTGAAAGTTCCCTGCCTATTACAATACATTTCTATTTGTACAGCTGATTAATCTGTACTCATTACATCTCCTTGTAGATGGAAAGAGTAAATGGCTGAAGATAATATCTATTTTTTTTTAACAAAAATGTTCCAAAACATGTCTCTTCTATCGGCTATGATTTGTTAATTTTGATATGATTTGATGGTTAATCTCAACATCAACGTTTATGAACCGAGAATTGATCGCTTGCATTGATGGATGGAAGACAAATATCTTTTTAATGGTTCGCAAAACAATATGTTAAACTTCATATTTAAGATTTTTTTATTAATGTGTGTGTTTGAATCAGCTTACATGCATCTCGATTATTTTCACGAGTTCTGTAATGATTATATAAGTTTTCAACAATCATTATATTAATAATCACAAGACTCAAATCTAAGATTACAGAAAAAACAAACTCTTTAGTTACAACTGATGTAGTAAATCATAGGCCTTCACCGTTTATCAACTCTGTTTGAAAATGGAGATTAACATTATTTATTCCATTACAAAACATATGAAACAAGTAAACACATAAACAAACTACATATACTATATAAAAATCCAAAAAATAACATAAAAAAAATCGATTATAACAAAAAATAAATAAGTTTGCTTACTTGATGTGACGAGTCTTTAAGAAAAACAATTAAACAAAAACAGAAATATTGACAGACTGAGATTCTTATTTTCTAACAAGAATATCTATTTTTTGATTTTCAATTGTAAAATCCGCTATACTAACCTATAGTAGAAACTGTTTTAAGTCAGTACCGGTTGATATAGGGTTTATGTTTTTTTATAATCACGTCTATCCATCTCCTAAAGTTTTGAAGCAGTCAACTAATTTTTAATTTAAAGTCAAGTCTTGTTTTTATTTTTCTTACAACAATTAAACTTTGAAATTTTCAATTTGAAGGCATTCATCATATCAACGCCATATACTTTGAAATCGTCATAGCTTTGAAATTTCCATGTACAGGGAGGCATTGTGAAGATATTTGATTAAAGGGTCTCTGCGTTATTATATATATATATATTGCATCCATGCATATTAGGGTTCCATGTTCTTCCTGTTACAAAAGAAATTATGGCCGCCAGGAAATTTTTACGTCCTTGGGGAGTTCTCTTCATTGTCGTGCTCCTTCTAGCCTCAGCGATGGGATCAAGAGACCTGTCAAAAACTCTCAAGCCTCGTAAGTCCCTGCTCTCTTAATTTCCACAATAAAGCTACATTCGTTACATGATTTTAATTCCTGACAGATCCTACACTCTTCCGATCGAGGAGGGGTTTAACCCAAACCTTTTGAAAATTTAGGAAAATCTTACAGGCATCTTGACTGAAAATCTTATGAATTCATTAATACTTTAATATAAAAAAGAACTATATGTTCCATTCGTAACCACAAACTGCAGTCCAGATACAATAAAAAGAAAAAGAAAAATCGCCATTGTTTTGCCGCTGATGAACTTGTCAAGGCTTCAAGTTTTGGAGAAAAGAGAAGGGAAGAAGCAAATATAATAGCAACACTTTCCACCTTTGATTTGTGTCTAAGGATAAAAAGAAGTGGATTATATAACAATTTTTTTCGGTGTTCATGCAGGCAAAAAGCCCCATCATTCTTCAGCACGAACGGGAAGGAGACTTCGGGGACCTCCTAAAGGAGGCCATTATTAGGCTTTTTTTAAATAAATATTTTAATCTTTACTATGTTTTTATTTATTTAAAGAAAATTATTTCTCTATTATTAGGCTCTTTTTTTAGTTTTTTTTTTTTATTTTATATATAAGTAATTGTAATAGCTTTTTAATAAGTAAAATTGAGATGAATAAGAGATAATTATGTTAAATGACTCTGTATTTTTAATCTTTTAAGATTTTAACTTATAATAAACCTGTTATCTTTTTTGTAATATGAGTCACCTCCCTTCCAAGGATTCCATTAACTCTTGTTCGTGCCATCTCCTTTCCTCTCCTCTCATCACTACTAGGCTCCTGAAGTTTAAGCCATTTTCAAGCATAAATATACTGGAGGTTGAAGGGTCGAGGCTGGTAGAGTTTCTATTAAAATTTGATAATCGTGATGCTTTTCCACCTATATTTTAGTTGTGTTTTTGTTAATTTTAAGGCTCATATATGTACGATTGGCAATTTTAGGATCTAAATTTTTTAAGATAATTTCTGTCTTTTAAATGAAATAATCATCTTTTTATCTGGAAAAAATAATCATTTTCCATGTTCTTTTAATTAAATTAAGTGAAGAGAAACCCAATATATCTTTAAGGGAAATTACTTTCCACGTAATTAAATAAATGATGAAGTTATAAAGTTCTTACAGCAAGTTATTGAAATTATAAGCACTTTGAGGTCAAATAGAGGCGTGTTTCAGAGTGTGTTTGGGAAGTAATTTTGAAAAAAATTAAAAAATATTTTTAAATAAAAAACACTTTAAAAAACAACACTCTCAAAAGCACTAATCCTGATTGAGAATTTCACCGAGAATCAGATTATATTATTATTATTATTATTATTATTATTATTTAGTGAAATGCGTTGAAGGATATCATTCTAACTTAATTTAATTAATCTTTTTCTTCAATAAAATCTATCTGCTTTATAAGATTTTTTTTTTTTAATCCTGGAAGTCAAGAAACTACATAAACCCGAATGTATCAGAACATAAAGTAAACATATTTCGAGTCCTTTTCGCAACTGAGAAAACAAATTGGAAAGAGAGAGCCTTCTCAATTATGGCTGGCAGTGGCAGTTTTATCAATCGAGGGGATAGTACTGTTGCTGTTGTCCTGTAAAAAAAAGCTTAAATTCAAACACAGAAGCCGAAGCCTTGTTCAAATGGAGATATCTTGGAAGCTCATCTATTTTCCGGTCACGGATCGCCCCGGCAAATCTCGATTCCACTGCTTTAAGTCCATGCCAATGGCATCGAATATCGTGTGACGATGCAGGGAATGTAACAGAAATAGACCTTTGCAAACACAGGCTTGAAAGGTTTCCTGGAATTCCCAGACTTTTCCTGTTTCCCAAATCGAGTTTAACACAGCTGAATTTATCCCACAGCAATCTAACTGCTTCAATTCCTGCTTCTCCTGGCAACATGTTGAGTTTGGTTGGTATCAACTTTTCATACAACAATTTAGAGGGTCCACTTCCTGATAGCAAAATTTTTCATTTAATTGAGCCAAATTCTTATGGTAACAATATAAAGACTCGTGTGGTGAGGTACAAGGTTTGAGATCCTGCAGAGCTGCAGCCAATGGAAAAGGTCGGGGAAATAGTGTTTTTTGTTGCCTTGATTTCAATTGCATTGTTCGTTTCACCTGCTTTTGCAGCATTTTTCTGCCACCGGTAGCAGCTGTAACAGAATCAAGCCATCGAAACATAGTGAAACTCTTAATGTTTTTGATCTCAAGGAGGGGACAAAAGGTTGCTGATGTATTGTTCTGTATCTTCAATATTGCTCTCATAAGATATCTGCCAACCCTCAATCTCGGCCAACCATGGGAACTGCGGGTCAGTTACTCGAAAACTGAAGGCTGGTGGTTCCCATGATTATACGCCACAAGTATCAGAATGAGTACGTGAAAGTTCATTTCTATCAGCCACTGAAACTTTTATGTATTTCGTGATGAAGACTTATTTCTATCAGCTACTGAAATTTTTATGTATTTCGCGATAAAGACACATGAAAGTAATACCATTTGATCGAACAAGGGCATATCAATCTCCTAAAATTAGAAAAAATAGTTCCATCCTTAATCTGGCAACGAATTTATGCATAAAACGATGTTGTTTATGAAACTTTCCCATCAGAACTTCGTTATCCCCCCGTAATTAGCCTTTGTGTGCGCGAGACAATAGATAGTAATGGGGCCCTAACAAACATAATATCAAATCTTGAATTGCTCACAATCACGTATGTCTTGTGAGATTTGGGGTTCTAGTTGAGGGGGTGGGGAGCTTGATTTTGGCTGAATTGGATGCGGGTTCCCTGTTAGAGAGTTGCATTCCCAGCGGCTGAATTGGTTAAGAGTTGCACCTAGCCTGGCCATTTTCTGGTCGTTTTGTTTCTTGTCTAGTCTTTAGTTCTGATCGAACCCGATTGTCAAACCATTAATAAAAAAAGTATCTGATGTGTAAATTAGACCAAAAGATACAAAATTCAGAATGATTATCAAGTGAAAGAATTTAGCCACCACCAGATTCTCAACTATATTACTTTTGGGTCTAGAGTGAGTTCATCCTTGCAAGTAAAAAGGGACATCACTTGGGAGTACACATAAAAAAGAATAAATAAAAGAAACGATACCAGAAATAGCTGAATTGCTGCTTAAGATTATACCTTCCCATACGCAATGAGCCGAGGGCGAGATAACTTGAGTTCTGCTTGACGGCGTCTTCTTTTGGATTTCCTGGACAAGTTGCCAGTATCCACATTTGATTCGTCCAACTTTTCTGTCCCGTCTTGTTTGGAACCCGGAACTGAAGATGACTTCTCTTTCTTATGTTTTGACTCGTTCTTCTTATTAGATTTCTCTTGCCAACGCTCCCTAATCACCATCTTTTGCTGGCGTTTCTTAGCACTAGGCACCTTCCATTCCTTATCCATATAAGGTGCAAGTTTCTTAATAGAAACATATTGATTCAACTCCTTGTCGTCCATATCTAATACCTCTTCAGTCTTCAGCCCAAACTTGTTAGGTTCCACTTTAGCATACTTAAACCTCGTCTTCAAATCTCCAATAGTACCCTCATAGTCCAACTTGTAGTATTCTTCCATCATTTCCTCTTTAACTTTCTGCACAAGTGACATTTTTCGCTTCCTCTTCCGCTTACTTTCCTCGCCCCTTTCTTCTCCACTTCCTTCTTCTTCTTTCTCACAGTTGTCATTCCCATCCTGCTGCTTCAGTTTCAAACTCCTTTCCCTTGCAGCTAAAAACCCATCACTAGAGTCGATCATATCCCAATTTTTTGGAAGTCCAAGCAACTCATCCTCCTTATCAAAATCTGGCTTCTCCGTCTCATCATCATCATCATCACTCCCGAACCCCGGCTCCACATCCTCTGCTTCATAATACTGCGCATCAAAAGCCTTCTTCATCATCTTATCATAATCATTAGGATCAAATTCGTCCTCCAAATCATCCAAATCTAATGGAAAGTCGTCATCATCCTTAAACCCTGCCACCTCCATAACTTTCTTCATCTTCTCCCTCATATCCTTCTTCTTCAAATTCTTCAAATGCTTCAACTCCTCTTTCCTCTCCATCTCCGCAATCCTCATCCTCTCCTCCTTGTTCTTCCTCTGATCTTTCCTCGAATTATCCTTCTTCCTCACTGACCCCTCCACTTTCCTCGAATGACCCAACACTCTATCACCCACACTCTCCTCATACCTAAAATTATAACTCTCCTCATACTTCTCTTGCCTCTCGACCTCCTTCTCATCTGTCAACAACTCATCCACCTCATCTTCCCCAAAACCATCCTTTTCATCCTTAGCAAGCCACATCTTATTCTTAAAAAAATCCCTCAAAAACATGCTGCCCTCATCCAACTCCCCTTGCCCGCCAAAATAATCACCCAGCTTCTTCTCAAACTCCACATCGTCACCAGCAGCAACATTCCCATCTCCACTCACCTCCTCATTCTTCCTCTCTTTCAACTTCAAAAACTCCTGCTCTCCATCCTCTTCCGCATCCTCCGCCGCATCCAAAAAGGCCTTCCTTATCTCCTCTTGTTCGTCGTTATAACTCTTATCAGCCCTCTTAGTCATAATTGACGAGCCTTCCTCATCATCGAGCTCAGGCCCCTTCTCAATCAAATGCCTCGCCATCACATCCTTCAAATACATAGGTTTCTTTTTCGTATGCTTTTCATTACCAACCTTAACATCTTCCTCTTCATTATCACTACTATCAGATTCAAAGAGTTTGACGTTACTATAAAGAGAAGGATCGCGGTTTTTTACCTTGAGCAAATTATCAAAAAACTTGATATCGGGCTTCTCAATGTCTGTCTCATCCGATGATGACGACTCTGACCCTGATTCAGAATCATCAACCCGTCCTTCCCTTTTCAGCTCTTGGTATCTCTGGAGAGCTTCCCGTTTCTTGTTGTGCTCGTATCTTTTGGCGAACTCCTCGTCAATTTCAATCTTTGATACGTCGCCGTCGTTGGCATCGTCGAATAGCTGCTTCAGCGGCATCTACTTTGAATTGAGTGAGGATTAAATTTATTTGAATTGAAGCTAGAAAAGAGGGAGGAGGGATCCAAGAGAGATAGAGCAGGCAGCTGATAAATGTTAGAGAAGAGGCTGAAGGAGTGAGGCGGAGAGAGGTTTAGCTTTTTAAGAATTAGGGTTTCTGCGCTTTCGCTTTTCTCTCTCTGTTTTGTCTATAGATTGAATGTGGGGCCTTTCTTTAATTTCCTTTCCTTTTGGTTTCTTCTATTCTGCCCCCGCCACGTGTCATATAAACCTCTTCACATCACCGGTTTATTAAAATTAAAATTATAAAAAAGAAGAGATTTTACCGCAGATGCACTTGAATTGCTATAGCCACAAATAATAATAAAAAATCAACTTTAAACCAATAAAACTGTCCTATTTATTCTATCAAACAATTTAAAGTTTAAAAAATACCAAGTTAAACTCATCTCATCAAATAAAACTCATTACCACCGGAATTTGATGACTTTTTCTCTTTCAAATCAGACCATGGATTGAAAAAGAAGAGAAATGAAGTTTGAGACCAAAAGTAATTTTGGAATAATTGAAAGGACTGAAATGGGTGAGTTGCAGATGTATTTGTTGAGTCCAGCCATGGACATTTTTAAAATCCTGACAGCAGATCTGGACACGGAAGGACGATATCTCTTCCTTAATGCAATAGCTAATCCACTGCGTTACCCAAACAACCACATATGTTTCTTTTCATATGGCCTTCTGTTTCTGTTTGTGGAAACAGATAAGGTGAGAACTCTTCCCCTGTTTCTCTGACGACTCGTTAGATCCTAAATTTGAGCTGTAGGAGAATTTACTGCCTAAATGTGTAAAACTTGTTCTATGTGCTAATATAATCCTGTGTTCCTGTGCATTTGATGGTCAATAGAACATGTTTTAAAAATTTTAACTGGTCAGTTTCACTTGCTAATAATTTATTCAAGGTTTTTGCCGATGAAACATCAGAGAAAGTTGACTCGACGAGGGCTCTGGGACGGATTCCATGGTCTTGATCTTTCCTTTGCTGGGATTTTTCTGTATAATGGGGCACAGATTTGCAATTAACATTTACAGGCACCACATAGCGTACTAAGATTTTATTGTCATGGATGGTTCTCATTTTTGGCATGAAACGCTGGCTGGTTCTGATTTGCTGTTCTTATACCCGCGGGAAATAATCCAGGAACAGGAATCTCGAAAAATGTTAATTTGGTTCTGGCTTGATGGTTTTATCGGTAAATAAAATGATCTCAACTTATTCCACGCAGAATCCTAGTTACAAATTTTGGGATCGAGATTTCACGACTTGTGAACCAGAGATTGCGAAACATCTCATAGCACTTTCAAGGTCATGTGCCCGCCCTAGCCTGTTGATGAGTCTATCGTGTCGGGTGGGATCTCTGACAGTAAGTTGCTCAACAATCTGATTTCTATGGTTTATGGAGCTGCTCCTTGGATGTCATGTGTCCAAACTTAAAATTTTACCGATAGCTCAATAGCAGTGTTTAAGTGGGAAGTTTGAAACCTATATCTGAAATTTGATGATATTTGTTACGGGCAGTAGTCAAAGGAATTGTTAGTAGATTCAGACAAGAATTCGAATCGAGACATGGTGGATGAATTCTGCGCCATATAAAGGGAACCTCATTCTTCCCATTGGGACTGTGTTTTTGGAAGTCTGAATGATGCCTAGAAGACTAATTTTATATATATATATATATATATATCATTTATAGAAATCATACCATACATAACATTACTATCCCAATTAATCAGCTTTCATAGAAGAAACGAGTGAGGCAGGCTTAAGGGGTGTTTTGGGAGTGTTTTTCAAAAGCATTTTTGAAAAAAATTAAAAAAATTTTATTTTTATTTTAAAGTTTAAATTAATAAAATTTTGTGTTTTTAGATCATTTTACTGTACTGATATCAAAAATGATTTTTAAAAAATAAAAAAACATAATATTAATATATTTTTAAACAAAAAACATTTTAAAAAACAATCGTAACCACACTCTCAAACAATCACCTAGTAATAGGTTTCCTCTTCAAGATTTCAGAGCCAGCCCAAGTGTCCATCTTGATCTTGCTTTACAAAGGCTTTCCGTGCCATTTTGTGGCCATCCCATTTGACAATATACATGGGTTATTAAGAAATTATCTCATCTAAAAAATTAAAATGTGAGATCTTATAATATGATTTATAATATTCTCTAACACATCCCCTTAAGTGAAAGTTTTTTGGACTTAAAATTTGCACACAGGCTTACACTACCTCGTGCTTGATTTTTTATCAAATAAAAGGGGTGATGTGATTCAAATTAGTGATTGCTGGGTCAACAAGGCATGATATTATATTAAAAAACCATTTCATCTAAAAAAATTCTCATAATATAATTTATAATTTATAGTATTTTACGAAAGAAAAGCTTTGACCTGGGAAATTGAATCTTCCTGCTGAGATTACAGGAACATGAGATCATCCTAGTTTGTAAGTACGGGAGGGGGAAAAAGACAGAAGGAAATATAAAGATGGAGGTGGATATGCTTGAGATTGGAGGAACATGAGATGATCCTCATTTCACGTGACAGAATAATTCAGTAGTTGACACGCATTGTGGCGGTGCGCACTAAAATAAGAATCTGGGATATATAAAACAATGTTGTAACTATAAGGTATAAGCTAAAACATGGGTTTTCACTGTGATTGCCAATTGTTCTGGATTCTTTTACTTTTACATTTATTTTTTAAACTTCATGAATCAAATTTAGACTTCATGATCCACTTGGTTTTCATAACCAGTTCTATCTTCATTTTAATCTAGCTTGGACTTTGTTTTGATACGAAAACACTAACCTATTATTTTATCTTTTTAATTTTTTAATTCAAATTACTTCTGAAACTCATAATTTATCGTGTACTGTTCTGTAAATAAATAAAAATTAGGGAACCTACCCTACACAGCGTAGTTCTGCATGATGTTTTGTCCGAAGCATATTATATTTGGGCCGCAGATGTGTAGGTTTGAAGTTGAGCACAAGTCTATAATCACATGAAATTATTTTCATACAAATTTAGAGGCAAAATCCAAACATGTGAGCTTGTCGCATGAACAGCAGAAATCCGATAGTGACTTCTACGATGAAATCTCTGAAGAAAGAGCATTTCCACCTTTACTTCCTTTCTTAATTATTAAAACTTCACAATTTGCATTTTGTCCACCTGGGAGTGGCCTCCGTATATGAAACTGTTAGAATTCAAAATACTAATGACTTCTGTATATTCAGAGTTATTTTTCTATTACAATTGAGAATAAACTTATAGAGGAATTACAAGACTAATTTAGATAAAGATAGAAGCTACTTTATCCCTACTTTACACAATTTCCATATCTGGAAATTAACGGCCATATTTCAACGGCTATATTTTAACGGTCATATTTTAACACTCCCCCTCAAGTTGGAGCGTAGATATTTATCATGCCCAACTTGTCAATAGCATCATAGAACGCCCTTCCGGAGACTGCCTTTGTGAGAATATCGGCTAGCTGATCTTCAGACCGAACAAACGGAAGTTGTATAATTTTCCGATCAAGATTTTCCTTAATGAAGTGTCGGTCGACTTCAACGTGTTTGGTACGATCATGTTGAACAGGATTATGAGCAATTTCGATAGCTGCCTTATTGTCACAGTGTAGACCCATAGATGTTCCATAATCAATTCCCAGTTCTTGTAATACCTGTTTAATCCATAGTAATTCACATACACCATGAGCCATACCTCGGTATTCTGCTTCTGCACTTGACCTTGCAACCACTTTCTGCTTCTTACTTCTCCAAGTGACAAGGTTGCCTTCTACGAACGTAAAATATCCTGATGTTGATCTCCTATCAGTCTGATTTCCTGCCCAATCTGAGTCTGTATACCCTTTAATATCTTGGACCTCCCCTTTAGAAAATAGAAGTCCTCTTCCTGGTGCACTTTTTAGATACCTTAAGATTCGATATACAGCTTCCATATGTTCTTCTCCTGGTGAATGCATGAACTGACTTACCACACTTACTGCATAGGCGATGTCTGGCCTAGTATGTGATAAGTATATTAGTTTTCCAACTAATCGTTGATAACATCCTTTGTCCGCTGGTGTCTGATTTTCTGCTTGTCCCAGTTTGTGATTCATTTCCATAGGTGTATCTACCGGTTTGCACGCAAGCATTCCGGTTTCTGCCAATAAATCTAACACATATTTTCGCTGTGATAGACATATCCCCGTTTTTGACCTTGAGACCTCAATCCCTAAGAAGTACTTCAGTTGTCCGAGATCTTTCATTTCGAATTTCGATGCCAGAAATTGTTGTAGTGCCTTTCTTTCTTCTGGATCATCTCCTGTTAAGACCATATCATCCACATATACTATTAGTGCCGTTACCTTCCCTCCTTTGTGTTTTATAAACAAAGTATGATCTGAATTACTTTGCTTATAGCCAAACTCTTTCATCGTGGATGAGAATCTTCCGAACCATGCCCGAGGTGACTGCTTTAGACCATACAATGCCTTTTTTAATTTGCATACTTCAGTTTCACATGAGGACTTGGTTTTAACTCCAGGTGGTAATTCCATATACACTTCTTCTTCAAGGTCTCCATTTAAGAAGGCATTCTTGACATCGAATTGTTGTAAGGCCCAGTCTCGATTTACTGCTATAGATATGAGAATCCGGATGGTGTTCATTTTTGCAACTGGGGCAAAAGTTTCTTGATAATCCACTCCATACTTCTGTGTATATCCCTTTGCGACTAATCTTGCTTTGTATCTATCAATACTCCCATCTGCATCCAGCTTCACTGTGAACACCCATTTACACCCAACTTTCTTCTTTCCTTTTGGTAGTTGACATACCTCCCAAGTGTTATTCTTCTGAAGTGCCTCCATCTCCTCATTCATCGCCTTGGTCCATTTTGGGTCTGCTAATGCATCCTGTACATTACTAGGAATAGACACATTGGATAATTGATTAACAGTAACTGCATATGATTCCGATAATCTATGGGTAGAGATATAGTTACTGATGGGGTATTTAGTTTTGTTTTTTGGATCGGGTTCATACTGTTTCTTTGGGACTCCCCGGTTTAGTCTTTGTGGGTACCTATTGATCACATTATTTTCTAAGACAGGAGTTTCATTTATCTCATTAGAAATAGGATTTAGGGATACCTGAGGTGACTGAGGAGAGACATTCTCGGTTGATTCTTCGATTAATGGTGTAGACGTTGGTAATTCCAGAGACATAGGGGGGTCGTTTCTGAGATCATTTCGGTCTATGTAGAATTCCAGGTTATCACAGTCTGGTCTCATTTCCTTTAACCCTTCATTTTCCTCTAATTCGAATATATCTTCGTTCTCTTCAATGTTACTCTCCCCCTGAAGAGAAGACCCAGGAACTCCCCCTGAATAGTAAGGTTCAGATTCTCGAAATGATGCATCCAGGGTTACATGTAGCTTTCGATGGTGAGGATCATAGCACCGATATCCTTTCTGGAACTCCGAGTAACCTACAAAAACACACCGCTTTGCACAAGGATCCAGTTTGCTTCGCAGGACTTTCGGGATGTGGACATAGACTGTACAACCAAACACCCGGGGTTCCAGATTTGGTAGATGAGGAACAGAGAGAAGAGATTCCATTTTCTGTTGAGGAGATTGAAATTCAATTGCACTTGATGGTATTCGATTTATTAAGTAAGCAGCTGATTTTACTGCCTCACCCCAATAGTATTTTGGCAAATTCATGCCAAATAGCGAAGCACGAACAATTTCCATAATCTGTCTGTTCTTCCTTTCTGCTAATCCGTTCTGTTGTGGAGTATACGTGCAGGAGGTCTGGTGTCGAATTCCATGATGATTTAAAAAATTACCGAACACTTGATCCATGAACTCTGTACCATTATCTGATTGAAATGTACGAATGTGCCGTTGGTATTGGGTCCGCACCATGTTGTGAAATTTCTGAAAAACTGTACCTACTTCATTTTTATTCCGGAGAAGAGATATCCAAGTCATCCGAGTACATTCATCAATAAATGTAACAAAATATCGTGCATTAGAAAAAGACGAGATCTTTGCAGGACCCCAAACATCCGAATGGATGACTGCAAATGGTTCCATACTTTTCTTCAAACTTGGCAAATAGGAAATACGGTGGCTTTTCGCCAGTTCACAAATTTCACACTGAAAATCCAAAATACTTAAACTGGAAAATAAATGCGGTTGTAATTTCTTAAGGTACCCGAATGAAAGATGTCCAAGTCGTCGATGCCACAACCATACGAGAGCGTGAGCGTGATCCTTACTTGTAGTCTGATGTGCGTGCCCCATCGTTGACCCCCCTTGTTCCGTTAACTCTAAATAATACATGTTGCCCCGTCTAACACCATAACCAAGAATCTTCCGGGTTAGAATGTCCTGAAAAACACAAAACTGAGGCCAAAACGTTACCGTGCACTTAAGAGTAGCAGTAATTTGACTCACCGACAAAAGATTATACGCAAGAGATGGAACAATAAGGACAGTATCTAGGGTTATAGTGTCAGTCAAAATGATAGATCCTTCCCCCGTAACAGGGGAGATGCTACCGTTAGCAGTGCGTATAGCTGACTGTGAGGAGGGTTTATGGTAGGTTACTTTATCGGAATCTCTAGTCATGTGATTAGATGCACCTGTATCAATAATCCAAGTACTATTTTTAGTAATAACAGAGTGTGCAAATTTTTTTCCGATGATACCTGGATGGACCATATTCGTTGTAGGTGGTACCTGGTTTGCTTCTGTCAGAAATACCATAGATTGTCTGATATTTTTTCGAGGTTTCTTTGCAAAGTCCCACCAGCCCGGATAGCCGATGATTTCGTAACACTTTTGTTTCGAATGCCCCATTTCACCGCAATGAAAACACATCAACCCACCAGTATTTTTGTATTTTCGGTTAGCCCCATTTCGGTGAGCCCGGTCAGACCTTATATTCTGACCGAACAAACATTCCCCTCTCTCACTTCCTTCATTTTGAAATCTCTGCCAGTATATGTTCTTCTCCAACTCATCTACACGATTTCTAATCTCATCAATTTTCGACACAATGGAGTCCAAAAATATGCGAAACTTACTTTGCATCTGCTGAAGAAGATCAAAACCAGTCATTTCGGCGGTGCTTTGCTTGGGATCCTCGGAATCATGTCCGTCCATTGCTTGCTATGTGGGTCGGTCTCTGTCAAATATGGAGCCAATGGAGATTTCTGGGCTGTTTTTTTAATGGTTTGTTTGATGGCTTCTTTGGGTTTCTAGGTACGGGTTGATACCAAAATGGGTCTTTTCGTTGGTTTTGTTGGTTCGAGATGGGTTTCGTTGGAGATTCTTTTCAAATGGGTTTCGCTGGTTGATGAAGAAGATGGGTTTTTTTGTTTTTTTTTTTTCCGGGAAATCTGGGTTTTTTTCTTTTCTCGGGAAAACTGGGTTTCTCGGGAAAATTGGTTGGTTTCTGGGTTTGTGGAGGAAAGATTTCTGTATGAATTCGCTGCTATTGCAGTGGTTGATATCTGGGTTATGAAGGGAGGGTAGCTGTGTATGAATTGATGGAATTTCTGGGCGTGTGTTTGTTTTTCTCGGGAAAATATGGATTGGTTTTCCGGGAAAAACTGATTTTCCGGGAAAATCTGGGTTTTTTCTGGGTATGAACAGTATTTTTGAATAAACAGGGACTGTAGAGATCGATTTCTGGGATTAATTTCGAGATGAACAAATACGGTTCAAGAAAAACAAAAAATCTGGGGATGAACAAATACGGTTTAAGAAAAAAATTTCGAGATTCGCTCTGATACCATGTTAGAATTCAAAATACTAATGACTTCTGTATATTCAGAGTTATTTTTCTATTACAATTGAGAATAAACTTATAGAGGAATTACAAGACTAATTTAGATAAAGATAGAAGCTATTTTATCCCTACTTTACACAATTTCCATATCTGGAAATTAACGGCCATATTTCAACGGCTATATTTTAACGGTCATATTTTAACAGAAACTTCGAAAGTAGCCGGCTGCCTATTCAATTCTAATTAAAACAGCTAAGGCTTTCTAAAATACTCAACGTACTGTTTCATTCTCCTGGGTTAGTCAGTCCGAGGAAGAAAGAAAATCTTCTCAAGATTTTATGTTGTTTGTTAAAAAAACATCTCATTTAAAAGTCTAAGTTGTTAGTTGTAGTCCCAGAATATGATTTATGTTATTTTTTAACACATACCCCAAGTGAAAACCTTTTGGGCTTGAAACTTGCACATGTACACACTATCTTGTGCTTAATTTTTATCAAATAGAATAAGAGTGGTGAGATTCGAACTCGTGACCGTTGGGTCAACAAAGCTCCGGTACCATATTAAAGAAACTATCACACCACAAACCTAAAAACAAGGTTCTAATATCATGTTAAAAGAATTATTATATCTAAAAACTTAAGCTGTTAGGCGAGGACACAAAATATAATTTATATTATCCACTAACATTTTTGTTATTTCTTTTGCAGAAAAAAGAAATGCCGACCATTTACAAGATGCATGCTGGGTTGACCTTGCAAATAAAGTCAACTGGAGTTGTAATGCCATACAAGCAACTGCTGTGAGATTTAAGAGTGTAGCTTGACTTCCAGTTCAGAAATAATCAAGAAGTGGTTGACAAGTATTCATGCAGCAACACAGTTGTTTTAATTAATCGTCGTTTATATCACAAAGTCAACAGAAACCATTAATTAAAGAGGAGTAGTTTATGCTGCAGACTGTAATCCATATTGCTGACACATGCGAGGCAGAGAAAGAGGAGGTGGAGACGGAGGGGAGGGTGGCGGCGAGTACAATTATCAAGATAATAAACGCGTAATGAATTCTTGAAGATTCCATGGAGGCCACCGATCTCTTTAGATGATGGCTTGGGCCATCTGATGAAATCCCACGAGACATGGGAAATCCCCTGCCTTGTGATATGCTACCACATCCAAATAATGAACTCCTTGGCTGATTTGTCTTCGGAACACAGTTAGGCGTAGGCAGAATCAAAACAAAGTCAAGAAAATCAAGACTCGATCCTACCGATCGATGCTGTTCTTGCTATACATATTAACACCGAGGTAATCTAGAATTTCATAGCCAGGGGACATGATCACAAAGTTTTAAAATATATAGTTCTCGATCTTTATTAAATCTTTTTTTTTATTAATAATTGTAACACTATATTATTAGACTTTTCTTACCGTTAAAAAGGTATTCCAGACTCTTACCAAAACGAGTTATTGGCTGTAATGGAGTGATCATGAATAGAATCTCGATTTCAATTATTATACCATAAGCTAAAACACATTCCAGCAAAAACCATTTAATTTTTTGATCAAGTAGTTAAGTCACTTCATTGTCGTTGAATTGAAAAGGGCTTTGCCTTTAATTTAAGGAGGGTAAAACTATTTTATTACATTTGATTATTTGACAATAAGGTACTTTGATAAATAAATAGATATAAAAAAAATTGAAAACACGTGGACAATACCCACCAAATTCAGACAACACATGCAACATGTTTAGCGGTCAAAATCTTACTTTATCTATCAGATTTAATTCTTGTTCTTTTAATTATTATTTATTTTATTAAATAATTTTTAAAACTATACTTTTTTTATAATTTTATGAGTTTCCCCCCTATCAAATCTAATCATTTTTTATAAATGTGGATATTACATTGCATGAGTATCTTTTTTTTTTATGTTGGTAAAAAATTAACTCAGCCCGCAGCATAGCGAGTAGTGTATCCGGTGGTATATCTAATTAAGATCTCCTACCCTTGGGTTTTTTAGTTGATCGCTCGTTTTTTCATTCAAACATCTCTTGCATCCAAAAATCTAAAAATATATTTTTGAATTATCTACAATTATTATAATCATTATCATAATCTCTATATATAAGATTAACCCTTCGTTTTTATATATGCTATGAACATATAAATCATTTCCCCCAACCAGTAGGAAGTTCGGCATCTCCCTTCCAACACCAATCATAAACTACTAATGCATATTATATATGCCGTTCGAAAGTGGGGGTGGCTTTGGATTTTTCCACAGGCATTGGATAAATTACCTAGGGTTTTTGTGATTTCTTCCTAATTAAAACAAAAGCCTTCTTTAAGTTTATAGATATTTTTAAGTCAGCGGGTTTTATATATATATATATATAGAAGGTGTTAAAATAAACAATAAAAATGAATAATATATATTTATCTATCTATATAGCAGTAATTTTGAAAGAAAAATGAATAATCAAGTCCTACAACGAAATTCAAGGACTTTGATGTTGTTATCATTTAATTAGCATATCTTTGTAACTTGCGTATTAAAAACTCTTAATCACAAAATGTATAGTGCTGTGTAAGTAACATATTTTATTCGTATATATGAAAGCTGTTGAATCATGAGCTGGGATTAATGAAGTCATTATAAATTAACAAGGAAATCATATTTGTATCAATGAAGTTGACTTGGGGTGAGTATATATACGGGGCAATAGAGGTCCGAACTCCCATAGCGATCGAGTTGGCAAAGAACAGAAAGACAGAAGAGACGGAGATGATGAGGAACAACGAAGTACGTCTGAATTGCGGCATTAACATGCCAATCCTGGGTCTGGGCACTTATTCCTACCTCAATGACAGGCACACGACAGAACTGGCCATCCACATGGCACTCAAGGTACGTATATACTTCCGTACACACACACACGTGTGTGTGTGTGTGCGCGCGCGCGCGCGCGTGCATGTAGTATATATAAGTTCTTCTCAATCCATTTAAAACTTCAATGGCTTAGTTTTTTGGGGTTGCTGTTGTATTGTTTGGGATTCTATGATCTTATAAGTTCGGCTACTCCAGAGCTAACCTTTTGCATCAATATTGTTTTGTTTTCTCCGAGCGTGTGTGTGCTGCGTACCTCTTGGGG